>VZTG01001100.1:317944-801909 GCA_013397845.1 Melanocharis versteri
CGCACAGCCCGGCGGCGGCAGCAGGAGGGCCGCGGGCATCCCCGCTCCGTCCCTCCGCCTGCCCGGCCGCCCCCGCCGCCCGGCGGACTCCACCAGCCCTCCGCGGCACCCCTGCCCCGCTGAAGCCGGGCCCCTTCCCTTGCTCGGGTCTGAGCGCCTCGCCCCGGGCTCGTTCCCGCTTGGCGGCCGCGGGAAAACCGCGGGGGGCGGCCGGGAGCCGCGCTGGAAGGGAGGCAGAGAGGCGGTCGGGCTTTGTTAGCCTCGGCCCTTTCCGCGCTCCCCCACCCCCTCCGGAGTGTGACCGCTCCGCTGGGCTACAGGAGCTCATCAGCGAAGTTCACAGGGAGCTACTTCCCCTCTCCGTTCTGGCGGGGGGCAGCCCCTCGCCGGTAGCGCCCGGCCCGAGGAGTCGCTCCGCCGCCCCCGCTGCCCCGCCGCGAGGCGCCGGCCATGGGCGCTCCCCCCGGGGCCCGCGCTGCGCGGGAGCGGGAGCGGGAGAGGGAGAGGGAGAGAGGTAGTTTCTCCTCCGCTTCACCTTCCCTCACACCTCCCTTGGCGTGAAAGCGACGCGCCAGAGTAGGCATTACTTTTGTGCTTAACTCTGCTTCACGGATCTCCACGAGAAAAGTGACGCTAAACTTCAGGCATATCAGCTCTGCTGCAGCAACTTCATCCAAGCAGACTGCTTTGATTGCTTGTTCTCCGGTCTCTTTTTAAAAATAAAATGCTAACTCGAGAACAAGAAAACAATTGTCCATTTAGGATGCGCGAGACTGATGCGACTAGCAGGGGGCGAAGAATTAAAATCTATGGACAATATGGCTCTTAAAAGTTGTCACAAGTCGTGCTTGCTGACTGGTGTGGAGCTAGTAAAATACTACCTTTCTTTTCTGTGGTGTATATAACTGATGCAAATCGACTCGATTTGCACAGATAAGCATAATTTTCTTACCTATGTAGTCGCATGACAGTCAGCAAGATTATTCGTATGACTCATTATGAAACTACTGATTTCAAGGTTAAAAATCTGTTGAAACTCAAGATTGTGAGAATATTCATTCATATTCTGCTTGAATTCTATGAGATCAGAGGTGTTTGTGAATTGAGGTCAGTGATTTGTTAAATTGCCAAGGTTATTTGAGGTCAGAGTGTGCCCTGATTGCATTCACATTTTTATATCTCAGGCCTTTATAGAGAGTTAAAGACTCCTTTAGTCTCATCCAAGGGTCGTATGCTTCTCTATGTGTCTGATCAACCTCAGTTTCTGGCAGGCCAGGACCATTTCAGGAGATGATGACTCTAATCACAGTTGCAGAAAGAAATATTTTTTTTTCAAATATAAAGTTTGGCTTTTTCATTTATATATAGAATGACTTATGTTTTTGTTAAGTGCTTTAGATTAAAACTGTTTGTTTTGCAATGATTACATGTTATCAGTGGTATTACAAAGCTGAGAATCGCTTCAAGTGGATCACGTGAAACCGTATGGATTTTAACTTTTGTTTGTAAACCCAATATTGTTGATATGAAAAATACAAATTACTTTCTAGGCTGATGGTGGTGTTCAAAGAAAGAAAGAAAGAAAATTAAATAAGTAACAAAACACTTTTTTTTTTCTACACAACGTAGAGAGTTCCTTTTTTTTCCTAGATGAACTGTTACAAGTTTAGCAACCTAGTTAAAAGGGAGAATAAGAGAGAGCAAGAAAGGACCTGATTGGGAAAGTTTCTGTTTAATTTTTGTGCTGTTCTGTCATTTCCTCAAACAAGGAGTTTTTCTTTGTGTGTGTGTATGTTCTTACCTTCTTCTCGGGCCTCCTTTTCCTTTGGATACAGGCATTTGAACAAGTAATTATTTTCAGGATCCTGCTGGCATTTGTGCTTGACACATATATGTGGTAGTAACTTAATCTGTGTTTTCAGCAGCAGCTGTGGGACAATAGCAGCTGTATGCGAAGAAGCCAACTGGGCTAAAAATGTTTGTCCTTCGTTTTGCTTTCAGGGAGCTTTTACCATAGGCAACTTTTGCAGTCGTCTATATTGCATGCGAGACAAATTTTTTAAATGGTCTTAGAAACCTTATTCTACAGTCTCCCACATTATTAAAAAATAGTTGAGCCTGGATGATGAGGTTTTCTAGCCTACGTGCCGACTAAAGGTTTTCATGTGTCTGAAACTGCCTCCTTGTCAGTCCTATGAATCAAAGGACTTAGCTTTTTGCAGAAATGGGACTGATAGACAGCAGGAACTTTGAAGAAAAGTAATGCAAGACATTTGGTAGCTTTTTCCCCCATGTCTTCCATACCTTAACTTTCTTCTCACTAGGGATGATGTTAAATATGGCTTAAATTAGCATCACTACTCCAAGTACTCACCTTCCTCATTTTCTCTCCATCTCCTTCCCTCCTCCTGCCCATGCACATGCTTCACTTTTTTCATGGTGGCTCCAGGCCTCATTGGTCCTCTCTAAGCCAGCTCAGGTGGCAAAATCTCATAAGGTTCATTTTCCTAACAATAAATCATGACATAAAGATGCCTTATTTCTCACACTGCATTCTTCTCCAGAGGCTACCAATGTGTTCTCGGCTCATCTCAGCCTTAACATATAGCTTCAAGTTTGGGATAGACTTTTTCCCATCGAAATGTGGCAGCAGACAACTGTATCTCAGTGAGAGCAACAGTTTCTTACCAAGTCTGAATTCACGTAAGTGTGCTACTGTTGTTGCATCTTGGATAGCAGACAAGGAGAATGTAAGCAGGATCACTCAAATGAGTTTTTCTTGGCTTAAAAACACATATCGAACTAAATTGGGCTGTTCGTACATTCAAGCATCTTGTTTTAATCCTCTCTGTACGTAGCACCTATCAGACTTGCCTCACAGGTGCTAGCTTTTTTAAAATGATGAGAACTAGAAAATCGGTCTTAGTAATAGAAAATTCAAATCTTTCACATCTGTTTTCCTTATACTTGGGACCTTCAAAAATCAGGAACCCTATACCCAGTTTTAATTACTTTGGAGTTGCATGTTGATGAGTTCTCTATTTTGATAGGTTTATGTCTTTTTTCTCATTATACTCAAAAATGTGATTACAGATTATTTCATTATTTTCGAGATCAAAATGTGTATGTATAAATCTGTAGTTCAGACGGACAGGTCAGAAACCTAAATTATGAGTGTTCATTGGCAACAAAGCCAATGTTATGTCCACTATATCTACTTTTTTTCTTATTGCTACCTACCTGCCTGGCATAGGTTATCATCATCTTGTAACAACTTCCCTGGCCTTGGCTCTTTGGCCTGAATTGTGGTGGGAAGTTAGTGCCTTTGTCTTATTGTTCTTGCAGGCATATAACTGTGATTGTATTTTAAGGACCCAAATGCCTTCCTTTCCCGTTCTGTTCAGTATATTTCAGAAAGGGAATTTGTTGTCATTTTACTAAAATGTCCAAATTATTGTAATGCTTTACAGGAACTTGATCTTTTAGATGGTAACTGTTCAAATGGCCTTGAAAAAATGTATGCTTTTAAGGAAAGCCATACATACAAAATCAATAAATTGTTGCTGGTTTTTTGTAACTGTGGCCTAATTTTCTGATTTTTTAATTCTTGTACTCATTTTTTATTATGTGCATTTTATGTATCCTTTATTTGTATTTTTAGATAATATTGTATATTTATATTCTTATGTCACAATATGTATTAGAAATCCTTATATATCACATCACCACATATAGTTTTCAGACACTGTAGATTGCTTGTTCCACTTCATTTTCTCATAGATTCTTGCACATTTCCTGTTAATAAATTCAATTTCTATTACAAAAGTTTATTTATGTAAATATTTTCAAAGTTGGTGGGGTTTTTTGTTGTTGTTGTGTTTTCTTCCTTTTTTTTGAAGGGACTTCCCCCTCCATCCAGTTTAATAGTATTGTTATGAAAAAAAAAAAAAACACCAAAATGAGGTGAAGTATACAGGAAGTTCTTTCACACAGACAAACCTTTTGTCTCAGCTTGGAGTTAAATTGGCATTACATACTGACACTGCTGAAATTAGTTTAGGGTATAGATGGCATTAAGACCTCTTATAGCTACTAAAGAACTATCATACATGAAAATTATGTGCCACATTTTAATCAGAGTACTGGTATTGCTTCTGCTTCATGCTGTGGTTATGTCATGATATGCTATATCTTTTATGATTATGGATAAAAACCAAGTCCTTACTTACTTGGGTGTTTTTCGAAAATACACCAATTCTGAGTGCCACTCTCACCTCTTTAATTCAATGTCATTTCAAGAGGAAATATACTTAAAAATTATTGATGAGCACTTCTGAAATTAAGATTCTTACATTCATTACAAAGTTTTGTGCTGGTGATAGGGGTTGTTCATTTTTTTTAGCAAGAGCACAGCTCAATTTTTACTTTCAAAGTTTTCTAACAATTGTATTACGGTAGAAAACAGCGTATAGCAAAATGACATCTCTACAGCACAAGGGGACTAACTTCTAATCTGTTGAGTAGTGGAAAAAGGGAGGAGTCATTTTAATTGTTTATGTACCAAAAACTGAATAATCAGGGTAAATTGGGCCTCACAAATTGATTCCTGTTAATGTAATGTCAGAGAAATAAAATACCACTTTTCTTGCTGACAAAGATGCACAGTAAATCATGACTATATTTGGCTGCAAATAGCTCTATTCAGTGAGGTTAGCCTATGTATTTTATTCATTGATTGCCCATATTGCCTGTACACTCACTTGTAATCTTGTTCAGGTCTGCATTGAGTCATGTAGATTTTGGAGATACAGGAAGAAAGGCAAGGTGGAGAACTCGTCCCAGCTCAGACCTCATCTGTATAATCACTGTTGACACAAACAGTCTGAGCTTCTTGGCAC
Organism: Melanocharis versteri; assembly: GCA_013397845.1. NCBI lineage: Eukaryota > Metazoa > Chordata > Aves > Passeriformes > Melanocharitidae > Melanocharis > Melanocharis versteri. The sequence continues at coordinate 322,843 of VZTG01001100.1, forward strand.
AGAGGACTTTGACCTGGAGCAGGACATAGCTAGCAAAGACAATATATATGAAGCCTATGCTCTCAAAACCAATGCACCGGTGCACATATGGCTTCTTTCATCTGTTTCCCCATACTAGTTCATCAAAATAATATATATAGAAAGCTACTGTCATGTATTTTTCTTATAACAGTAAAGCAGAAACTTCACAAACTTCCTTCTTCAACTTGTAGTGCTTCTTCTGTTAAAATGTAAGGTATGTATCCAGCAAGAATTTTTATGGCTGCTGGTGTCACGCCATTTTTTTTTTTTTAAGAAAAAAGAATTATGTTTGGAACATTATATTCTCCCCTGTAGCCAGATTTATTACATTAAATATCTTGATTTTTCTTAACAATGCAGCCAATGAGCTTGGCTTCTTAGCCCTTACTTTGGTATTCACAACTGGCCCAAGGAGTTAACCAACAGACAATCATTTTGGAATGCAAGTGCCAAAGACAAACCAAAACAAATCCAAATGTCACTTTACTGTACTTAAACATTCTGAGCTTTGGGTCATGGTTTTGCCATAGGTCTGGAGGACCAAACGAGATTTGTGGGATTTGACTGAGATTGTGACAAGGGTGTGTGTTGCTCTGTTTTCTGGTTTCTCTGTCCGAGGAAGTGAAACTGGTCAGAAAAATGTTGCCCTTGAACTGCTTTTTCAGGGTAGAGTTCATGACAAAAGTGTGCCACAAAATTTTCAAATCTAAAAGTGGTAATTTAAAAACAAACAATTTTATTTTTCAGAAGTTTATTGTTCTTAAGCAGGACTACTTAAAAGGAAAAGAAGCTGTCGTTTATTTTGTCATCTTCAAGGGGAAATAGAGGAAGGAATAAAAAAAGGAAAAGGATTTAGAAGATGACTTAGTCTTTCCTTTTACAGGCATAAATAATTTTTAAAACTTATGAGGTAATATTATTTTTGCATTTTTTCTTCATCCAGCTCCTGTTAGAGTTATATGAGGACTAAGCATACAGCTGTAGCTAGAATTTTATTGAAAAACCTAAATATAAAACTTCATTGACACGAAGAATCACACTTCATTAGACCACATAAAAGGACGCAAAGTGTAGATGCCAGGTCAGAATGTTCACTGCAAAGGATTATATTAAATTTAAAGATGTCTGAAAACAGAAGTAGCAGGTGTGCCTTGAAATTAATGTTCTACTTGCTGTGTAACAACTAATTGTTCCTTTTGGCTTTAAGTGTTGCAGCTATTTCCTTAGTTATGAAAAAGAAGGTCAAACGGGTTCTTTTCCGTCCTCCTCTTAAGAATATCCTTTTAAAAACATGCATAAAAACACAATAAATACTCAGAAGCATATTAAAAACCAACAAACAAACAAGCCTGCCCCTAAAATGGAGGTAGGGTTGCAGGAAGTCATTTCACAATACCAGCTGAGCAGTTCTTGGCGAGCCTTGATTGTCCTTCCCTTCCAGTTCACAGAAAAATTCACATTTACTTCAACACTGTAAGGCTCTGCCTGTGATGCCATAAGCAATTTCTCTTGATTTCTGAACTCTCTCTGACTTCACTAGATCCATGGTGCTCCAGTATTCTTATTTCTCAGGTGCTTATCCTTGCACTCTTAGCTAGATCAAGAGTTGCCCTGATATTCTTGTTTCTCAAGATCTTATCATTAGAGGGTGTACCTGCAGCTGCTAGTTTTAATTGAATACAGTTTATAAATAATTTTAATCCCTATTTTTTTTTATATTTATAAAGCCTAAGTAAAATAAATTTAAAAATAAGAAGGTTTTGGGCTGTATCAGTCAAGCAATAAAATTCACAGCCTTCTGGAATAAAATTTACTATTGTTGAAGAAACAATGTTTAAATTTAGATGGCTTACAGAGGTGCATATGGAACTTCTCACATTTAGGTCACAAGTTCAAACATGGTCTTCATTACCTGCAAATTAAAACTATCAATAACTGACATCTGTTACATAGCCAATATGGAATGAGCTGCTTTCTGAAGTGGGTAGCTCAGAAGACATAATTGGTGAACTTGTTTCTAAATGCACTCTAAACATGCACGTTTAAAGATGTTCGTTCTCAAAAATGAATAATCTTATGTCTCAGAAAGAAGTCAACAGTACCAACCCCTACAATTTGGCCCAACACTCTTACTACTTTTGTAATTGCAACAAGTAATACAATTTTGACATTAAGAGCCCTGTTGTGCCTGAAACTACTTTCTCAATGAAGTCAGAGCTTTCAATTAGGGTTCTTTACATACGTGCCGATCTCTCAGTAGAGGTGAAGCTGATTGGCAAAGCAGAGTGGAAAAGCCCCTTGCCTGCACTAGGCATCTTCGATAGATCTTGGTCACAAACCAGATCACTGTAAGATCCTGAAATGGCACTGTGTGCATTAGGAAACAGCCTACACTGCCTCTACATACCATTTTCAAAAACATCCCAAGAACATTTATGAAGATGCCTACACAAGTGTAGACCACACTGAGTCAGTTCATTAAATTTGGGTTGTCCTCCAGAAGTAAGTTTGTCAAATTCATCACATAAAGCACATTGAACATTTGAAAAATATGAGAACAAAATTCAGAAAAGGTGAAAAATCCTCATATGATGACTGGGTGTGTAGGTTGTTTTCAGTATGTAAAACAGTCAGAAAACACTCTGTCAGCTGATCTGTCTGCTACTCAGTGACCCAAGGCAGAGTTGCAGCAGTAGGTGAATGATCTTTTGTATAATCCTTCCTCTTCCACAAAAGCTTTTTGGATCCCGTAAGTGTTTCACCACTTTTTATTTATGAAGCAGTAAATTTTGTCACTGTTGATTATAGTGTAGCAAAATTGTTTTTAGTCATACTATTCTGTTCTTCATTAATGCATCTGGAGGCATCTTTGGAAAACAATTGAAAGAAAGACTCAGTGACTACAACCTGGACATACTGAAGATCATATCACAGCTCTCATTCCTTTCATGCAGGAACTTTATAAAAGAGCAGTGCTGAATATGTAGCGTGTTCTTCCAAAGCTGGAAATTATCGCTGATTTAAATAACACTGCAGCATCTTCTTTCCACTGCATATGTCGTGTACTTGAATGTGCCTCTTAATACACCACTAATATCAACATCAGTAAAGGCACCACTAAGAATGATATAATCCTAAACTCCGGAATTCAAGTATTTCAGCTGAAACTGATAAATGAGGCTATTCTTTTAGGAAAAAAACCCGAGGTTAATATGTTTGCTAAATGTGCTCACATAGTGAATACACAAACACAATCTCTTTTGTGGGTAAAATTCAGATTTTAGCTGGATATCAAATTTTGCCGTAGAAAAGGAAATGCTTTGATGGAAGCAATGGCATTCTACTAAGTAGCATGCATTCAGGGCAGACTTTCAAAGACATGAAGGGCGCTTGGATACATCAGTTAGGTACCTCATGGATCTTCATGCCTTTGAAAAAACATCCTCTCTTGCTCTGTTAGGATTTTGTTAATGCAGAATTTCTCTTCTTTTATGACTCATCTCTATCATGTCTTTGCTGTAAATAAAACATATTCTTGGTTTTATAAATATGTTGATAGGCAGCACAGAAAGCATTAATCATTGTAAAGCTGAAGGATACTTAGCAAAAGTGAAGTGTACGAATTGAAAATATTGATTTAAATTGTATTAAATGGCTAAAAAAAGCTCTATTCTATCTCACTATTTTCACACCAGAAAGGTCATTTTATCATACAGGAAAACAATAAAATTTCTATTTTTCTCATTAAAAAAAAAAAAAAGACAGTGAAACAAAGATATTTAAAAACATGTTATTTAGCACTAATATTAAGAAGTTATAGAACACATTGACAAATATAGAACACTACCTTTTCCATAATTTTTTCATACAAATAAGAAAATGCTTAAATACTGTAGTATGTAAGTATATACCTAGTGGGAGCAATTTTCATATTTAGCTAACTAAAGACAGATGCTTACATATCAATCAGCATTTAATTTATTATAGGTGAAAATTGGAAACCAAGTCTTTGTTCTGTGTGGATCTTCAGCAAAATTGCTGTTCACTTCAGGATGACTGTGACTTCCTCACTCCTGTTTAAATGCTAACTAATGGCAGTGTTATGTATACTACTGAATGCTAAATTGTCCCTGTAGCAAGGTAAAGACAAAATTAATGGGATTTCATTTTAAAACTTTCCAGCTTCAGATTCAGAGAAAGTCAAAATACTTCTTTTTTTATGTTAATAAAAACATCAAAATTAGCTAAATGGAACATCAAAAGCAAATGATTGTAAACAGAAGTGGCTATTTTTGTTGTATTAGAAGAGGAAATTGCTCAAAATTGCTCTTGTAAAAATGCTGTATTTAATACTTTAAATTTTTGAGAACTGTTTTACTATTATTGATCATTACATCAAATTATTGCTGGCTGTTGCTCATTCTTGGTTATACTGGTACCAATAAATATGAATCGTTGTACAGTTTTGCATTTTTGTCCACAGCACTCAGGTTCAACACTGTAAGTGAAAAACTGTCCTTAAATATATCATTTAAATGAGATTTAATATACTCATTATCGCCACATTTCCTTTTAAGTGTATTAAATCTTAATCAAGGACTTTTTAAGATCAGTACTATTACATTAATACTATTTCATTTAGCAGCCAAACTCGAGACTCAAAAAAAGTTTGGTTAGTTTGATGAGACCCATGCGTCATTAAGATGTTTGTCAATTGACTAAATTTCTCTCTTTTTAGCCTTCATTATCAAAACCCAGGCTAGTAATTTTCTACAATTTTTTCCAGTCTTACTGAATACAGAGAGAAGTTCTGTGTCTGATAATACTCAACATGTATGGCAGTTAGGGAGAGGAAATGTTTCAGATTTCAGTTAGTGATGAAGGCAGAATTTTCGGATTATCTGTTTAGTGAAATGAAAACTAATTTTTTTATATTTGACAAAAATACTACTGCAACTATGCCTGTGTGATATCTGTGATGTGGAGTCCTTCTTGAGCTTGCGCTTGTCAGGCTGGGAGGAAGGCACCTCTCAGGAAATGTGGTTAATTTAATTTCCTGCCCAATTCATACTTCATGAAATGCAAATCCAAGACCCATAAGTAGGGCCGTAATTTTGAAACTAGTTACAATGCTGGGTGTGATTTGATTTGTCAAATATATTTCAATTGGTCAAATCCGCAAACTCCTCTTCATCCTCTGCTCCAGGCAGTGTGTCCCTGATGCTCCTCTTGGGCTAAGCCTGGAGATTATGCTGCTGCAGGGGAGAATCAGCTCAATCCCTTATTCGTACTCAGGGCCTGCCAGGGAAGGAGGTGGGTTAGTTTTCCAACAATTCGACAAGCTGATCCAGCTCATAATGTTGTGTTTGCTAGATCCAATACAAGGTTGGGAGGGAAAAGGAAAGTGCAGGATCACCAGCAGCAGCAGCCCACAGTCACACCAGTTGAGCGTGAGCTGAAACCACATCTCAAGTGCATGAAATCCCTGATTTACTGATACTACAATGTGAATAGTTAAGACAACCAGAGGATGAGTGGAAGGCATTGTGCTTTGACCGAAGTTCAAAGCAGCAGCAGACAGCTTTTCAGAGTATTTTATCAGCTGACTGTTGTTCTGGTTCTTTAACTTATCTTCAGTTAAGAGCTCTAAAATATTTACAAGAAAAGTCCTATAAAGATTCTAGAAGGAGCCTCATTCATAAATATCAAAATAATTACTCTAGACGGCTCACTTTATGCCAGAGGAAGACTCTTCTGAGAATGCTCAGTGATTTCAGATTTTCTAGTCTGCTTGTGGAGGTATGCTAAGTGGCTGATCTTTGATGAAAATGGGTTAATTTCAGTGAAATTACAGTATCTGATACTACTAGAAAGTCTATTTCTAGCCAATCGTTTACTAATTGGTAATCGGTGCAATAGAAAGTGAAAGTATGCCTTGCCATGAAAATTTTCAGGTTACTGAAAAAATTTTCAGGCACATAAGATAATCACTATGGTGACTTTATTTTTCTGTAGCAAGTCATACTGCTTTACATATAACTACTCTGTAAGTAACTACAATCTTCCATACCATATTGTGACTATTTATATGCAGAGAGTTCTCACCAGCTCTCTAAGGACCCTCTTCATATCAAAGTTTAATTTGTATATGATAATTCAGTGTTAGGTCTCTTAGCAAAATTGCCCTAAGCAAATAGGCAATGCAACTGAAAAGGGTCATTTTTCTCTAAGAAATTTAATAGAGCATTACTTACACTTTAACATTCATCTGATAATCAAAACATATTTCATTCTTGTTATTTTTAGATATCATTAATTCAAAGGGGAAACTTGGATGTTTTCTCCAGTCTGTAACTCTCTTATGCAGATTCAAAAGACAAAAGCTGTATTGTCTGCTTCTAAGGAAAAACTGCTGGAGGCACTTCTTTTGTTTTTCTAATGAACACCATATGAAAACAGGCATAGAATAACTATTTACTTACATGTAGCGGTCTGCTAGGGTCTCTTACATGGTCTACTTTCCTCATCATGACACTGGTCAACCTAAGATTCTTCTCTTTTTCCCTATTATTTTTTGCAATGCAGTAGTTTGTTTATTATTTCGACCTGAATTTTTAATGATGGTGCTCTGTGTAAGGGTGAATGATATAATTATATATAGTTTACCAGACTTGAACACATCAAACAGCAATAATATTTAATAGTTTTAAACGCTACAGAGTCACTCTTGCTCATTTCCTTATTTCAAAGTTCAGATTTACTGTTGAATAACACCACAACTTTTATTGTTCCTGGTGCTAGAAGTTTCCCATTTGTCTGGTTAAGGATGATTTGGAGGGCATGTTGGAAGAGGAATGGATGTTTTTATAGGCTTTCCTGTATTAAACATCTATGGCTGGATGCGGTTTTGGTGATCGGATATAATGATTTACAGATTTGCTTTCCAGCCCAGCATTTTCTGCTGCATCAGTTCCATACCAGGCAGTTTGTGTATTTTCCTCAGTCTACTGACATAACAGCGCCAGTCACGTTGTGAAATGCATCGGGCCTAGGCCTCCACAATGTTGCTGCCAAACAGAGGGAAACAGTAGCTGTATGCTAAGATACTGTTAGATGGGGCTTTTATCCCCTCATCTGTGTATGCAGATGCACACAATGAGTTGAATACAGCACTCCAAAAATAACACCATTTCTTTGCAAACACAATACAGGTACAGACATATATATATGTATTTCCCACCTATATTAATTTCTCTGTACTGGTTATTTCCTTCTTTCTGCATGACTAATTTTCTTATGGGTGAAAACCTGATCTACTCGTTTTAGTAAGTGTAACTTTGTTTTATAATGAAGAGTAACTTTTAGCAAACTTTTAGCAGATAAAATAGTTCCCTATATTAAACCTTACTTGAGAAATAAGAACACACAGTCCAGAAGAGACAGGCTGCACAAAAGCAAAAGTACAGAAAATGACTTGCAACTTCCCAGTTTCTCTGAAAGTTTCAGAACAACTAACCATTGCTAAAGATATATAGCATTCCTTCCGTGAAGAATGACCTGTAGAAAATGTGCATCAAAAGCCAATGAAGTGAGGCAATGATTTATGTGCATCCCAGTATCAAAAGTGACTTTCAAAGGTGAGAGAGATGTTCTGAAAAAATTATTGCCCCTGCTTGAAAAAAAAAAAAAACACTTTCTCTTGAACCCAGTATATTAACATGAAATGGATAACAAATATATCTGAAAGTGATTGCACAAATATTCAGTTCAAAGAAATCGTAGGTCACTGGTAGGATCTTATGTGGCCAAAGGCTTTTTTCTTGTGAAAAGCTTGATAATTAAAAACACAGTTTGTACAGAATAAGTAGGCTACAGTTTTTCTCAACTATAAATTGAGTTAAATTTCTGTTAAATAAAAATATCGAGACACACCTAACGCTATGAAATAAGAAATAGCATTTACATTGTTAGAAGAGCATTGGCAGAAATAACATTACATGAAGAGTTATTTTAAGTCTTGCTTCTCCCTGCTTATACCTATTCTGTCTAAGATTGTAACTAATGGTGTGGCATCTGGCAACCATATTACCTCAGGCTGTGACCTTGTCAGTTCTTACAAAACTGCAGGAAAAGTTTCGCAGTGTAGGCATCAGGTTTGGATTTTTCTTTTAACTGTCTAGAAGCACAGAATCAAATATAGATACAAGCTACTCAGCTCTTTCATTTCTAAATAGCTATACCTGCTTTCCTCACAACAGATTCTTTGAAGAGTTGCAGTTAGGTGTTTTGTAGGCAAAGAAACTGAGTGGCTGGCAGCTTTTGGTGAAGAGCAGTTCTTAAAACTTTACAGGGAGTCTACTTTATAATCCAAATGATTTTATATCATCCATCTTAAAGAAAAATATAGCAAAAGATAGCTGATTCTGCAAAATCGTGAAGTATTATCACAAAATTTTGTAGCCAGGAAACCTTGCAAAGTTGTGCATTTTTCCTATCTGTTCGAAAAGGATGCTGTTTTCATTACTAAAATGGGAATATTAAGAATTTAAGTTCATTGTTATCTGACCAGGTTCAAAATCATATTTGTAGTTATATTCACAAATATTCTCTTTTCCACTTGCTGTCAAGACAGTAATGAAAAGAAGATAAACCAACATCCTCAGTCTGCTTTCTGGCAGAGGTCACTTTCTGTTAGATGAGGCTGTTACAGAGGGACTTTCTTTGTTCAGTCTCTGGGGAGTTTGTCACAGTATTTTCTCATTGCATGGCAGCGATCACTGCGGAGCAGTTTTTCATTTCAGAGACGATCATGTTGCATTAGGCACTGTGAGGAGTGGCATCTGGAGAAAGCCCATCAGTGCAGAAAGGAAAGTTAGGAGGAACATTAGCATTAGACATGAGTATGAAATCAGTGGTACCACAGAACAGGAAAGAAGTCTTGCTGAGTTGGTAATCTCCAGTCACCCATAGGCCATTTGGTTTCTCTGTTCAGCAGCTGACCATTTCATAGGGTTTTGTGTTTTTGTTTTGGTTTTTTTTTAACAGAACTTCTCATGGCTTCTTCAAAATTGTGAGAGAAAATTGTTCTTTTGCTGAAGAAGCTTTCTTAATTTCTTTCTCGCCCTACTGATGAAGTGCCTAAGACACAAAGAAGAAGAATTCAAAGAAAGGAACCATCAGGCAGTCAGGAGAAATCCTGTACCTCTGTACTTCCTTCAGTGTTGGGAATACAGCACCAGGCTTTTTTCTTCTGAAAATTGGTATAAGTAATGACCTTATGTACTATGTTTGTCCTTTATTAAAGATATTATCTAAATGTTTAATCCTTCTACTCACATCATCACCCATTTTATTGAAAATTGCTGCCACAAGCTGATACTTTCAGTGCCCTTAAGTTGTGTTTTTCTTTATATAGCAGGTGAGAATAAACACAAACAAATAAAGCAATTCTCTTTGTTTCTTAGGATCACATATACAGAGAAGATAGATCTTTAACAGAATTTGCATTTCTCTGTATTCAGAAAACCCATAGTTTCATCCAAGCATCCTTTTGGTAATGACATTAATGTTTGGAAGCTACCAGAATGTTTTCTGCATTTTTTTGATATCTAAAAGCCCATTTAAGCTCTACATGCTACTTTAGCTGTAATCATAGGACTGGGTTAAGAAGCTCTACACACTATGAAAGATGCAAGTTACTGAAATAATGTTCGTATTCTGAAAACATATACCACTTCCAGGTAATGCAAGAAAATCAGAAATATATGTAACTAGAAACTGGATATTTCCTCAGAAGACATGTATCTTAGCACAGAAGTTACTTTCTATCTAGAAATCCTAAGCCATTTCCGGATCTGTGGGACGATTGCACAAGATATGCAGGAAGATTCTAGCATTGTGGTAGTCCAAAGGAAAACTACAATGGCAAAGTAATATCCAGCATTTCTGCAAGAAATCGTTCTTAAATGGAAGTTAATCAGATAAGTTACTGTGGATACAAACTTCTCTGACTGCCTGTAGTGGCTTGACCTTGGCAGGTGCTAGGTGCCCACCAGCTCCTTTCTCACTCCCTCTCCTGGCAAGGACAGGAAGAGAAAATTAGATGGAAAATTCGTGGGCTGAGGTAAACACAAGGAGATTGTGCACCAATTATTACTATGAGCAAAACAGACACAACTTCGTCATTATTAATTTATTTTATTGCCTTAGAAGAATACAATAGAATTGTGAGAAAAAAAGACAAAATGGAAAACATCTACCCCTACCCCTTCCCCTTTCTTCCCAGGCTCAACTCCTTGAGTCCTCATTCCTCTGCGTCCTCACCTGTTGCCAGAGGGGAGGTCGGTCCATAACAGCTCCTCTGCTGTTCCTCCTTCCCCCCACTCTTTCCCTGTTCCAGCATGGGGTCCCTCCCATGTGGCACAGTCCTTCAGGAACTGCTGCAGTGTGGCTCCTCTCCATGGAGTACAATCTTCAGGAAGATATTGCTCCAGCATGGGTCCCCCACCCCAGGCTGCAGTTCCTGCCGGCAGCCTGCTCCTGTGTGGACTCTCTCAGCATCCTTTAGGCCATGGCTGTCTTCTGAAGTGGGAGGTCATCCACGGGCTGCAGGAGGACAATCCGCATCACCATGGTCTTTCTTGGACTGCAGGGAATCTCTGACCTGGCACCTGGGGCACCTCTTCCCCCTCCTTTTCTGGCCTGGGTGTCTGCAGGGCTGTTTCTCTCACATTTTCTCTTCTCTCTCTCACAGCTGCTGTACAGCATCTTTAGCCTTTCCTAAATATTCCTTCCCAGAGGAGCCACTATGGCAGTGGGGCTGAGCTGTGCCCTGCGGTGGGTGGGCTGCAGCCAGCTGGAACTGTCTGTGTGTGCTGTGGGGCAGCCCCTGTTGTGTTCTCACAGAGGCTACTCCTGCAGCCCCCAGCTGCCAAAACCTGGGCACCTACACCCAGCGTGCTGCCTCAGTGCTTCCTTAGCTGAAACCAAGTACAAGCTGGGGCCTGATGCACAAGGGGGTCAGTGGGACACAAGTGAACAGATCAGCGATAGGACTAAAACCTGAGGAGCACAGCCATTGCTGGTGTCAGCTCTGCAGATCTCACACAAGTAACGAATGCACAGTACTCGATAAGGGACTCCTCGGTTTGGGCATGATCATCTTTGAATTTGGATAGTACTTGTGACCAGATTTTGAGGCATCCCTGAACATCTCCAACCTCAGCTGAAGGCAAGGGGAAGGACGTGCAGATGTTCAACACCTGAAATCCAGATACAGAGAAAGTCAGGATAATCGCTCAGACTCAATCTCATTTGAAGGTGCTTATAAAAATGTTGCATTGGAAGAGGTGCGAAACAGCAACAGCAAAAAGGCTCAAGTTGTAACACCTCCACGGTTCCTGCAGGCCTGTTTGGGCTGGTAGAGAAGCAGCCAGAAGCCCGTTCCATCTGAGCTAGAGCTTGAGCCAGCCTTTTGCCTTCAGCCGCTTGTTTTTTGTTCTGCATGTATGAAATAACTCATGTCCCTCACCTGTCTCTCAGCACTGCAGAGCAACTTCAATAGAAAGGGCAGCAAATTCATCCTGTGTGTCATGCCCCTCACCATGACACAAGTGCTTGATTATCTGCTGGGAAACCTCGCCAAGGGAATAAGTGCTTGTGGTCTGAGTACCACTTCCATTATTAAATACTGATTTATTTAATGTCAGTATCAAATATGCTGCTAATAGTCAAAATTTGTCTAGTCATATTTAGCATATTAAACTGAGGTAAGCTTCCCTGTTAATCCTTAAATCCAAAGGATTTATCCATAAATTCAAAGTAAACTTGAAAGCTTCTCGGTAAAAGCAGCTTTCATAGTGAAGGATCTAAATGCTAAACAGACTTGACAAGTCTTCTCTCTCTCTGTTTGTCCAATCTATATTCTCTGTAAGAAAGTAGGAAAGGAAAGGAAAGGAAAATCCATATACCCTAACACACGTAATAGAAAAAGCTAAGTCAGAGACCATGGTAAAATCTTTGTGCTAGTAATGTACAAAATAAAGTCCAGCACCATCCATATGAAACAGAGGCATCTGAATTTATTATATTAAATCAAATATCTAATCTATATAGTAATACAGATGATAAGCAAAATGGTATTCTATTTCCCTTATACAGAAAAAATAAGGACTAAATCAACCAAGTTAAAATATAAATACGCAGCTTTACAAGCCTTGATATTCAAACTTCATTATTTTTATAACTGGTGATTCTTGCCTAAAAATTAGAATAATGGCCTGTCAAATCTTTAGGTGTCTGCAACTGAAATAATTAAAACAAAAATTGTTGAAAAAAAATTCACCTATTTCAAGATACCTTAAAGGCAATATATGAAAATGAAACAACCTTTTTTCTTCCATCAGCAAATCAAGAACTATAAATTCAGTGTACTTTGCCAACAAATTCACAAATATTTGAAAATCCAAATATCTTTTAGATTTGTTCTGAATTTTAAGTGACTCTCAGTCAGCTTTGGTGTTAAGTAGCTTAAAGTTAGCTTTGTAAAACTTGAAAAATTTTTCTTTTCCTCAGTGTTGATACACTTTGATAATTATAGTTATGTCACTATGTCCTCTGATATTCAAGTTCTATAAACAATTCTATAAACTGCAACTTCTTGACTATGCTCTGAGTATTAGGGTTTCAGTTAATACCATTTCAAACTAAAAAGTATTTTCCCAAAGCAGGTCTGTAGAATTTCCTCCAACAATTTGGTCCTTTTTTTGTTGTTTTCTTTTTTTTTCAAGTCTCAGTCAAGACAGAGGTTCCAAGTCAGAGCAGATCTTGGTTGCAATTTGCACCAATGTAACCAAGTTTTGAGAAAATGGCTTACAGAACAAACAAAGAAATAAAGAATCAAGTGTTCTCCATGTAACAGCGGCCTAACAATAGTTTCACTTTATGTGTAGAGCTTTTGTTTCTGGATCTGGGAACAGCATATGGGCAATTCCTCTTACCCTCGGAGGTCAGATTCCATTATATCTGACCTCCACATTACAAATTAGCAAACAAAGCCATTTGTGAGCCTTCACTGCTTGTTATTGTTATTCATGCAAATCTGCTGCAATGTGCCATTTAGGACAGTCCTTTTGTTGTAGCCCAACTACACCACAATCTATGCCAATGACCAATAGACTGAGACACAAAGAAAGATACAAGAAGTTAACATTGATTTTCCCAGCTGTCCACACCTGCTGGCATTAATAGCAGAAGTACCTAAAAATAAACGAGCCAGTCTTTGGCAGAGGAATGAGGGTCTTGTCCCCAAGAAAGAACAGAGAGAAGCCTGCAGAGAAAAAGGAGGAAAAGGTGTGAATTCAGTTTATCAGGGGGTTCAGAGCTGTTAAAGCCCCAGGCGGGAGAGGGAAAGAAAAGAAAAAAATAAAGTTTACATAGAGAAGCAGGTATATTTCAATTAATAAGTCTTCTTAGATGCTTATTCATGTTTTTTTCTTCGTAAAGCATATTTAAAGAAAATTAAATATGACTAAAATAACAGCATTGTTTGATTTTGGTGCATCATTTTATTTAGAGTATTTTTGGTGCAAATGCTGTCAAATCCCAGGATCTTCAGAAAGGGTATGTGCTACACCATGAAGATGCCCATTTAAACTATATTAAATTGGGGGAGGCAGGTAGGAGGACACTAGTTGTTTTGGAGTTAACCTCAAATAGCAAAATTTTAAGAGTGATTTTTATATCCGCTTAAATGCAAAATCTGTAGTAGGGGTAGTCAGACTACATTAACTCCTCTTTTTGATGAAAACAAAGTGGCCTGTACTAGAGAGTGTAAAAAATAGTCCCGTAACAGCCAAGAGATGGGCTGTTTGATCTTATAAATTAGTTCTGTATATAATTTACATAATTTTCTGTGACTCAGCAGTTGTTTATAAAACAGCTTTCATTATGTAAAACTTCATGGACTCTGAGCCAAGCATCTTTGTAGCATTTATCCCTTCAAGTTTGATTTTAAATTATGAACATTTCCATGTAAAAGAAAAATTAATCTCTTTTATGCGGTTAATCATAAAGGAAACAATTCCAAAATTTGATGGAACATTGATGTATGTGTGTGAGACATGCAGCACTTTTGCATAACAGATGAGTTACATAATCTGTAAAGTAACAAATGAAGATAACTGCATTCGTGTTTTCCTGGCTCTTCCTGTCGCCAAGTTTTGATGTCTTTTCACTACATTTAGGGGAATTATTGCATGTAATATGTAGTGCAGTACAGGTAATAAGTCTCCATTGAAAGACTTATAACCAGTTTCCTTACTACTAGTGTTCTTAGGTCCCCTTCTCTTTTGCTGAAAAAGTTTAAGGTGAAAATCAGGGGGAGCTTTTTCCTGTTTCAGTCATATAAAAGTAGTTCAGTAGATTTACTGTTTAGGACCTTCCCATGTGTTTAGGATTTCCAACTGAGATTTTACAAATCATAAAATCACAGGAATTTTAGAGTTTGAATTTCTATGTAAAAAATAGGAAAAGGAAGAACAAATACTGGGACATTAGATTTTTAAAATATATAATATACAACTAAAAATATAAAGAAGTGTATTATAATGAATATGATTGACCATATATTTACCTCCTTTTCCTCTTTCGTAAGTTTGATGGCCAACCCTTCCAGTGTTTCAAGTCACAGCCCCAGCAATTTCAGTGGTGCATGGGGATAAATCTGTCCACACAATTATAAATCTACTTCAGTGCTTTGGCAAATATATAACTCTATAAAAGTACTGTATTTTTTGCCTTCAATGACCCCAGCCAAGGGTCAGACTTTCTTTAAAATTTGACCTTCTTTAAAAATTTGATCTGCTCCTCTCAATGCAAATGAAATAACAATTTAGGCATAGACATTTTCTATCTGTTTTAGTTGTAATTAGATCACTCATAATTCCTAAGAGGATATTTTATTTTTTCTTCAATTGTCATAATGTTATAGCCAAACTACAAGTTATAGTTGTGTAACTTATTACTATATAATATAGTATATCTGAAAATCCACAGTACCTTGTTGTATCTTTCTATATTTTACAAGAATTTTTTCCATGCCATTTGCCAGGAAGAAGCACTAAAATGCATCCTGAAATGCTGCACTGTTCATTGTAGCTGTTCTGATACACTGCGGAGCTAAACTACCTCTAATATCAATACCTTTTATTTCCAAAACTAGCCACATCCGGGCACTTAAGAGTGTTTACTTCATCTGGGCCAGTATCTTTTTTTGAAGTTATGAACAATTTTCTCAAACAAGGAAGTTCTATTAATATAAGTTTGCAGGCAAGAAGTCCACGTCTAAGTTATTCTCTGACTCATCTGTTATCAAAAGAATGAGCGTCAGCTTCAGAAAACTATTTAACAACTGCAGCCTGAAACTTCAAAACTGTTTAGAATCTTTCAAAGTCAAAAATTTGCAATGTTAACATCTCAGATTAAACAAAGAGTAACAAAGAGAGAGAAAAAAAAAAACCCTAGCTGTATTTGTCTCACGGAAAGTTACAAAGACAGGATTTATCATACCTGATCAACATCTGCATGAACACTCTGTTTAAACCTGGTAATCTATTTAAAGCTTTGCCCAGTGTGGGATGCTTCATCTAAAGAGGAAGTCTCACTACTCTCTCAAATTCCAAGATAATTGTGTAATGCTCTTGAAAGCTTAGGAGATGCAAGTATTTCCTAAATTGACCAAATACTAAGCTGAGCCCTGAGGCTTCCTTAAAGCTCAGCCAGGATGTGGCTCCCTGGCATCCCCTCCTGTACTTGCTCCCTGTCAAATACATGTCACAGCCAACAGCTCTATTCCACTCTTCTCAACCAACTTAAAGCAATTAGAACTACAAAAATATTTCCTTAAAAAAGTGAACACTAGAGACAGGAGGTTTTTAATGAAAAGCCAGACTTAAGGCTGGAGGATAAGCAGAGTGTTGCTACTAAAAAGCAGCTGTGACTATGTGTGTCTGCACCCTCCTGCAACTTTTACTTAAACTTTACTTTCACACTTGAGGACAGGGTCTCTTCTAGAAAGGGACATTTTAGTGCTGCTGGATGAGATAGCTTGCTGTGCTAACTATGAAAACTGTCACATCCAGAACAAATAACTTGTGATGAAATATTTAAGTAACAGGATCTTTTTGGATTTCTAGCGGCATTCTTTCAGACAGCACACAAGCCTGCACAGATTATGAAGTCAGTGGAATTTCTTCAGTAGTGAATTACTGCTCATTTTCTCAGAAAGAATTGTAAATGTAGCTGTATATTTTATTGTAATATATCATTTTATCTTAGAAGTAGCAGAACAGCTGGGGTTATCTCAGTGTCACCCTACTTAGCTCTACCTTTTGAAGCCGGTAATTGTCAAACAATTTCAGCATGAATGTTTATCATATAAGGCCTCAGATCTGGAAAACATTTTTAGAATTAGTTGTAAAATATTGCTTAAATTATTTCTGACTTGATCTGAATAAAATATAAACTAAAAATATTTTGGGACTGAGTGGTACTGAGGGATATTTTTCTCCCTCTGTTCTGAGTCCTAGCATTTTGATATCAGGATTTGACAGTTCTATTTTTCTGAAAGGCCAGCAAAATGTTAAAGAGGGAAACTAAGATCTTAAGAATAAAAAACAAGGTTCTTTTTGAAAAATAACCAATATACACCTTAGGCTGGTGTGCAATTTGCAATGATGTCAGTGGGCTTGCACATTTATGTACTGCAGCTTGAAAATCACATCGATTAATCCTGAATTCCTTTAGAGACAGAAAATCTTGCAAAAACTGATATTTTAAGAAAATGAATAAAAATGAAGACATATAGAAATTGCGCCAGGGAAGAAGGTTTGAGACAAAAAAAATGCTACCCAGTGATAAATATATAGAAGGTGTTAGAATCAGAGTCTGTTGTCTGTCAGGAATGAAAATGTAAGGATGAAAAATGGAATGCAGAGAAAAAGACTTATCTTTACTAAAAATATATATAAAGCAAAAAAAAAAGTTCAGAATATTTACAGGAGTCAAACAGTTGAAATAGGCTAAATAAAACCTTCATAAATACTAGAGAGTACATTTTCCTCTTTAATGCAAAAACGAGCTGGAAGACTTTCTAGACTTTCATCCATTTATAATTTCTAGATGTGGATGTTGCAAAACTGCCTAGCAACACTGAGTGTCCAGTTCCTTATTGTTAACAGGATTGAAATATCTAGCTCTCTTAGTTTCTTATGAAAACTCTGAGCCCTAATCCATCATTTTGTGTTTAAAAAGATGCTTTCTAAAAAATCTACAGCCTTTGAGGAGCTAAAGGATGTTTCTGCCCTCTCTTTTGTTAGTGCTATGGGTCATGCATTGCTTTCTTTAGTACTTTGTGTTAAGACAGTTACTATACCAGCAAAGTCATTTACTTCATTAAATTTTCTCTTAATATTCCTCAAGAGGACACGCAGTAAATCAGTTTTCCTTCTCACTATGGACTGAGAGTAAATTCTACGTTGCTCTTTACCTGGTGTCCCAGGTTTTGCTACTTGCATCAGTGATGGCTGGGAGTAGAAGGAAAAGCAGGAGTCTGGAGCATGCAGCAGGTATTTTGAAAAACTATTTTGAAACATGTCAGGATGAATTAAAGATAATTGTTGGCTTAATAGATGAGAAAACTGTTTTCAAGGGATAATGACCAGCTTCTGGGGGTTTCTTTGTTGTTTTTTCTTTTCTCCCTCCCACTGAAGACAGTCAGTTGTGACAACATACCTAATGACCAATAGAGGCTGATAACAATTCCTGTGTTTCTGAGTATCTTCTGGTGTGACTGCTAAATCATGCTTCTGTCTTTTGCACATCTGAGTTTCTCATTTTCCCAAGTTGTGCTTCTGCTGTACTTCAGTCCTCAGGGCAAAAAAAAGCAGACTTATCCTGCAGTGTAGTGGCTTGGGTTGCCCAGAGAGGTGCCTTACATCTCTCCATTTTTAGAACATTATCTTTCAAACCATAACCAACAAAACAAAACAAAAAAACCCAAAAAATTTAAAATTTTTTAATTAAAACCCTTTTTCATTAGTTGGCATGCACACGTGTCAGTTAGTGGCTGTGTATAAACACACAGCAGTGAGGCTGCAGCTGGTCTTAAGACAGAAATATGCTGCTGCTAGAGTGGAACAGGATCATGTCATTTTGGAGTGTACAACCTATCAAGCAGTAATTTGGGGCTAGATTACACTTTTAATCTCATCCTAGCAGTGAGGAAGACGAGCTGTATGCTAATAACAGTTCCCAGCGCTGCTCCCTGTTGTGCTGGGAGCGCACACACAGCAGCTGCTGCTGCCCTCAGCAGAGCTGTGCACACCCTCTCCCACACCAGCCCATCTCTGCTGACATCTGGGTACAAACAGCATCATCGCTTGAACCGTGTCAAGGCTGCTGCCTGCCATTAATCAAGTTTCTGTCATCACTTTTGTCAGGTCCTGATGAAACAGATGAAGTTCTGAACAGAGCAAAATAAAGAAACAGGAGAATATGCTATTCTTCTTCTTCATTCCTCTGCATACATTTATGGGGAAATGCTAGCCAACAGCTTGTCATTTCACTGAGACATAGCTACGCACTGATACAGCTTTCAGACGGTTAAATGGGTGGCTTGGAGCTAAAAGAGAAATCTGAGAAGAACAATCTGGGACCAAACCTCTCACTTTGAAGAATAACCACCTAAATACTGTTTAATCCATAAATAGCAAGGTGATATGAACCCACAGCCATCCTTCTACTAAAGCGACAGCCAGTAAAAGACCCCTGACTTGAGAGAATTACAAAATTGAGATCTAAGAAAGTGATTCGTGGCTTGTATTGGACAAACAATTATCTAGCACTAGTCCCAGAGAATCTACATGCTGCTTTCTGAAAGTGTCACACAGATCAAATGGATTCTTAGCAAAATTAGTTATTTTCTAATTGTAGAGCTAATTAAATTGTAAAGAGATACCTGTTGGCACTGGAAACAGTATTCACATTGATCAGATACAGCCTTCTTATTAAAAGAGCTGTTGAACTACTTTAGGCTGGCTGAACCTCTCTATACCTGTCTAATCCAGGAGCCTTCCAGTATCTGTGGAGAATATTTGCCTAGTGCAAATGAAGAGATAATTTCAAGGCATGTTTTTCTGACAAATGTCTCTTTTAGAGATAAGTACACATTTGCTTCCTTCAGGCAGTGAACAAAGCACTAGACAGATACCAGGATACTCCTTCCTCTTCTCCTGACATTATCAATGGGAAGGTATATATAGCTAGGTGGCCCTTTTGCTACATCCTACATTCAATATACAGGAATTAAATCACTAAAAAAAACACAATCAAGAAAAAAAAAAAGAAACGAAATTGAAACTAAAACACAACCAGACAAAAACCCTTCAAAAATATCATCATGTAAGGAAATGCAGACTTCTGATCCATAAAGTGAAGAAGAGAAACAAGGTCCAACAAAAACAATCCTAGATCTCCTAGTGGCCACCATTACATTATTCATTAAAAAATCAATGTATTTTTCTACACTAAATATAGGGGTTTGGAACATTTAAATACTACCTGTAAACAGAATGGCTTTTCTATGAAAAAATTAAAATTAAAACATCATACAATTTTATCACTGTTTCATCCAAACATGCATATTTTATGTGAAATTTGCCACTAGTTAGAGATGAACATGTGAACTAAGATGGTAAAGAATTCAGTACTGAATAAAAATATTTTTAGCCCAGCATGTGTCATATATCTCATATCTTTAGGATGCTATTAATAAAATGTTCCTATATGAAACAAAAAAAGGCATTGAGAAGGATTGAAAAAATGTAATTTTTTCTCATTTACACTTTGAAAACCAATTCATTGATAATAGCAGAAAGCTTTCCATATTTTCCTGCTCATGAATACTTCAGATTATTAAGATGCCTTAGAAGTGCCTATATTTGAAAATAAATCCTTGGATAATGCATGCCATCAGACAATTGACTCCTTTAGGCAGCCCTGGCAAAATTAGAGTTAAAAGAAGGTGGAAATTAGAGACAGGTGAGGACAGGCTTAGTGGAAATATTTTCCTTGTGTTGCTTATACTGATGTGTGTACACATATAATAATAAAATTAAAATAAATATATATATAAACTCATAGTGCTGGTGAAACATAGGTGCTAGGTTTGTTTTGCCTTTTGAAGCAGTGTTGATAACGAAGCTTCAGTGTTCTAACATTCGACCTTTTCTTCACTGAGCGCGACTGAAGTTTCTGTGGTTTACATTTACTGAGTTAACCTGGTGAAATTATGATCAGATAAAAACATTGTAAAAATGACAGGTTGGCAGCTCTGCTGGCGTCACTCTATCGATGTCTCATTTATTCTCTCAGGCTACACATGCCAGTGCATTAACAGAGTGCATTCAGCTACCTGCAAATGAGCCCACTTCCCCTCTGCTCTCTGTCATTCATTGCCTACTGCCACTGAAGGCTGCAGAGAGTTGATCTTGCTAATAATCAGCCTTGTGGTTAATTCTGGAGGCAGAATACAGTCCATCTAGCTCACTGCTTGGCAGCTATTCTGACTTAGCAGTGTGACATTAGCTAAAACTCATTTTTGTCAGATCATTAAGAAAATATCACTAGGTGAAGGCATACATATGGTTATATTTTTGAATTGACTTCTGAAAAATGTTCTCAGGATATTTGGAAAAATGCCTGTTTTAAAGACAGAACTGAAGTTTAGAACAGAAAATAGGTTTTCCGCATACGCTGTATCTATTACAAGTGCTACAGGTGAACTTGAGTATGATGCTTTTGAAAAGTGCTTACAGGATCAAAAAAAATATCTAAGAGTTGCCATTCAAAACACACCAGCGGATAGTCTTCAGTTTTTATCAGTTCAAAGGGAGATATGAGGCTGAGTAGGAAAACATGTAGGGAATACAACTGAATGGCAATTACACAAAACAATTTAGATCAATTTACAGATAAAATTATCAGCAACAAATATCTCTAAAATCTGTCCTCATTAAAAAATGTACATATTTTTCCAAGACTGTTTAATTGTCTTAACAAGTTCTGAAAGCCTGCCAAAAATTGAGAAGTCTCACATTGTTCATGTTACTGTCCAAGAACATTCAGGCAATTACAGCTCTTGCAGATGTTATGATGTCAGATTTGTGGGCAATGACAAGCCATGTGATTTTCTGCTGCCTTCACAAACATCAACTGATCAATGTGCAGTATTAATCTCTAAAAGTTACTGTGCCTATATAAGAGCACGCAGTAACAAAAGAAACAGCAATGGCAATGCTTAGAGAACAAAGAATGGTATTGCAATATACCTGATTTTCAAGATCCAGTTTCAAAGCCTAGGAAAGTCACATGAGAAATCTAGAAATCAAATCTGTGTTAGGGACAATATTTACAAGTCTATAAAAAGTTATTAAAAATAAGTTTAAATCTGCAATTCATGCATATACCACTTCAAAACTATTTGTATTTTCTATTTGTAGAAATACAAATATTTTAATAATTTCTATGATCTTGATTACAGAAAACTTTCCCAGTATTTTTCTTTTGAACTGGTCATAATATAGAGAGCATCTAAGTCCATTGTCAAACATTTCAACACATGACTATTGTGTTTTTTCAGCATTTTTTCAAAAGGTAGAAAAGCTGAGAACATAAAGTATGTAATTCCAACTGGATATCCAGTCAAAACACTGCTGTATGAGTATTTCTTTTGAGAAATTGTGCCCTACTCAGGCCAGGACACAATTTACACTACAGTAGTTGCTCCAGTAATTTTCTCCCTCTTGTAATTTCTGCCTGATGCGAATCTACAGTGTTTGAAGGATGCAAGCCCCATGCATAAAGAGCAGGCCACCTCTCTTTTGAGTGATGAGAACCATAATTTTGAGAAATGTGGTAGATTCTTGTAAAGACAAGAATCTTGGCTGGAAACGGAATCTCATTTCCTCCCTCTTTAGCACCATTTTTGGTTATTTATTAATTCTAAAGGAAGAATAACATCGGAGAAAAGCAATTAATGGGAGGCACTCAACACTGGCTTCTCTTTTCTTCTGAAGTTAATTAATGGCCAAGCTTGTGAAAATGACTAGGCGGCTGTGATGTGTAGGGTAATGGCATGAGTTTGGAAAACTCACTTTCTGAAGTAAATAAGGAATATTACATTGCTTGTGGATACTATTATTACTAATTAACAGTGATATTACTCAAAATTATATTAAGCTTTACTGATGTCACCCAAAGTTTTTATAAGTCCATAAATTAATGATACAAAATGACTACTCCATCAGTATTTTAAGAAATTATTTCCTGTTTTGACTTAGACTTGGTAATTTAATTACAGTTACATCAGAATAAAAACAAAATGCCATAATGTGGGCTAAAATGGGACTGTCTTCTAAATCCAAAAACTTATTGCTGAAATGTTTTGCAATGATGTACAGCATTAATATTAGTAGAAAGGAGTAACTTCCATGACAATTTTACAGTTCTCAAGAATATACTGTTTTCCAGATCTGTAGAGCGTCTTCAGATGTTTAATATTATCCAAGCAATAAACTACAGAAGTAGCTTCCTTTAGAACAAGCTGTCTTTATGAAGCAAGTGCACTAAACCATGTGGTAAATTATATAAAAGTAGTAGAGAAGTGCCCTGATACAAACTGAAATGCTAGATGATAACATCAAAGATTTTATCAGTGGTTTATTAATTTTAAGTGACATAACCATAGAACTTGTTCATAAAAAGGAAAATATATCTGGCAATTATGTGCCCTGAGCCAAAACTCGTGTGCAATGCACTGTGCCCTCAAGTGAAGCAAAGCAGTTATGTACATTAGGCATTGCATTGCCAGATCTTTCTGTGAAGTGGATGCAGATTCAATTCATGGCAGTTTGATCCAGCCTTTTCATTTCGGGGGGAAAAAAAAAAACAACAAACCCAAAACATGCCAATGTTTGGTTTAATTTGGCTTTATATTTCTGAGAAAAGAAGATGCTACCAGTGAAAAGGTAATGAAAAAATCAGATGAGAGTGAGAAATGCCTTTCCAGGGGACACTGATCCAGCTGCCCCCAAGTGATGACCACAGTGCTTTCCCCTGTCCGAGTGCTCTGTCCAGAGACCGCAACCACTGCCTTGGTAGGTCAGTGGGCACATCCCTGCCTGTCCTTCCAGGGTCTATGCGCCTGATCTCCATTAATGTGCCTAACCTTTTTTTTGGGAGGGTTTACTGGTGTTGTCTGCATCAACAACCTTCTGTGCCAACAAATTCTGCAAGTTCATCACCTGTAAAGATGTGTTTTTATAGGTTTTAAACAAACATCATGGAAGAAACATTTTCTCACTCAGGCTTTTTAAAGGCCTTTTGTTTTGCAGTTCATGGTAGACATTTATATTGATATTGACTGACTCACCAAATACAATAATCTGTATGAAATTAGATTGTCTAGCTATTAGATGCAACTGTTTTTTCTGCATCACTCTGTAAGTCAATTGCATATCTACATATGCAATGGAAAAAAATGGAAAATTAAGTAGGAAAACAGAGAAATTAGAAAGTCTCACTAGGGAAGAAAATATAAACAATAAATTAATAATATCGTAAATGAGCTTCCAAATTTGCATCTGCTCTGCTGCAAATACAAACATTTGTAACACATTTTTAGGTTCAGTATTTTGCACCTGATCTAGAATAAGTAAAATTCAGGAATTTACATAAAGTACCTGTTGAGATCATGTCACAAACTTTAAGATAATGCAACAATTACATGCTATTCCTGGCTGCAGAAAGCACAAAAAATGAAGAGCGGTTATACGTGTGGCTTCACTGGCATTGAAAGAAAACCTTTACAAAACTGCTATCATCCAACTGATTTAGAATATTAGTTTCAGGAACTTGGTAGTCAGTTAAAGCAATAAACACACAGCTACTTTTATATGGCCAGGTTGTCTTTGTGCATGTGCAATAGGTCCACTACAGACTGTGTATATATATGTAACCAATAGTATAGTTGGGGGGTTTTTTTGCTTTTTGTTCATTTGTTTGTTTGTTTTCGTGTTTGTTTTTTGTTTTGTTGGTTCGTTTTTTTTTTTTTAAATTTCAGATACTGGTGTATTTTTTTACCAACAGTAGCTAGTGAACAGAAAAGGATAAAAGCTTGGGGTGAGAGCAAGCAAGGAAGGCCTTCAGGGCCAGAAACGATACTTTTAAATAGACTCTGAAACAAACTGAGAGGCAGATTGAGAAATAGATTAACACACAAGGATAATTTTCTCATGTGGGGAAGTTCTCATCTCAAATCTCTTGTCCATTTCTGCCCCCTTCCATTCCCAATACACTGATCTCTTTGCTTTCTCTCCCTCCTTTTGGCAATCTTCTTTCAGCTGGCACGTCACAAGGTTCATTTTAACTATAGCAGTCAGTGATGTTTAGGCACATAGTCCCTATCTGGTATTCCTATCAGAGAGGTATGGGGGATTTATATTTTTTCGCATCTGACATGCCCTGATGTTTCTTTTTTAGGTTGCTGCTCTTTGAGGTAGGTGAAAAGCCAGACAGCAGGAAATTCCCAGAGAACTGGAAGTTGCAACAGTTAAGCTCAGAAGTACAATAAAGATATTATCACTAATGGTACCAAGACCCTGTCAGATAGAGTCTTTGATATGTTGATCTTCAGAGAACTTTTGGAATGTAAAAGGACAGAAGTCAGAGCAGTAAAGAAGGGAAAAAATGTTATGAATAGACAGCTTTGAAAAAAGGATGCAGAGATAATAAGGCTTCATCTGTAATGAATGAGTCACAGAAATAATAAATACAAAGAAGACTGAAAACTCCTTAAAAAAACCTGAGAAAAAGTTTTTTCAAGCTGCTCCCTCTCTACGACATTTGAAAGAAGGGAAACTTAAAGTTACAGCACATCCTATATTGAAAGTGCTAGAAGATGGCTTTTGTCAAAAAACCTTTACAAGACTGTGAGAATTACAAAACCATCTTCATTTGTGCACCTGCTGTTACATGCTAAAACGTCACGCACATAGATGCACAGCAATAACAACTGCTTGCCCACCTTTCATCAGTTTATTGGGATAGAACCCATCTGATACAGAAGATATTTAAAAAAAAAATTTGAATTATAGAAACCAAGCTTGTGAGGAGTCAGGAGTATGCAGCTCTTTAAAGTTCATCTTATGCAGAGTGCAGTAAGGAAGGAACAAGGGACAATGTAAATGAGATCAGTGACTAATTTTCCCAGTGGTGGAACTCCTACACATTTTAACTGCAGATCAGTAAGAATATACTTGGTAGAAGAGATGCCTACGTTAAATAATGCCAGTGGAGAGGAAAAACTCAAACTGGCTTCAGAAGCAGTCATGGGAATATACAAGCTAAAAGGAACAAGCAGGTAAGAAGGAAAGAAGAGCTGCTAGTGTGAGTCCAAAACAGGAGATGCAGACACAGAGGGAGTCAGTGCTCCCAGTAATGAGAGATTAATCTTCCCCTATTTAGGTTGTCTTATAATGCCAGCAATAATTATTGACCCCATCCACGATTTTTCATTTTTAATACCCAGTAAACTTTTCTCTATGTGCGTGTTTTTAGTTATTATTTTATGGAGATATACACTTTTCCCTTAATATATTACTATTCTATTTGTAACAATAAAAATATTTAAAGTGAATACCAGTCTTGAGCCACGATAGCATAAAATGTATTGCGCCAGCTGATACAGCATGCCCCTGGATCAATTTTGGGTAAACAATAATCCCTTTTCTGGTCTAAAACAAGAGCAGCAAAACTGAAGCTGCTTTTCAAGGTTAGGAATACTTCTCAAAGTTTAACCTAATTAGGCCTTCATTTAAGAAAATCTGGCTAAAATGGCCACAATTACAATGCAGGAGTATATTGGCAATGGAGAGCGCATGTGCCTCCTCTATGAAGCACTTTTGTAGCCACTAACTCTAACACTGAAGACAGTGTAAGAAAACTTTTGTTCAATGTAGATGGACCCTATTTAAAGAGGTGAGAAGGACCTGAATTGAACACTCCTATGGATGTGAATGATGTAGCTCTTCCTCCTGAAGAAATGTTTTTATTTTGGGAAATGCCTGCTTTGGCAATTCCTTCTCCTTGCTGCAGAAATGAGATACAAATCCATTTTATTATTATCACAAGTATCACATGGCGTCACATAAAGTTCCACCAGTCCTCTTTGGGGAAATGTGAGTAGCCCTGTGTGCATCTGCTTAGAGCTCTTCATATTTCATTGAACGAGCCTATCGTGCACAGCTAAAAGGAATTTTTACTCAGCCAGTGATGCTTCTCTTGTAATTGGTCTTGAAAAAGCACTGATAGATCCATGTGAATTCAGCCTCCCGTGCAAAACAAACCCTTGTTGCAGCAATCACAGTACATTTACAATTAACCTAATAAAGTCCCTTTGTTATATTGTTCTACAGATAGCAAGACTGTCCTGCAAAATGACAGATGGTTTTGAGTTGCAATTAAGAATTTAGTACAATCTTGATAGAGCAGATGGAGAACATTAACACGAGTTTACTGTGAAAGAGTAGCACAGTGATGGCGACCATGTGGACTAATAACTAACCATAAACTGAGAGGGCAGTGACATACATCCTTTGGAAAGCTTTTGCATGTGCTGCACTGCATCTTCACATTTTTCTTGGGTGCTGATAAAAATGTAATGTCTCATGCAACACGTGGTATAAACCCCTACCCCCTCCATGAGTATTACAAGGCCATCTTCTTTTGTGCACCTGCAGTTACATGCAAAAAAAATTCATGAGCATATACACACAATGTCTATCATTTGTCCACCTATCATCAATTTATTTTTTCCAATTATGATGGCAAGCACAAATTTTCAAAAATAAGATCAGCTCTCTGATCAGCCGACCAACAATGTACCATGTATCTTTAGTACATGCTTAAGAAACTCCTTTGTGAAACTGCCTTGCATTATAGACAAAGCAATGTAGTCTTAGAGTCTAGGTTACATAAAAAAAACCCCCAAAGCCTCTAATGATTCGCCTCCTACTTCACCCCCTCATCGCTTTGCTTTACGCGAGCCAGCATGAGCTATCTCCAGAGTGCTGTCAGACACATCAAAGCGACATCAGCAAACACTCCATCATTACTATAAATGTAAATTCTACAACTGTACAATGGTTTGGATTGGAAGGCACCTTAAATATCACCCAGTTCCAAGCCCACTGCCATGGGCAGGGCACCTTCTAGCACAACAGGTTGCTCAAAGCCCCATCCAACCTGTCCTTGAACACTTCCAGGGATGGGACATCCACAACTTCTCTAGGCAACCTGTGCCAGTGTCTCACCACCCCCACAGTAAAGAACTTCTTCCTAACATTTAATCCAAATCCACCACCTTTCAGTTTGAAGCCACTCCCCCTTGTCCGGTCACTACACGCCCTTGTAAAAAGTCCCTCTCCATCTTTCCTGTAGGCTCTCTTCCGTACTGGACTGAACAAATCATCCCCTGGCGTAGCTGAAGGCTACGTCCTCTCATCCTGTCACTGGTTCGTAGCCTGAGAGGAGAGGCGGCCGCACCCTCCCCGCAGGTAGCTGTAGATACGCGGATCCTCAGGCGGCACCGCCGCCGCCGCGCTGCCATCCCGGCCCACGGGCCCGCCTCCCGCGGCGTGGGGGAACGCCCGGCGCGGGGCCTCATGGGAGCTGTAGTTCTTTGTGCTCCTGCCGGAGCGCCGCGGGGCGATGAGGACTCCCGGCGTGCTTCGCGCGCGGCGCCGGGCGGTGCGCCCGGGGCGGAAGCGGGCGGACTACATTTCCCGAGGTGCTCCGCGGGCGCCTCCAGCCGGGCGGCGGGCCCGCGCGGCGGTTGAATGCGGGCGGGCGGAGCGGCGCGATGGAGCTGTCGGCGCTCGTCAGGAAGCTGGGTAATGGCTCCTCTCCCTGCCGGCCCTCCACAGCCTGCGGGGCTGTGGGCAGGGGGCAGCGTGCGGCCCGGCGCTGCTCTGCCGGAGCCCGGCCGCCCCTGCCCGGCCTCCGCCGCCCCTCGCCGCTCTCCTGCCTGCTGCTCTGCCACTCCGCTCCCCGCTGCAGGCGTGGAGGGGGCGGTGGCGCTCCCCTGGGGGGAAATGCCTCCCTAAGGAAATGCCAAAGGCTTTCCCTTCGGGCACGGTGCCTTTCGATTCGGTGGGCTCGGGCAGTTTTTTGTCCGGTTGGTGAGTCCGAGGCAACTTTCTGTACCCACAACATACTCCGGTAGAGGTTCCGGCACCAGGTTATGTCAGTAGAGGTGCATTTGGCACCAGATTATATCAGTATATCTTATAATGTCTCACCGCTTTCTAATGATGCAAACACACTTGATTAGGTTGTTGCTGGTGAGTGTAATCGTATTTGTCTTCCTGGTAGGCATAATACTGGCAGCATATCAGCCGGCTTTTTTTCACGGATCTCGGGCAGTATTCTTTTTCTCCAAATAAGAAAAAAAGTTATGTCGAATGATTTTATGGGTTTCTTAATCTCCTTTTTTAAATTTTTTTTGGGGCAGGTCATGAACTGACGGAGATAAGAGAGCGATCTCTGAAGACTATTCTGTTTAAATTAGACCACAACTTGATTTCCTATGCTGATCTGGTCCACGAAAAAGCGCTTTTTCGTAACCTTTTGGAGTGGTTCAATTTCCCAGTTGTACCAATAAAAGAGGAAGTATTAAATTTTGTCTACAGTTTGATCAAGGTATGACATACTAACATTCATTTATTTTTAAACTATATGGTTTTGGAATGCTGAAGCTAAATAAAGCTGGATATTACTTGACTTTGTAGCTCCACATAAGGAGAATTTTAGAGTGTTTTACAAAGAATAGTAAAGCCACTGTGTGTAGACCAAAATTGAAACAATTTCAGCAACTTCAGATGGCTCAGAAAGATAGCTGAGAAAAGTAATTTTTTCTGGGTTTCTGCTTTAGTTTCTTTGCTTCTTCAGTTTCTTATTTAGTGCTTCATTTTTAATTTGGAGCATGATTTGCAGATAAGTATTTGCAATGTTCCTGGAAAGTAAAGATTAGACCATTGGTGCAACTAATTTGAGACAATGTTACAGAAACTTCAGATAGCTTAGATTTTTACAATCTTGTGTTGTAACCACTAAACTGCAACTATGTGAAGTTAAAAAACAACCCATCCTTGATACTGCTGGTTGGATGTCATGGTTTTACCCCAACCAGCAGCCAACAGCTGCTTACTCACTTCCCTACCAGTGGGACTGGGGAGAGAATTGGCATAGTAAAAGAGAGAAGACTCATGGGTTGAGA
Organism: Melanocharis versteri; assembly: GCA_013397845.1. Taxonomy (NCBI): domain Eukaryota; kingdom Metazoa; phylum Chordata; class Aves; order Passeriformes; family Melanocharitidae; genus Melanocharis; species Melanocharis versteri. The sequence goes on from VZTG01001100.1 coordinate 352,256, forward strand.
CAAAGGCAGTTTCATAGGAAAAGTAGAAGCTGTGCACACAAGCAAAGCAAAACAAGGGGTTAATTCACCACTTCCCATGGACAAGCAGGTGTTCAGCCATCTCCAAGAGAGCATGGCCCCCTCAGACTTGAGAAGACAATTGCCATCACTCCAAATGTCTCCCACTTCCTTCTCATTTCACAACCTTTATAGACTGAGCATGCTGTTGGAACTAGATGATCTTTAAGGTCACTTCCAACCCAGGCCTTTTTGTGATTCTATGATACGGAATATCCCTCTGGTCGGTTGGGGTCACCTGTCTTGGCTGTGTATCCTTCCAACCTCCCATGTACTCCCAGATCCTTTGCCAAGGAAGCAGAAAAGCCTTTGGTTCTGTGTAAGCCCTGCTTAGCAGTAACAAAAATATCTCTATATTATCAACCCTGTGTTCAGCACAAATCCAAAACACAGCCCCATGCCAGCCACTGGGAAGAAAATGAACTCTACCTTAGCACAATGGTATAAATGAATAAAGGCAAGAATTTGAATTCTTTCGCTTCTTCTCCCTGCTGCTCGCTATCCCCCACCCCCAACCAGAGATCTTAAGGCTGTTCAAACTAACTTAGTCAGTTATTTGTCTTATTGTAGCATCCACCTGCTGCCCAGAAAATGATTGGAATTGGTGCAGTGGAATTCTTCTCTCAGCTTCGCTCCGATGTGGATCCAAACTTGCAGGCCATAATTGATGGGATTGTGGATGGACTGTTTTTTCTTCCTTCTGAACTTCCTTCTAGTTCTTTATCAGTATGTTATCAAGCTCAGTCTCAGCCTTCAGTAGATCAACCAGGTAAATGACGTACTTTGAACTGTAATTTATTTTAAATTAAAATAAAGTAAATGAAAAGGCTATGAGAATCTGATGTTTTCAGGCATAGTAGGCGAATTATTCCTGAGAGATCAGTGAAGTGTGTGCTAATCAGATTCTGCCAGAGAAAGCGGGACCCTAGCTAAATCACCTGGTGGCATTCCTGTAATGGAATTCCCTATCCATTTCCTCAGTGTATAATATCTGTTTTCTATAATGTACAAAGAGCATGACACAACTTCTAAGGACAGCGTTATGGCAGCAAGTGTAACAACTTCAAATAAATCTGTAATTTAGCCAGTATGCTTTGCTGCTGTTCTTTGTATAGTAGCCTTTAGCTTGGAAAACAATTCAAATCTTACAAAAAAAGAAAAAAAAAGAAAAAAAACCAGTAGTTGATTCTAGTAGAATGATTTTTAAAACTACAGTAGTTGTATGCATTATCTACTTAGTATTGGATAAGCATTTGTCATAGAAAAATACATAAACTTTCTTTAAAATGTCGCATTATGTGTGAAGTGCTACTCCTTGCATGTGTTACCTAGCTCATTATCTGTCTGTTACAATTATTTACATTTCCTCCTAGATATAGCCTAACCCATATCGTTCTCCTCTTCTGCCTTAAAAATTCTAGAACAGAGTTTGGGGGAGAGAATTATGAATCATAGACATCCTTACTTCATCCTCCTGCTTATTGTGGGAAAAACCCTGCTGTTACACAGTGCTTGTAGTAGTAATGACTACACCTCTGTCACTCATACTGTGCAGTCACAGAGATGAAAGAAATTTTTTTGTGGTTTCTGCTGCCTCTGTAATGCTTAGAGATTTAGTTCACTAGAACTATGTGCTTGGTGATTGATTTTTTAAAATTTATTATTTTTTTTCCTTCCTCTGCCCACATAGGGGCAGATTTTTACTTAGTGTTTCTACTATATGGGGAAGAATAGTCTTCTGCGTGTGCATTCTTAAATGAAATCTTTCTGAAACTACTCAGTTGAAGTTATTTATACTGTAAATTGTATGCACATGTGGATGGAATAATTCTGATGATTCCTAACAGGAGTGTTGTATTTTTCTTTCAGTTTCAACTTCAGTTACTGCAAAAAATTGTAAACTAATAACTTGGCATTATCTGGTTTGATCCTTTGAACCAAATATTTTGGTCTGGAGAGATTGCTTTTAGTGTTAACGTTTCTTGTGTATATTTTTATACAGTTTGCATATGAATGACATGTAGCAATATACATGTTATATACAAGAGGGCAGCTTTTCAGGTGACCTAAGAAGACAGCAGTTTTGGTAGAAAAAGGTTTTAAGTAATTAATTTAAAAAGTTAATTTTATTACTACATAGGTAGGTTAAAGGAAGACCTTTTATTTAGCTACCAGTTGTCCATCAGGCAATGCATTTTGTGTAATTGTTTTTGCTATTGTTTGTATGGTATGCAAGCTAGTGTAAAAAATGGAGAAAAATGCACGCTTTACAGTTACAGAATATGATTATAAAAAAATAAACATGGTCACACTCTTTTTACTCCATTTTTCTGATCATCTGAGACTATTTTAACCTATTAAGGAAACTGATTTAAAACTCAAGGGCAAAAGGGAGGTAGTTAAGGAAAAGCATGAAAATAAATTGAGTTTTTCTTTTTTGTGTGTGCACATTTTTTAAATTTATCCCTTTTTTTTAATTTTAGTTCTGCCTCAAGAGGAATTATTTGCTGGATATTTTTGTCAAAGTAGAAGTCATCTGCCACAGTTAGAAATACCTCCCAAAAGAACAGTTGGTATGTGTAGTTATAATAGAATATGTTAATTACAGAAAGAGCTTAGAGTTGTAATTTAGATGGAATTCCATTACAAATGTGGTTAGCAAAACTGGCTCTTCTTTTTCCTATTGTTATTCTGTGAAATCCAACACCACAGAAACTACAATTATAATGCTTATAAAAATGACATTCATCTTAATAGATATTCCCCTTTTCTAGTAAATAGTGTAGCTCTTTGGAATATCTAAAGTATATTAGAAAGTGCTGCGATTTTAAAAACTATTTAAATTGCCAGTGTTTTCCGGATGATCTGTGCTTCATAATCAGAAGTGGCTTAAAGGTTTAAGTACCTTTTATTTCAAAAAAACTTAGTCTGAAGTACCTTTCTACCTTTTAGAAAACTGGTTTAGGTGCTAGAGGAATCTTTGCTTTGTATTTAAATGAAAACCAGTGTTATGCTTTGATTTGTTTTTTTGTCAGATGATATGAACTGTTTCACTGACAAGCACAGATCAATAATATTTTGTCAAGTCTTTGCTTGTACCAGTATACTAGTAGCAGTTCACAGGAGAGTGTCATATTTAAATACAGTATGGTGCTGAGATCTAGATTTTAAAAAATCGCTTTTCAGTTACTGTAGGTAAATCACCAGTTGAGTTTTTTAGTAGCGTATCAGCTATCTTAGGAATTGCACAACAATTTTTACAAACTTCTAAGTTTAAAATAGCTTTATTTTCATTACAAAGTTATTATGTGTCATAATTTTGTAAGAACAATAATTTCTACTGCTTTAAGAGTAAAACTATGAGGTCGATTTTCCATTTTTAGAGATCATGCTAATGGATAAAATATTCTTTAGTAGCAGATCAAAATTATAATTTGATTGAAAGCATGATGTGGCGTATTGAGTATCCTTTCACTAATGCTGTGTTTGTTATTTGCTAAAGCTTTCTTCAATAAACATATTTCATTTGGATTTGGCATGACCTTAGTGATGTTTTGGTATTGCTGAAAACTCTCATTATAAACATTTGAGTTTGTGCATGTCTATATTTACTAAAAGATATTTCTGTATAAGATAGTATATTGTTTATAAGTTTTTTACTTTGCCTTGGATGTATGCAATATAATATTTCTATAAAATATATTTCAAAACATCCGCTCTGGTTTTTTGCAGTGAAATGCTTGAAATTTTCCACATTTCCTTGGCTAACTCTGACTTCAACAGATAGACATGTTCTTTCATCAAATGAAAGGTGCAGTAATAGAAACATTACAATTTCCTTGTAGTTTTTGTTTTTTGGGAATAGTGGCTGTAAATTTCTGTCCTTCTGTATCATGAGGCTGTTCCTGTAAATAACTCAATGAACTAATTTTTGATAAATGGTCGTAAAAACTGGGCTGAAGTTGGGCAGTGTCACTCTCCATTTTTTGTTTAAATCAGAGTATGTTTGGGTCTTTTGTTCATGACACTTCAGTCAGTGTCTTAAATTTCTTAAGTGGATCAAAGATTTCGTTCTGTTAATAATAGAACAAGCTGGAATAAAATCATTATTTATTTTACACCCATGACCAGTTGGTAGGAAAATCCCTACTTTCAGTAGGAGCTTAACTAAGTTTAGGCCAATAAGTTTAGGTACAGGGCCTTATCCAGGCATTGAGTCATTCCAACTGACTTTCTGCAGTGGTTTTTTTTTTCCTTTAATATAGAAGAAATTTTGAAGTGCCCCAAGGAAACGTTGGGATTTCTTATGGGTTGTCACAGAGCTGTGATAGATTTCTAGCATAGTTTTTTTTTTTGTGTGTGTGTTTGTTTTTTCCTTTTGAAAGATCTCTGAAGCTGGAGAACCTGTTTAATATTTAATTTCCTTTATGCCTGAGTATAGAAAAAGTACACAGATTTGTAACGCTGGGCATATTTGATTTTTTACAGTGGTTTCAGAAGCAGTGGTTTCTGAAACTACTGAAAAAATTGAAGCAGGCTGTGCTAAAGATTCTTGTTATTTACTAATATTCATCTTTGAGAATAGCTAATAAACTTCTCCCTGTATAGAATTTCCCACATATGTCATGCAAGTGCTTTTAAGTTATACGTGAACCTTAGTAATGAAAGAAACTTTCTTACTGGTATATTACTTGCTATATACCACTGAGATAATCACTGGTTCCCCAGGGAATTTCCAGTAGTTCTTATTTTAATTTCAAATTCAGAATCAATAAAGTTATTTCTCTTTTTGGAACCTAATTTTACGTATGGGAATTGAGTTTGTTCTTTATTGTATATAGGATTCACATAGCTAAGGAATAATTCAACTTAAAAAATGATATGACAATTGAATTACAGAGGTTTTTTTCTTTAGATTCTTCAGTGTTCTGATTATAACTTTCTTGTAAAGACTTGTTCAGGCTAATAATTGCTGCTTGGTTTTCTTTTCATTTTAATGCATGTTTAAATATGAACTTGTAGCTCTTTGAGAAGTAACAACCAAAGTTTAATTTGGAGTACATGTGAGCTTCTTCAAGATGTGATTATGCAAGATTTTCCTGCAGAGATCTTCCTTCAAAGGCCAAAGATTGTACAGGCAAGAATTCACATAAAGTATAAAGTTTTTTTCGGTATAAGTTATGCCAAGGATGAATTGATGCAAATGATTCAATTTGTTTCTAAACAAAATAGTTAAACAGAACTACCTTTTTTCTAACTCTAGGTGCATAGGAAAGGGGACATTGGCTATATATTGTGGTTTTAAAGTTTTTTGCTTGTAATAATGTATATTGCTAATCAGTAATGAAGTGTTTTCTGAAGTAATACTTTGTTTCTTCTAGGTACAATAAATTTGTGTCGCTGTTGTGTGCACACCCTCTAATGGGCTCCCATAATGAAAGCAGTGACTTTTCTGGAAATATAATGTGACACTTGGCTTCTTCCTTAGGCCTGATAGTCTTGCATTCAGTAATAAAACAGTAGTTGAGCCTATTTGTTCTTTGCTGTGATTTTGAAAAACACTTGGAAACATTTTTGAACTATATTTAGTGTAAGACTTGCTGGCATGGTTGTTCATGAAGGTTATTAATGTTCAGGTCTCGGTGTCGGTTGGCGGTTTTGTCTTTGCAGAGCCTTTTGTCTTTGCTAAACCTGGCTTTTGGAGGAGATGGAAGACACCGGTTGGCTTTGCAGGCTGTGTCGTGCTTGCAACAGCTCTGCATCTTCTTGAGAAGTAGGCTTAACTTCCATAGAGATCCCAGTTTTTCTTCCTCAGAGCAAGGTAGGTATTTTTAAGTATTAGAGATACTGCTGTTTTCACTACAGATAAGATTGTCTAAAATGGTGACAGAAAAAAAACAAAACCAGAACCTTATAGCAAATGTAATCTTGTGAAATTTTCTTGCTAAAGGGATGGTGTTCAGTATTATTAACGTTAATTCAAAAACTTTGAGTACTTGCATTGTTTTAAAGTACTTACTCAGTTTTAGTTTCCTGTGATTCCCCGTTCATCAACTTCTCCCAGTATCCAATTGTTTGTATGTCAGCGGGGGAGGGATTTTTAACTAAAAGTAAATTAAATCTCTAAAATAAAGGTGGACAAAGTTTCAGAAAAGTTTTCAAGCTATTAGTACTTAACAGTGTAGTTACTAATTTCATGAGCTATGTGAACTTCCTTTTTTATTTTTAAGCTGATGGCTAAAAATAGTTTAATCATTGTTTTGAATTTTGCAATCGTGCGGGCTGCTTCACAATGTTCTTAATACTTAAATGTTGTAGCTTTAATGGTGTAGATTAGTTATAATGGTCTTCTTGTTTCCATTTTGTCATCTGAATTGAATCAACTTTGTTTCTGTAAATTAGTAGTCTGATTCTCTTCATAAAATTGCCACTATATTTGGTGTCTTAATAAATGATACTGGCTGCTAATTCGGTTACAACGTCAACAAGTCCAATAGCCTTACCCAGACACTATGTTCCTATTTTAAAACTCAAGATTTATGATTCAGCTGGAATCTTCAGTGGTTTTTGCCTTGGAGTTGGGTTTCCAAACTCTGCTACTTGCTAGTGATGTTGTTCTAGGTCATCAGTATTTACGTGGTGTTTTCCATATCCTACCTTAGTTACTTTTATTGTTCACTGTGTAGTATCTTTCAGAATAATGGATTCCTCTAAGGGAAAATGTATTCTTTGTGTTACATAAAGGCACAGCTTCCCAGAATTCATCTATATCTTACTGTCAAGAAGCAAGAGGTGCTCCTCGTTCTCAGAATCCATCACCTGGAAGTAGTAGCCCTCGGCCCTCTGTAATTGGACGGACAGTTCAGCGTCCTAGAGGAGACGGTCAAGATTGGGATGCAGTATCTTCTAGGTGAATGAAACAGGGAATAACTTACACTTCAGTTAAAAGCATTTTGATATAGGATTATATTATCAGCTCCTAGTCAGTGTGTGGAATGATGCAACGGTTTTGGTAACTGGCGAAGATTCAAACCGTGTTTATGAATTAAACCATTGTTAAAGTTGTATTCAGAATACATGAAGTCATTGCTACATTTTGTACCCAACTACCATTTTAAACAAAATCTCTTCCTAGCAATTGTTACTGCTTGTGCATGTATTTATAAGACACAAAAAAGCATTTATTCAATCTATTGCTGGAAAGTCAGGGATTTTTCTTTTTTTCAGCAGATGACCTCATAAGTTCTTTTAAGTGGAATGGCCGTCCCATAGGTAACAATATGTAGTGTTGTCAAAAATGCTATGCTGCGTAAAGATTTCTATTGAAGTCTTTAAAATTTGTTGTTAAATGTGACTACAAATTTCAGTTCTATAACATCTAAAATTTGACTCTTATATGGAATTATAAATTGTCTGTATACTCTCAATATGTGGAAGTTTTTGTGTGTGGTTTTATTGCTCATTTTTACACAACAGATTTAAAGCTGCTCTTCAAGTACCAATGTCTTCTAGTATGTGGGATTTTAAAAGTCCTTGTAAATCTTTACTGTGTGCTTGTTGGTAGTTCTTCTGAGTCTCTGTGATACATGGGCTTAGTGATTGAGTACTTCCTAGGTGTTCAGATAGGCTGTGTTGAAAAGAACTCGATTGTAAATACATCTTGACAGTCATTATATTAAAAAGTTATTTTTATTTAAGTCTGTATTAATTTCTTATCATGTAACTAATATGGCACTGTCAATGAATTCCAGGCTTTATACTTTCTAGGCACTGGCCATTTTCCCAAGTTGAACAGTTAACAGTTTAATAGCAGCTGGTGTGTATTGTGCAAGAGAGAGCAGTGGCCTGGCTGTGAGTCTAGAAATGAAAGCTGCATAAGAAGAAGTACCAGTTAGGGCAGTGATGAGACTTCTAGAAACCGGGGAGTGCTAATAGGGCCGTATTATGAGCCGTTCCTGACTGCACACTTTTATCTTCTTGCATCCTGTGTGCTGCAGTAGACCTGCTCACTGCCCATGAATCTCATTTCTTACAAAGATATAATTTAGCCCAGAGGTAGCATAAAGAACAGCATGATGTTGAATAGAAGATATGATAGAGGGAAAGGACAGTAGTCTTGCTCTGACATTGCTGATTTTGATAAGGAAGAGCTGCTTTTAGTGAATCTTATGTTTTTCTACATAGCTGTAATGTAAATTTGTTTATTGCTATTCTATATGTAACTCTTCTTTTTCCTTGTTCTTTAATCTTGAGACTCTTCAATCTGTCTGTTTGTCTGTTTCAAATTCTGCCTGGAAACTTAACCTTTCCTCTTCTGAATTGTTTTTATGATTGATACCTCTCCTTCCTTTTCCTCTGGTAAGTGCAGCCAAACCCCACTACATATTAGTGAACTCTTTATTTTGCTTGTAGTTTTCTATTGACCTCTTAATCAGTTGGCATTTAACTTCTTATAGACATCCTTTATATTTAATTAGACAATAGAATATAACACAGTCATGCCACAATTCAGTTTCTTCAGCTTGTTTAATAATAAAAAAGGAACCAACAAAAGCCCAGTTATAAGTCATACAGGTTTTTAAAGCAAATCTAGATTGCTAAATGTTGTTTGGGATTAGAAAACTTAAAAAAATATGTTCTGAGTTTTATTGATTATAATGCTGACAGTGGAATTAGATTATTATTGAAAACGAATACAGTTATGAGCCATATATTGTTCATAATATACGAACCATATGTAAAATATTTAATAATATATTCATATATAATATATAAAATATTTAATAATTAAAATTATGTCTATAATTTAATAGCACCCTGTGTACGTCATAATATATACTTGATTACACTTAATGCTTTCTTAGACAAGGGAATATTTTCTGTTTTACAGTGGACAAGGTAGTCCTAAGGATTAAACATAGCTCATGCTTCTTAATTTTCCTTCTAAGGATTCTTGTGGCTAGCTGTATAGAATGGTTTCAATATAGTAAGTATAATTCAGGCTGAGATTTGATTTAGTAAGTGGTCTTGCTTCAAGAAACTGATAGATTTTGTTCATCAAAAAAAAAAAAAAGAATTTCAAATCAACTGGTATTTCTCATGCAATATTGTATTCATTGCATGTGTATTTCTTCCAGTACACAGTGCTAAGTGATTTTGAAGATGACTGCCAAAACATTAGGCATTCACTTGTGATGCTACCAGTTCTGACATTTAAAAAAACAACCAAACAAAATCCCCCTCTTCCTGCAACACTGGTAGATAGCAGAGAAAGATTGGGATGGGAGGAAGGATATGCTTAAGGCAGGAGTCATGAAAATACTTGATGCTATTTTTAATATCTGTACATATGTGTTTTCTCTTTGCAAGAGTTAACTATTTTTTTTAAATTTTGTTTTCTTTTTGTTTTAAGTGGAAACAGTACTCAAGCAAATGCAAACTCCAGAATCTCTCTGCATTCCCCATTTGATGTAGGGCATATTGGCCTACCAGATATTGAAAATGAGGACACTTTGGAATTACAGATGAAGCAGCTTAGTCTTCCTCAGTTCTGTGTTTCCATCTTGGAAAATGCAATACCTCTTCTAAGAACAGGTGAGAAAGTTTTGAGTTAAGTGTTTTAACTTACATATCTTTCCCATCCTTAATACAAGGTACTCTTAAGAAGTTGATCTTGAGGTGAGTACCTCAAATAAACAAGGCACAGATGATTACTGATGTACTGTGGCTACTTGCAACAGATCTTTTCAAGGGACTTTGTTCAGGTCACAAAGCTTGAATCTTCTGATTGATTTTCAGAATTGCTTCAGAAGTTTTAAGTGCTTTTTACTGACAGTGGCAGGAAGTGAGTGTATGGTAGAAAAATTGTGTGGCAGGATAAAATGTCATTCAGGAAGATGAAAAAATAACCACTCTTAACCAGAGGTGTTCTGATCTCTTTAAGCATAGATTTTTCCTCCTGTTCAAGAAATAATAAACAAAAATTCTGGTGAAAGGCTTGTTTTATTCTTACACATGCAGTAACAAATTGTTTAGGGAACATAAGTAATGATAGTCTAATTGCAAATTTTAATTTATAGAGGTTCTAAATTGCAAAGCCCTTTTGGAGGACAATATTTTTGCTCCTAGGTTACCTAAAATGGTATTTAGCTGTAAAATGTAATGTAATTCAAAACAGGTATTGGTAAATGTAGTAGGGTTTCAAATACAGGAGCTGGAAATGTGCATCTGTCTATGACTAGGATACTAAAAGTTAGAGGCTTCAGCTTACAAAAATTCTATGAAATGTGTATGAAAATTATTCAATTTTTTTTTGTTATAAACCAATTAAATGAATTAAAGTTTTGTTTTTCCCTTTCAGAATAGTGATATTTAAATATTAATTAGTCACAAGCACATTTATGGCTTCTAGCATCTTTTATTTATAATGTAAAACTGCAGAAAATGTATTTTCTATCTTTTCCATTTGTGGCGCCTGTCACTTCAAATCTACACAGTTAAAAGGCAATTTTTCTACCTTTCAAGATTCTTTCTTTCAATCTTACCATAGAATTAAAATAGTTTTACTTCTGGGAGAGGTGGCCCTGTCTTTGTTTAAATTCTCCTTAGGTTTTTTACACTTTTTAAACTCTACTCGGTGATATTTCTTCATTCTTCCACTGTGCTGTAATGAGACACAGATTGTAGGGAAACTAATATTTTTATCCTGTTCCTGTTGATCTGAAAGCCTGTGATCTGAAGGCACACTGTGAGACAGTGTGATATTGTGAGACAGTAACACACAGTTTCTCATGCGGTTATATTTTGGGTTGTTATCTTTAGTAAAATCAACAGGCATTTTTATGAACATTATTATCAACTTATATGGTATAGTGTAGATTTTATTCTAGTTCTTTAAATTACTGGGTAAAGAAAAAGAAGTAAGCTTATTGTAAAATTTGCTGCCTTTTATTTTGCAATATGATGTATATTTTAGTTAAGCTTAAATTCTGTTCCTTGTGGAGATGTTCATTGGAATTTTTGTTCCTTTATGCTGACCTGCCTTGTGGGTGAAGTCATTGCAGAAATCAGTAGTGGTGTGGGCTTGTTTTGGTTTGGTGGTGGTTGTTTTGGTTTCTTGTTGTTGTTTTTTGTTTTGGTTTTTTTTGTTGTTAAAAAGGAGAAATTTATTAAGTTAAATTGGCCTAAAATCACTGGAACACAGCCCTTCGGTAAGATAAGTAAAAGCAATCTTTTGAAAAGGCCTCGTGCCATTCACCCAGAGCAGAACACTCAAACTGCAAATTGCAGAAGCTGTGGTCATTATCACTACATATCTAGTCACATACAGAGATAAAATTCTTTTCCTCAAGTATATCAACTAGGCTTCTGCAGTGTGTAAAATTTACAAGAGACAAAAAAAGCAACAAAGAAATTAATGTTTAATTAATGATTAGAACAAGTTGAGCTTTATCTTTTTTAAACAGATTTTGTTTTGAAGATTTTGAAGGATGCAGAATTTTTATCTTAGTTAAAAAATACATTGAAAATTCAATGGTGGTGTGTGAAATCCATCTATGATTTTAAATAGAAACATACCATCAACAAGTAACTAAGCCAACAGTTGCACTACATTGAATATTTAAGGGAAACTGTCACCGTATGGTTCTTTAGGATGTCAGACAGTTCTGGCATCCTCACTTGTGTGAGGTTAAAAATATTTAGTCTGGCTCCATATATTCTGCCTTGTTCTTCATGAAACCTTCTAACTCCTCTGTTTTCTCATTATCTGGAGACATTAGGAGTAGGTTTATATTTGTAGTAGATGTAGGCTGTACGTTTCTAAGCTCAGGCCAAGTTTCTTTGTGGCCACCTATTTAAGCTTAAAATTGTACGAAGGATAAACGTCACTAATAGGCCAGATTAGCCTTGTTGTTAAGAGACTCAGAAGAAGAAATGAAAATCAATAAACACCAGCCTAAAAGCAAAGAGGAAACTGTTTTGGAGAACTGTGCAAGTAGATCTAGTGGGTATTCATATCCTTGTCTTTTAAAACATCTCAAACAAAATAATCTCTGAAGAAAGGCACTGCTATACCAAAAATGCAGATTAATAGGAATAGGTAATATATACAGAAGATTTGTAACACAGCTGTCTGGATGGGGAAAATTAGTGACTTTATTATGAACTTTAAAAAAGTTCAGTAATCAGATTTACAGCTGTAGTAACGTTCGTGATTATTTTCTTAAATAATTTTATGATGGGTTTTAAGGAAATACAGATTTTTTCCTAGTATACAATTGCTTTAGTCTATCGTGACTTTGGCTGGTTATTGTCTTCACTCATTCAGAGCTATTAGTGGTTAAGGACAGTTAGCATTAGTTTTGTAGAAGCATACAGGAAAATTAAAATGCCAGAATTTCATATTAGGAATAATCTCTTGTTTACAGTGGTGTCTTCTGAATATCAAAATATAGTATTTTTTCTGTATTTGAATTTATCCTCTCATTTTGTGTTCATAGGCAGTAGGAGAGTGACAATGGAAGTTCTTGAATTGCTTGTTGAAGACATGTCCCTTATTGGTGATGCTATTTCTGAAAATGTTTGGGAAGATGACAGCCTTTTTGCATTGGAATTGGTAAGGTTCTTCAGGCTTTGATCAGCAATATTTGTCTCCTTTTATAAGTTTCTGACATTTTCTGCAGTGATTCATATATCCAAGCTTCTGCTGAGCTGTGCTTTTGAAAATTTTAAGTAGTTTATTACTAGTTCTATTGATGATACTTTTTAAAATGTAAGTTCTTTTACCAGACAATACTTGGAGTTTCACCTCAAGAAAATGAGCAGCTATTGAGTGAAACACATGTAGGGAAGGGAATCTGACTACAAATGTTGGACACCAATGTGGTGTAAATACCAACTTTCCCCTTCTTTACTCCTTATAAGCTATAAGGAGTAAAGCTAACTGGTTAAAATTAGGGAGATAACTGTTCAGATCCAAGACTGGAACTCTAAGATACAGACATGCTATTCATTTCCTACACAGGAGCTACAGATCCTACACAAGTTTCAGATATCCTAACAATGTTGCTTAGCTGGGAAAGAAAGAGGCCTTTTTGGCCCAGCAGGGATTCAAAGCATTAAGGTGCTGTTGACCAAGCAATTTAAATTGCTGAGCACAGTTTAGAGTGGTTATATACATGAATTATAAAATTAGTGAATAGCACATAGAATAATTATGGCTGACTTGCTTTTTTGAAGACAAGTGAAAGCTGAAGTGTAAGCTGGCGTGGCTCAGGCATGTAACAAACATACCAGAGCTGCAGACTGAAACTTGTCTAAAGACTTGAATTAAATGCAGTCTGAAATGTACCTGACTTGAGTAAGAATTCATGAAAATACCGCTGAATATGAAACAATAACAGCTGCAATATTTATTATTTAAAATGTTGTAGGCTTCCCTATTCTCTATTTTATAAATGTTAATATTTATATTATTTATGGGACCTGTTAGTGAATGAGAATTTTTTCTTTGAATTTAATCTACTGATCTGTGAAAAATCTATTATAATTGATCAACATCACATCAGTGCTGAAGATTCCTGGCAGAACATTTAATCTCAGAAGCTTAATATCTCTTTGTCTACTTGTTTTATGATCTGAATCAGTATATTTAATTGCCTATAATGTGTCAAACTACAGTAGAAAATATCATATTTATACCATATTGATTATTATTAGTAGGATAATGTTTGTTTCCAGGCTACTAACAACCAAACCTCTGCAATAAGGTGAGTAGTGGCATACAGTTTTATTGATTTTTTTTTTTTTTTTTTTTTAAATAAGGGAGAGGAAGAAGAAAGTTTTGCTGTTTTCTTTGAGAATCAGTAGGGATAAAAAACTCTTTGATGTTTTCAAAGTTATTGTGAATTGGTTTGGGAAGGGTTTTTTAAAATTATTTTTTAAATTTTAAGGTAAAGCTTTATTAGCAGGTTCAAACCAGGACTTAATATTTCCTTATTAAGACTGAACTTCAAAATAGGTAAAATTTCAGAAGTTCAAAAGTGTAGTGAGCAGAAATTAAGGGGGTGGGAGGAGAGAGAAAATGGGAGAGAGAAGAGGAAGGAGCAACCCAGAATGGGTAGTTACTGAGCAAAGAATTCAGTACTAAAACTGAAAGTAGGCTGAGGTCTAGGACTAATGCATAGATGGCAAACACAATGCTATGTGTTTTGTACCATTTATGCAATTTTAGCTTATGTGGCATAATTGTGTTAATGATACTGCAGGTGCTGTGTAAACACTGTAAATATACGGTGATGTTTCATTTTTTTCTAATTATTGTATTTCTGATTTTGTTTTCAGAAAGACAAATTGCTTCAGGTCTTGGGTTTGCTTGGAGAAACTATATTATATCACAAAACCAATATAAGTGCAGAACAGCCCAAGGTGATGCTGGTGCATCACAGAATGGCATTTATTAGCATTTCACTCTTCACTGTTAGGTTGCTTCAAATACTTCTCCCTGTAGAAAAGGTATGTCATCACTAATTATAAATGATTGTCTCTTGGTTTTGCATTTTAAGAGGGGAGAAAGAGGTACTTTCCTCAGGGATTAATACTGAGAAAATAGCCCCTTAGAGAAATTAATCTGGTTTGCACTGGGTGATGTATGATCACAGATGGCAACTTTGTCCATTCTTCAGTTACCAGTGCATTCTGCAGATTACAAATCTTAAAAAAATATATTTATACAGTTTTTAACTGAGTTTTTGAAAATCGGTGTTCTTTTTCCTCCTGTAGTTTTTTTTTTCTGATATGATGTATGGTTTGCAAAGCTCTGCTGCCCCCTGCTCGTTTATAGTATGCATGAAAGTAAGAATAGAACTACATAACATGTAAAATCATCACTCTTAATCTGATGGAATGTAGTTGGCAATTAAGTTTCATAAATTGGAATTATTTTAATTCTTCTTTGCTTCCAGTGCTCTTTAAAAGAAATTCTGTCATAGCTCTTGGGATTGGTTTTTTTTGTTTTTTTAGGGTGGAGGGGTTTTTTTTGTTTGTATCAGCTGGGAAGGTCTGATGACATTTTTATGTGATGGAAAATGTTAGATATTTAAACCTGAATGGGTTTTAATTTTTTGGACCAGTTTTTTAGTGGAATGTAGCTTTTCTTAGACATTACTCAATCGGAGTAGAAGATTGATTTTCAGTTACAGGGTCTTTGTCACAAATATTAAGTCTTGTACCTGAAAATAAGTGTAGATGTACTATTCTAATGACTTTTTATAATTTTTGACTTTTATGTTCTTGTGTACCTAGTGCAAAGTTTCCATTCTGTGTATAACAGTTGGAACAAAGTTATTGTATTTGAGCTCAAAATTTTAGTTGAAGGAATGTACACTTGCGGTTAAAAATAAAAGAAAAAACCCAAACCAACAAGAAAAATCCCAGTCCTTAGTTTGCAATAAGAGCATATGGAATTGTAGACAGCTTTTTATTAAATACAGAATTAATTGTGGTCTGTGTGTTCTCTGCCATCTCGTGGTCAGACAGTGAATTGACTTCAGCCAGGGGTGTTTGTGCTGTGCCTGGATCATACACAGCTTTTGTGACAGGCTGCAGGTCTGATATTAGAAATGACATCTCATTAACTATCATTTTTAATGAAGAAAAGAAAATTCTTCATGTAGAACTCATTTAATGTGTTTCTCTAACTTTTAAGTAGCAGCAATAATGATTGTACTTGTTGAATGACTGCAAATGCTGTTGTTGGTTTTTCTGTATTCTCAGGCTATTATTCTGACAGTTGCTTTCTTTTTCAAAGGCAAGTAAAGTTACACAAAAGAGTTTGCTGAACGCTTTATTCCTTCTCTCACTGGATATGTCCTTCTCCTTGGAATACCCAAGCATTCATGAATCCGTTGCAGCCTATCTGGAGCAGATGAGTACTGAGAACTACAGTATTTATAAGCAAGTTTCAGAAGCTTCATATTCGATTGAATGCACTTGTAGCTTTATGGTTGAAGTTCATAAGGAGGTATGAAACTTTATTATATAAAATATTTCCTGTAGGCAAGGTTGTTTCTTCAATTCCTTTCCTCTGTGGTAAAAATCGTAGTGTAGCATAGCTGAGGAAGATCTCTAAGTATGAGTATTCTGTAGGATGCAAGGTATAGCTAATTTGAATTTTCATTAATACTAGTTATGATGTTTGTAAAAAATCTTATCTGAAGTAAAAACAAAGAAATAAACAACTGGAGATTGGAAATAGGCACAGGACCTCTTATGGGCAAAGAAGGAAGATGCAGCAAATACTCTATTTATTTATGTAAATATATATATTTTTTATTATAATACGTATTTATATAATGCCCTATTTATTTTATATTTATTTAAATATATAGTGCAGGTGTATGTTGTCTGGGAGTTAAATATATCATTCAGAAAATTTTAAATCCCAAGTATTTTGGCAATTGCAGCTTTAATAAACAGCTACTGGAGTGGCTGAGATTCGTGTTTCACTTTGTTATGAAGACGACTGCTTTATTAGTTAAGTGATTCTAGCAGAGTAGTGAAATATTCTTCTCCATTATCCAAATGGATAACCAATTTTTCACAATACTGGTTCCATTGATACTAATATAAATGAATAAAATACAGCAATATAAATATAGTGCTGTTTTAAATGAGAGTTAATCTATCCTTTGTCTAGGCAGGTTCTGAACTTAAGAGAAGCAATACTTTGCTCATAAAATGCTCTTTACAATGAAGTTAACTCCATCAGATTTAAATGGCTCACATTTAATGTATTTGGTAACCGAATATGATGAAGACATATGTACTTAAATTTAAAAAAAATCGAACTTGCTCTTTAATAGTGATATGTTAAAAGTTTAATAGTTAAATCTTTTATTATACTCTTCTCACATAAAATGCATATTGATTAAAAAAATAGTAATTTGAATAGCGTTATAGCGTTCGTGCTGTGAAGTGTTAGACACACATTATTCCTGCTGAGTGTAATAGAAGTTTATTGGGATTCTGCAGTTGAAGGGCTTTCAGCTCCCAGGAATAAACTTTTTTGGTTGAAATATATTGAATTAGTTAATTATAAACTTCTCTGTGAAAGACTGAACCAAAATTTACTTAATATTCAATTTTGACAAATTTTGAAAGATTATTGAATAATATTAGATACTTTTACTAGTTTTGCTAGTTTCATTCTTTCTCTTCATTTTACTTCACAGGGGGACAAGAATCTTTCTGAATTAGTAGAATTGGCGGATCAGGCTTTGAGTAGTCTACCCTTCCACCTACACTTTCCCTTGCTTCAGGAATGCATTCACATATGCTCAAATATGTAAGTACATTACTATTTAAAACTCTGCTTGAGAAAATATAACTTTTTTTTTAATGGACAAGGTTTCTCGAATAGGAGCTCAACTTGTTTATTCCCTGTATGAACAATTGTTTTCTTTTAGCCATTGAACAGTCTCTTCTAATTGATTTGTGCTATTCTGTGATGGATTTCTTGAAAACTGAATTTCACTTGCTAAAAACTTAATGTTATATTCTATGTACAAGCTTTTATGATTTTGTATGTAAAGTTGTTATGTGATTTATTAGGAAACAGTCTTAAACACTTCGACTTGTCTTTCAGACTTCTTTAAAATCCTCTGGCCTGAGTATATTTGTATAACTTACTTCTGTTTTACTTTCAGAAGTCCTAAAGGACATACTTTATTGTAGATGCTTTATATTACAGTATGGCATCTCATTTATTAAACAGCATATTTTTATTGCTTTTTTGATTTTTCCGTGTCTCTAATTAGAGAATATTACCTTATGGTGCCTGGAAAAGTGCTTGAACAACAAAAAATTTAATTTTATACTGATTCAGGACTTGACTTTAGAGATTTTTTTTGAAGGAGACTGCATTTAAGAGCTGTCCAGTAAGTGATTTTAAATTATGAAATGTCAAAATGTTTTTCAATGTTCTAATGCTTTTAGAATTAATTATTGTTTGAATACCATTTCAGGCAATAGGAAATTCAATTTTCTAACTAACATCAATTCACTTCATGATAGTGAGATGGACTTTTACCTCTATAATGAAAAAATTCTAAAAGCATGGGGTTTTTTTTATAATCATATATATGATCGAAGGTGTCTACTGAAGCTCAATTGAATTTTATTTTTTCAGATGAACATCAGTCTTTGTCAGGCTCTTAATTTTGATGAGAGAGTTTTGAAAAACTATGGTCTTTGATTACCTACACGTTTAAAAGAATAAACCTATACAAACACAAAGATCGATACTATGATTTTGGCAAATATGTTGTGATCTCTGAACTTTTTTTCTGTTTTTCAGAATGTATGTACCATTGCAGAAAGTATTTTTCAGAGATTATCCTGAAATTTAACAAGAAAATTTTTCTAGGCATCTTTAGATACTGTAAAATAAATTAGTTAAATTAACTATTTTTAATTTTTAGTTGGAAGTCTGCCCAGGCCAACTCATTGCTTCAGGCGGAGGGTCAGAAGTTGCTTCTCCATCTATTGTCTCATCCTTTGTTGAATATAAAAGCTGAAGCCTATCACTGCTGTTTGGAAGTGGTTAAGGTTTGAATTAATGCCTACTTAACACTCTTGGTGTTGCACTCAATAATGCATGCTTATGGTTTTGTCATTAAAAGCATTTTTAATGCAAATTCGGTTTACCATGTTATATGCCGAAAAATGGTCATAGGCCTGGGCTTGCAGTTCACTGTTACATTCTTGGTATTAAATCTACTTCGTTAGGTTAAACTTCAGGTACTGCACATAAAAATGGTATGTAAAGAACATGTAAATCCTTTTATGTACTCCTTCTATTGTTGTTTGCTGTTTTGTTTTCTTTGGGGTTTTTTCCCTATTTTGGAGCCGTGTTGTGTGTGTCTTGGTTTTTTTTTACATGAGTATTTTGTCATGGCCTCAGTTTTTTGTAGTGATAACCCAAGGGATAAAGAGCATGAATGTCCTGAGAGTATGGCTGGCCTCTGTGCTGGGAATGGCAATGCCATATTTATTGGGTCATTTTAGGTAGTCAGTAATATTGGCTCACAAAATAAAATTCATTTTTGTATTTTTATATAATACTTGATTGAAATTTTTATTTTCTATAGTGGATATAATTTGTACTTAGTGTGCTTGTAGCACAATTCAATAATGTACAAATATGCTGGAGCTAGTCTCCCTGAAAAAAAGACTATCTCCACTGAGTGACACTTTCCTGTTTTTGTGAGATTTTTACAAGCCTGTTTTAGGTTTTTCTTATTTTAATGTACAGCCAAACATTGTCTTATTTAATGTAATGCCAAACAACACACACAGGTTTTCTAATTTATTTTTACAATTATTCAAAATAAAACCAAAATGATTTTCTGTTTCTTAGTCCTGTGTAGTAACAGGAGTTTTCAGTCAGTGATCCAAACAGATTGTGTTTCTTCCAGGGCTGTCATGTTTAGCTTTCAGAACTAGTCTTCCAAAGTGCATGGAGAAAGTCTTTTACTGCATGACAACTTCAGGCTGTCTGTAAAACAAGATGTAGTAGTGGAGACTGTCTTGAATTTTTAAACTAACCGACTTTATTTTTACTGAAGGACTGTTTAGGTATTCATAATATTGCGAAGCCTGTGTCTTCAATCTGCCAGGGAGTACATTTTCTTCTACACCATAAAGTGTTATATGAAATCTGTACTTTTGGCCTTCAGGAAGATAAGAATGAGGTACTGTGTTTACTAGCTGCATTTATAAGTTGATGTGCATGCAGAGGAGGTGTTGATATTCTCCATAGTGGTCTAATGTTTACCTGAAGTTTTGACTAAATATGGTTTCTTGCATACAGAAAAGCTATGCAAATAGTAAGGTTGTAGTAAATGGAAGGATTTTTTTTTTTAAGATGAATTCAGAGACAATATTATGTGCATCGGATGCTATTAACTGTAATAAAGACCAATGAAAAATGAAATAATTTGTTTTTTACTTTTTTTCCTGTAATATATTCAGCCCTAGTAAAGCGTGCATTTGATGAAAATGTATGGCGCTTTATATTTATGGGAAACATGAACTTTGAAGTCTCAAGTCTTTGTAAAATTGGGCAACCTCTGAAATGGTTGAGGAACAAAAAGACACTTCAAATCTTCAAGTCTTTGCTATAAAATTGTATTTCACCGCCACAAACATCTGTGTTTAAGTATAGTTACTTGAGTATTATAGAAGTGTTTTATAATGTTATAGAATAGGACCAAATTTCTATTGGCCTCATTTATATGCACGACTGCTTAACATGTGTTCACTATTTCCTAGCCTATAGAGGTAAGCAGGGAATTGTGAGAGGAGGATAAAGTTACTTATGTTCTTCATAACAACTCCTTTATAGCTGATCTATAACATCCCTACAGTCAGAAAGAACATTGGTTAACAAATTATTTATATATTTTTAGCTTCTCTTCTGGAATGAGATTTTTTTAAAATTCAGTACTGTGCACAGTTCCATTTAGAAGTGATTTTTTTAGATACGAGCATTTTAAAGAGATAAATAAAATATCTTTGAGAATGTGCTGTATATTTATGCTTTGTATGTAATTTATCTTTTGCAAGGAAAGCATTTATTTTGGCTAGTCCACTGGATATGTTATTAAAAAGACTAACAGTTTTCTCTATTAGTGGTTGGTCAAGCAAAAGAAATAGATTTCAATTGATACTGAATTTAAAAAATCAGAGATAGTGCATATTTACAAATTTGTCACATTTTGTTCTCTACCTTATAATGCATTTTTATTGTACTTCTGACAAAATAGATAATGAACAGCATATCCAAGTATTTTTTAATTTGTTTTACTTATTGCCATATAACTGCTGCTTAAGTTTTCATAAAGCATCAGTTTAATCTTTTAGGCATGTGACAATGAGAAAAAAATGAGAAGAACCTTGTGTTTCAAGGTTAGGCTTGATATTGGCCATATGATTTTATAAAGCCAATCTTTCTCTAAGGATAGACTACAGTGATATTATTAAAGGCTGTCCTTGTTGCCTGGGGTGAGAGGATTTTTAGCTCTGGCACAAAATGCAGGGTTTTAGCTGCTGGAGGTAGGTGTTTTTACAGTATGTAAGGAAGAGTTAATTCTGATAAGATGGGCTTTTTTCCTTTGTTCCCATTGCAGTAATAATTTTAGCTTGTAGATACTCTAATTTTTGTGTATTATATCGATTATATGCTGGATACATGAATGGAGTGTAACTGCTGTATCATATAGCTTTTTATGGTTTTGATACAGAGCTTCAGATGAATTATTATACAGTTTGAAATATTTGGTAGCCTTCTTAGTTTGCCTCAGGAAAGTGAAATGGCCAAATAACAGGCTTTAAGTCTCTTGTCTTCCTATATCTTCAGAAGCATATCATAGACTGGGAATAAAATGCCCCAGAAAGGCAAGGTCAGGGAAGAAAAGGAATAGAATTTCTTTTACCTCAGGATAGAGGGACCAATAGTTGTAGAAGTTTAAGTAATGATTTATTTTATTTCAGAAAAGACAAACCAGAGTTCTAAGGAGAAAATGATTGAGTACTGTTAGGCAGAACCATTTGTATGTTTTCTCTTGGAGGCTTTTGTAACAACTTAATATTTAGTGTAACTAGCAATTTAAATGTGGCATTCTGCAGTAACAATATTTTGTCTTTGAGACATTTTTGTGTAACATTTCCAATTACGGCATTGACAAACTGACCTAGACACATCGGCTGTTGCATTAGTCGTTTGCTTTTTTTGTTACTGAGCAGGTGAACTCCACAGCCAAGGACATTCTGATACATCTGTTGCAAGGACGATTAATGATGGAAGTATTGACTTGGAACAAGTTTATTGAGGCCCTCTGTCCTGTCATTCCTGTTTTACAGGTACTTCTAAGTGCTTTAATCTGAATTTGATGTATGAAATAATGTATATCCGGTTAAATAGCAAATAGAAGTAGCAGATGGAGAATAGATTAACAGTAGCATACCTACGGACTTGTTCTATCAGATGTCAAATGGAGAAATGTTTTATAGGGGTCCTAATATCAGTACAAAGTTTGTTAGTACATTGAATTTGTAGACAAATTTTAGCCTGGTATTACTTGAGTATGAAATCTGAAATGTTGTAACAAATGAGCCAGTACTGACTGGGGCTTAAAAGATTTGAAGATATGAGTGGATAATACAAGTACAGATTAAAGCATTCATGCTTTTTGAAATTAGTTAATAATTACTAGAATGTCCTCCATGTCTTGAATTTGAAAACTGTAGCTCCTCTGTGATAATAGTTTTCTGATCAAATGCACACTTAAAAAGTAGCAATCAGCGTAAGCTGTATTTTTATTATATTTAGATATTTGGTTTCTGGTGGTTTTGTTTCCGATATTGTAGAAGTATTCCTTAGGCCTTAGTCTTCATGTTTCCAGCAACATACAAATTTAATTTTCATTATTTTTACTCTCAGCTTGATCTAAAGGGAACTTTTGCCTTTCTCAGTCGGATTTTCAGCCTAATTGCTCCATCTGGATTCTTTACTGCTTTTTTACTAGTACTTGAAATTTCCTTTCTGTGGTCTGCTCATAGTCTTCCAGATTAGATATTTTGCTGCATTTGCCTGGTGTGTTTTTATGCCTTATTTCTCTCTTAGCTAATAAATTCAAATATAAATTTTGTCTTCATTTTCTCCAAAAATATCGTTCTCGATAATTATACCAACTTAGTTGTTTCCCTGCTATGTGTTCATTAATTGCCTGCTCCTCAGTATTGCCGTAAGTTGAAAAAGCAGCTTGTATAACCTTACTCTGTATGCAAACTGCACAAAAGTCAAGGTAAAAATGGGGAGAAATTGCAAATAAGATGGGCCATGAAATAGATGGCTCAGAAAAATATGTAGAGGAAATACACTGAGAACTTGAAAGTGGTGGGAGAAGGGTTATTTCAGAGCTTTCTCAACCAGTAATTATAACTTTTTTGTGTTACCTGCATATGTATCTTACGTATGATTGACGTTCAAGATTAAATAGGTGGGGGTTTAATATAAGCTGTAGGCTAAACATATGAGAAATTTTTGTGAGTAGAATTTCCCTCTATTCTGTAGCCTATAGTGGCTTTGTTCAGTAGATACCAAAGTAGGGTATATATACCAGAGGTCTGTGTTTACCCGATCCATGTAAAATGCATTGTATTTTGCTCTACTTTTAAAATGTTTGCAGTATCATTACTTGACACAACTGATTCCCTTTTGGCTGTGAGTGAAAATGTTTTGATGAAGATCTGAAAATAGGTAGAATTTAATGTTTTAAAATAGTTTTCTTGTAGGGACTAAATTTTATTTATTGAAATGGAAACTGGCCTTACAGAGCAGAATCATGATAATAGATTGAAGGATGAAGCTTTGGGTTGAAGTACCTCTGGGCCATGTAAAGAAATCTTTATTTTTACTTGTACACAGGATAATTTTTTAATTTTTAAAATTATTTTCACAGAGAAATACTAATATGAAGAACTTGAATGTTTTCTTTAAAATTACTGCATTTTAATTTTTTTTATATTGCTCCTTCCCCACTCTCCCTTAGCCCTAAAAGGGGAATTACCGTATCTAATTTGCAAAATTAGTAAGTGGATTTTTATAATTTTGGAAATTTTTGTTTGTTGTTTGTTTGTCTTAGGGTTATGCTGACACAAAAGACTCTTTAGGTAAATGCATTCTCTCTTTGAGTGAAACAACCTCTGACAAAGGAGAGGGCATTCTCCCAGCAACTCCCAGACTACAGGCTGCTCTGCGCCTTCTCTTCTCAAAAAAGCAGCTGTAAGTAACGCTCTGTAGCGTTTCAGTGCATCTCCTGATGTTGATAGCAGCAATGTCTTCTCCTAAATGTTATGCTGTGTCTTGATTTGAAAGGCTGATTAATCAGTACCGACTGTGATACTTCCACCCCATATTATAAACTAATTAATTTCTATCTATACAGCTAGAATTTTCCAGTATGAAGGCTTTACATATTTATTTTAAGTATTTATTCGTTTAGGGTTCGTTCTGTAGCACCTAAACATTTAGCATTCCATCTTCTGAATGAAGAAGGGGCAAACCTGAAGCGCCCATGCCTGGATGGTAATGTCCTTTCCAGCATTTCAAACTTATTTATTGTAGAAGGAGCTGTGGAGCTAAAATTGCATGATAAAATGGACTCAATAATTAAGGTTAGTAAACTCTGTCTAAATTTTGCTCTTCTACCTGTCCAGTCTCTGAAGTTTCCACTTTCGGAAGGTTGCAATGTTTCATACAAATTGCCATGCTTCATAAAAAGAAATCTGTTTGTTCTTTCTATATACACTGGAACAGTCGTTCTTGTGCTGCCATTTGCAACACTAAGAAAAGATCCTTCCTTTTTTTTCTTCTCCGCAGAAAAGACTTGAGTGCAGAGAACATAGGCCAGCTCTGTTTATAACAATTTCATTCTGCATGGATAGAGTCTGATTTTTTTTCTCATATACTTTTTCCCCATAAAATCAATTTTTACTGAAACAGGCACAAATAATTTTTAATGTGAAATACTTTAAGACAGATTGCAAACTTATGTCTGTGTTTACTTAATATTGCTGCTGTTGCAAGGTGTAGAACAAATCATGAGTGTATGACTCATGGGAAGGCATCTCTTTTTTTTTCTTACTCTTTTCTCATCTCCCCTCCATTCTCCTCTCTTCCTTCCCCTCAATACTTTCGGATTAACTATACGATAAGCAAATGCTAGGTGCTTGACCTTATTGCCATTAAAAAATCAGTCCTCTTTACAGGCTTAAAAGCATGTTCTAGCGTTTCTGTATAGTGTTAAGATTTCTGTAGTCCTACATATATTAAGCATTATTTGTTAGAAGTCTGCAGCTGTGGTGCACTAGAAACTATTTGGTTTTCATATTCCACAGGTGTTATTAGAGATTTGTTGCAAAAACATTATGACCTAATCCATTCCTATTGCATGTATGTGGGACCTAATCAAATACATTCTAATAAGGAATTAAGATATTTTTCTTTTCTACTTCCTGTTAGGAAATTTGGCTGGTTACCTTGTTTCATGGTAGCATACTAGATGCAAATCTAATATTGTTTTACTTTTAGGCAGAAACTGTTGAAAAGCTGTATGATATTTTGACTTCTGAGGCTGTTGACCTAGTTTTACGGAAGTCTGCAGCTGAGCAGCTGGCTGTCATTTTAGAAGGTGAAATTCTTCAGAAAATTTGTATTCATGTGCTGGTCATTCGTGAGTTTGAAGTTTTGCTAGGTTGTCTGTATGCTTGTGCTAAGAGTATTCTTTGTAATTTTTATTTTATGAATTTTGATAAAAAGGAGAAGTGATTGAATTACTATGCACATAAGCAATCTTACGTAGAGCATTATTTCACTTGGTGCATAATTGTAGAGTTTCAAATATTGATGTTTTTACTCTATACTCAAACTGATTCAATGATGTTTTCTTCAAGGAATTTGAATTCTAATAAGATAACATAAGTTCTTCACCATGGGAAGGTAAAATCTTAAATAATATTAAAAATATTGTCAGAAAAATTAGGACATAAATGAGGAAGCATATCTACTTTGTCTCGCAAAACACATTCAGTTATGACTACAAAAGTTTTCGGATGTTTCAAAATTGAAACAAAACATAGGATGAAATTGTGAAGGAAAAAATGCAGCTTTATCAGGACAAATTTCATATGAAGGATCACTTTTTAGTTATTAAGAAACAAAAAAACCAACTCGACCAATTCAAATTACATACCTTTTTGTTGTTGTTGAATATTCTTAAACCAGGTGCTCTAAAGAGTGATATCAGTGGAAAATACTCTGATGATGATTAAGTAAATACCATTTTCAATTCCATATTAAACAGTTAAAGTCTTTCAAAATATTGGAAGTGAAATCCTCGTTTGACTAAAATTGAGTTGTACTGGGATTACTGTAATTCTTCAACGTAAAATTCTTACGGGAAGTTCTGTAATGTATTTAAGAATCTAGGGTTCAAGAGTCTACTATAGTCAAATAAAAATACTTTGAGGAGGCTTGCCTTGCTAGAGGTCTGTATTACTGTTGATTAATTGGCAATTTTAGAAACTCGTTCTAGACAGCAAGAGTTTGTAATCTTACAAAAAGATGTTTAAATTTGTGCGGAACCAGTCATTCTTACTATCTTTTGCTTTTCCTACAGATACCAAAATGCATGACATTGTGAAAAAGTTGGGTGTGATAGAAAAGATATTGGCTTACCTTAATGAGTGTGTACATGTGGATGGCAAGGTAAAAGTATTGTTAGAGGTTCTTCTGCAGGCATTGCACAGCATGACAGTAGTAGATTCTGCGTTTTTCTGCACTTGCAACACTGGTCTTTGTGCATTAATGCTGCACTGAATACAAATGTTTAATAACAATTATGATTGCAATATGTATTTTGTTCTAGTTTTGATAATGCTAAGATTCTCCTAATGAGAGAAGATTGGTTTGCCTACCTATGAGAAGAGTTAGCCAGAGAATTGTGTATAGAGGAGTTCTGGAATGTACCAAAACTTCCCTGAGAGCTTTCTCAATAGAGAACAAAAAAAATTTTAATGACCTTAAAAAAAAAAAAAAAAAAAAAAAAAAAGTGTTATGTTATAGTCTCTAAACTTCAATTCTGAAGCAAATCATAATTAAAAATGAGGTGTAATTTTATGACATGTTACTGTAAATGTGTCAGATTGAATTTCAGGTATAAATAATTTTGTGACCAATAGAAGGTCACTTCACCAGGGAGGGTGTCTTGTGTAGATGATGGAGCTTTCTGTTTTTGTAATATGGATAATCTGATGCTTGATTTTTTCTGGAATTCGTTCTTTGAAATCATTTCATGCAAGCATATTTAGGCTAGAAAGTACTCAACGTAACTTCAGTGGATAAAGTTTTTTGGCTTTCTTGCATAGTATTGTTACTGCATTCCAGCAGTCCAAACCTTGAGTTAATTTAAGAAACCATGAGAATTTTTATGTAGTAATCACTTTTTTCCCAAAAGTGTACAAGAGGAAAGAACTGCTTGGTACTTAGTGTAATTCCTTTCTCTTGTCAAACTAATGAAAATTACAGTCTTCTTCAATAATTGCAGTTTTTTCCCCCAGATTATCAGTATCTAAGATTATTTTATCTCTGTAGCATTAAGGAATGTCTTGTCCAGTTTATGATAGTTTGTCTAGAAATAATTTAGTAAACGGTTCTAATACAGTTGAAGAAATTGAAATATTGAGTTCCTCAGGTTTTTTACTGTGGTTTTTTCCTAATATCAGTTTTTTATATCCTCTTTAGACAGAGAAAGCAATGCAAATGTTGTTTTGGTTTGGGTAGCGAGTAGACATTGCTCAATAATACAGAAGGACTAGCCTGGGAAATATATTGCCCTAAGCTGATTCTTCATAGTCAAGTAAGAGTCTAGGATGAACTTTAAAATAGTATTTTTAGCCCTTTATAAAGTTTAATTTAATCCAGGAAGGGCTCAGGCAACAACTTTCTAGGGCCTGTGACATTAGGACACTGTCCTGAGGGAATCTAGTCCAGATTCTTGGTTCTCCCCTTGAATGATTTTTTTTTTAATTTCATCACAAAATCAATAGCAAAGAAAAACCAACAAAAAATCTTCTTAGAAAAGTGGCTACTGAGAAAAGAAAATAAAAGTAGTAGAAATAAAAAGCAGCATCTAAATAAGGCTTTATATATAACTGTGCAAAAGATTTTTCCATACTAAATAAGTAGGGCTTTTGTTCATGTGGTGTTAAACTGAAATGTATTTGTTGATGCTGTTTACAAAACAAATTTTAAGGGCAGAAACTCATAGGCAAAGTAATGATACTGTGGAAGAATTACTCTCTTCTCATTTTAGGAGCTGTGACTTTGGTTGTATTTTTGGCCATTCACTGATACTTAGACTTTTAGCAAACTGCTTTCCATTCTCATGATCTAACAGGCTGGGACCCAGAAAATTAATGTGATGTAATAAACTATTTACATTTTTAAAAAATCAATAAACTTACATAGTTGTAAATACTTGGTGTTTTTTGGAATGCTTCAGCTCACATATATCCTTCTTAAAATTATATAATTTGGAAGCAAATGTTGTAATTCTGTTATGTAGCCAGAGACCAATAAAATTACCATAAATTATTAATAAAATTAATCACAAAATAAATAAATATTTTTAAATGAATATGCAGTTGTCATCTGGCTGAAACGTGCTTGTCTAAGGAAGTTCTAGGCTTCTGTTTTACAAATTATGGAATATATCGCATAATAGTGTAATAGTCTGTGTTAAGTGCATCATAATGTATTATACTGATAGTTATCTTTATTGAATCTTTTTCTCTGTTCCTGCAGCTTATGGAATCCATAGTGGTACCATGTCTGACACTCCTACGCAAAATTGTGTGTGCTGACCCAGTAGTTCGCCTGTCCCTAGCACAGCAACCTTCTTTACTGCTTTTGCTATTCAGAGGTAGAGATTGTATTTCCACTCTAATACCCCTGTCAAAAGATGGTTAGATGTTTAATGAAATACCTTCTTAGAGAACTTTGGATCACTTCAGATTCTGATATTTAAGAGATAAATTATTGTGTGCTATGTTGTGGCGTGTGTTGAAGGTGTTGGCAGGAAACTGTGGAAAGTAGTTGCTTTTAACTGGTGTCCTTCTATGTATTATCAGGTATCCATTTTTTTCCTAACACATTTTTAAATATCTTTATTTTATTCAGTTTCCCTGATACTCCAAAGTGATCATGCTGTTTTAACTGAAACTGCGGTATTGCTTTGTCTTCTGTTGTTTGATGAAGTAGCAAGAACAGAAACATGGTATGAAAATCCACTTATTTAATAGCATATTGTCTAGACAAATTTTAAGGTTTTAATAGAAATAAATTTTTCTATATCTCCAGACAAGTTATGGCCCTAACTTCTATAGATCCAAAATCGCGTATTTGTAGTCCAGATTGTTTCAATACTTGGGTTACGTGCTCTGGAGGCCTACATGGCACATTTTTGCATTATGAATACCTCAGTGTTAATTTTAAGTTTATTTTTCAAAAACCTTGATCGGTCTGTAATCCATCTTTTCCATGAATAGAAAGTACACGAATCAAATAGCTATCTATAGACATGATTTTTTTAACTTAGTTAGAATTCTCCTATTTACTTTGGCTTTTAAGTGTAGCAGTTTTCTTTAAAGGAACAGACCTCAGCTTATGATATTTTATTATTTAAAAGCTGCATATGCATGAAAATATATGCTTTTAGAATTCACATGCATGAAATATACTAAAAATACAAATAATGTGGGGTTTCTCTTTAACGAAAAAGGAAACAGATATGTGGGGTTTTTAATGTATAGTATATCTGCAATAAGTGTTCCATATGTGTGTGATATAAGAACTATCTTAATATTGCATAATCATGAAGACACAGTGTTTATTAATACAAATTATTCATTAATGGGTTACTAAAGATCTGGCTAGAGGGAGAAATACATCTATATCCAAATAATAAGGAAATAACGTGTGTAGCATTAGGAGAAAATCAAATCTTAAAATACAGCATAATAACTGTGACTTAATCTCTTGCAGGGCTGATGGCACAGCCAGTAACAATTCTGAGGTGCCTGCTTTCAGTTTGCCTGTTGCTGTTGTTAGAAGGTACGTGTGGGTGGTGGCTGGTTGGTTGGTTGGTTCATTGGTTTTGGTTGTTTTACAGTTAACTGCTGATTTCCATTTGCTGTTCTTCCTGAAGTATGGAAGTGGCAGAATGAAGGGAAACCTTGGATTTAACATCAAATCAGCATTTTTATGATGATGAAAACAGCATTTTTAAACATGGAATTTTTCTTCCATGTCTTTGTTCTCTGTAAAACAGTTTCAAAACCTTTATTTGTAAACTTACAAGCTGGTTGTAATAGAGCATTTAATTTAAAAATGAGCAAAACAAAAACCCTCAGGAACCAGTTTCAAAAATTATTGTTGTTTGTGTATTTTTAGGTACCATCTCCCAGTCAGGATCACTGCTCATCATGTAGTTAGCCCTAATACTGTTGTGGTGCCATTGTCTTCTGAGTGCTTGGCTATGAAACCTGTGTCAGATATGCTTAAGATGGCTTGGAATCTGTCATGGTACCATGGGATTGAAAACCTACTGCAGCTGATAAATTATGAGAAGGAAGCAGAAATGTGAGCCATTTTCTCTTTCATTTTAAGTCCCAATATATCTCAATTAAATTAGTGTTCCATCAAGTTTAAATAAGTTTTCTACTTCAAACAGCAGCTCAAGCTGTTACTTGAGAATGCTGTCACTTAAACGTAAAGGATCACATCCCAAGAGGATGAAGGTATGCTGTCACAGCTAATGTTTTACCTAAATTGCCTTTATACATGAAGTCTAGAGCTTGATCTAACTTTTATTGATGGTAAGGCTAATTTCAAACAATTTTAAATGGGCTCTGTGGCTGTTTTTCTTTATAGTCATTGTGGTTTCTTAGGGAACTGACTCTTTTTTCCTACTATGTAGACCCCAACTATAAAGTTGCATGACTTCTTCTTTGTTTTCTTGAAGGTTTAAATTTCAAATAAATATTCTTCTTAATGGTAATACCGAGTATTTAGGTACCGTTTTTCCAAAGAACTCAAAACACTTCATGATTTACATGTGGTGGTGTTGTTTTTGGTTTTGTTTAAGTTTTTTGTTTGGTTTGGGTTTTTTGAAGGGTTAGTGAAGAAAGAATTGTCTAACAAAAAAAATTTTAAGGCAATTTCTGTTTTATCTTCTCAATTAAGCAGGAAGGGGAAGAAGTCAACACTCAGAAACAGTTTGTAAAGGTAGTGACTGTTAATATTTTTTCTCTATGCCTTTTCAGATTTTTAGACTCTCTAAAACTTTCCTCAGAAGACATTCTTATATTGAAAATAACTCACACAAACTATGGACTGCAGGATTGTCTTAGTTTGATCATTCAGGCAGCGTCCCACAGGGATGTTAGGACTGCTCTCACTAGGCTTAGCTTCTATGTCCTGAATGACAGACTTGCATTAAAATGCGGTTCTGGGCCTTGTGGAACCACTTTGAAAAGCTTTGTTTGGCAGAAAGCAATGGACAGGTAAGCATATTGACTACAAGACTCCATTAAAGATTGTTATACTAAAATGGTAACATTTCTACTTTTTATATTTTGAATTTAGGGAATTGATTGTCCATGTGTCTCTGATTCTGATACATACATACATATATATATGTATATGTATATACACACACACACACACATATATATCTGTATATCTATATGTCTAGGCTAACAGGAACTGTAAGCAGTTCAACAAGGGGAGGTGCAGAGTCCTGCATCTGGGGGAGGAGCAAACCCATGCCTCTGTATATGCTGGAATCCACCAACCTGGAGAGCAACTTTGCAGAAAAGGACCTGGGCATCCTGGTGGGACACCAAGGTGAAAATTAAGCAGCAGTTTGTCCTTTCAGTAAAAAAGGCAAATGTTATCCTGGGCTGCTTTAGGAGGAGTGTTGGCAGCAAGCTGAGGCAGGTGATCCTTCCCTTCCATTCAGCACTGGTGAGACCACATCTGGAGCTTTGGGTCCAGTTTTGGACTTGCCAGTATAAGAGAGAATCATATGGAGCACACATACTGGAGAGAATCCAATGAAGGACCACAAAGATGATGAAAGACTGGAGTATCTTTCTTACGAGTAAAGAATGAGAGATAAAAGTGGAGGAAAGAAAGCTTGGAATGAGGATCTTATCAGTGTGTATGGGTACCAGAAGAGAAGGTGGGGCCAGGCTCTTTCCAGCGGTGTCCAGTGAGAGAAGCAATGGCCGCAAACTAAAACACAAGAGGATCCCTGTGAACATCGGGAAACACTTTGTACTGTGAAGGTCACCAAACACAGACACAGGTTGCCCAGAGATGTTGTAGCATCTCTATCCTTGGAGTTACTCAAAAGCTTCCTGGACACAGTCCTGAGCAACCAGCTGCATGTGTCTGTCCCTTCATAAGCAGGGTGGCATGACCAGGTGACTCCTGCGAGTTGTTTCCAATCTCAAAGATTAAATGATCTTGCAATTTACGTACACAAAACCATCAAATATTTGAAATTCTAGAATTTAAAATAAGGGTTATTTGAAACACATAGGGTAGGCTTCACTATTATTATCAAATGCTAGTATTTAGTAGATAATTTACTTTTTGTTTCCCATCTGTGACCCTGCTCAGATTTCTCGACATTTTACTAAACAGAATTCCATGTTTACTGTATGCAAATAGATTTTTAAATATACATAACAATTTTGCATAATAATAACAATAACAATATTAACAGCATATTGTATGTATAATAGGTTAATACAATGCCATGTTTGCTATGTGTGAGTATGTGTAATATATGTAATTACTCCATATAATTTAACATTTGCAGGTGACTCCAGTCCTATTAGCCTGGGATTTTAAATGCTCTTTTAAAGTGCTACAAGTATGAAAGCTTTTATTTGTATTGCAGGTTTCTGCAAGTGCATCCAGCTTCTGTGGAGGATGAAAAGCTTTTGGTTGATGTCCTAAGATTTTTAAACAAATTACTTAGAGAGCAGAAATCAAATCTGGAGTCAGACCATCTAAAGTGGATCTTGAAATCATTGCTTAAAAATGTAAGAATGGGGTTGTTCTATATACTTAGATGATTTGATTGACCATGTAACTGCACTTGTACACGTGTGCATACCTGCACAGCTGCACGAGCGTGTGCTTAGCTACATAGCTGCAAATGTATAACCTATGTAATGTGCAAGAGCATCTATTGTCTTACAGAGGTGTCCTATGTTAAATACAGTCTGCATGCACTTGCATTTTCCCATTTGCAAATACAATCTAAGCATTTAAGCAAAAATGCTAGTAGACTTAATTTCAATAACTTACAGACTACAGGTACTTCAATTTATATCGCTACCTGGGAAGCCCGTAAATTTTTTTTTAGTATGGCCCATTTAATACATTAGTATAAAACCTTAAAGCCATTTGATATGAAGTCTTTCAAGCAGCTGAGACGTCCAAAATGCAACCTAAACTAGTGTTTTTACTATGTGTTTTCTGGTTTTTTGTGATCTACTTTTTATTGCAGGTTATTGCTATATTACTTAGGGCTTTCTTTCATGCTTCAAAATACACTATCTACTTAATGCCAGGATATTTTAAAGACTGTAACAGTAGGTCTTTTATGGCATTTAGTAGATTCGAGATTCAAGTTACTGGTAATTATAGGAATTTTTCACTGTACTTTTTGCACTTACTTCTTAGTTAAGTAGTCATGGAATTTCTGATTTATTATGTGTGTGTTTTGCAAGTTTTCAACAGAAAAATGGCTTCAATTAAGATATTAAAATAGGATTTAAACAATGCATTATGTGACTGTATTTTTATTCTTTTCTTTTAGCAGCCAAAATCCCTTATGGGCCTCCTGGTGCGACCAGAATCCCAAGTGCAGGATGAAATGGATGAAACACAGGCTGCTGTCAGGCAGCGACTGGATAAAGAACTCATTCGTCTTTTTAACATGTTGTTAGTTCATTCCATGTCAGTGGCTGACAGGTACAGTGCAAATGGACCTACCTCTGTGATTCTCACTGGGGATCATAACACCTACTGCTGCTGAATTTCGGTCAGAATTTGAATATCATTACATCGTGACTCAATTGCTCTGAACCATGAAAATTGCATATACACTCTTGAAATGAAAATCAACATTAGATATTCCTTTTCACAGTAAAATTAGGAAATCAATCAAGAAACTTGAAGGAGAATGTGCTAGTGGTCACTTAGCAAATGGATAATTAAATTGGTTGCGTGGAAAAGATGGGCTATTTCTTTTTCACTGCTGCAAATTTGCATGAGGAAATGGTAACTTCATTGAATTTGTAGCATGTATTTGTAGCAAAGTAAAACATTGAAATATTTGAAATAGCAATAACTGTTTATTTTCATTGAACTCCTTCTTGGCCTATTTGGGACAGCTACTTTTAGCATGAAGCTCCAACCTTTTTCTGTCAATTGAGCAAACACAGAAACTAATTAACATTACTTTTTTTTCAAGTTTCTCATAAAACCTTTCCCGCAC
The DNA here is from genome assembly GCA_013397845.1 of Melanocharis versteri. Taxonomy (NCBI): domain Eukaryota; kingdom Metazoa; phylum Chordata; class Aves; order Passeriformes; family Melanocharitidae; genus Melanocharis; species Melanocharis versteri. The sequence goes on from VZTG01001100.1 coordinate 386,512, forward strand.
TAAATCTCTGTATCCAAATGTATCCTAAGAGCCACTAAAATTGCAGTTTAAGATAATATTTGATTTTTTAGTGTCACAATATAACTGTTTGTGAAACTATTTTCAAACTGTTACATTTTTCATTATTCCCTCTTGGTTATTTTCTAAAAATTTTGACAGTTGGAAAAGGGGCACATTATAGAAATCCCTGCTAGTTATGTGTCTCAGACTCCTGTATTTTTTTATCTACTTAATTCTACATTTATTGTATTCTGCAGGAAACATTTTTAAACTTGTCTCTTGAACGAGAACAAACATAAGTGTAACAGGCCATGCATTAAAGAGCTGTACTTGATAATCCTTGTAGGTCCCTTCCAACTTAGAATATTCTTAATCCTGTGTGATTCTGGAACTACTGAACTTTGCAGCTCTTCTCATTGGGTCATCCGTTGTCGTCAGTCTCACTCTTTATTTAACATGCTTCTCAATAACGAGTTCTTCTCATTTGTCTTTTTTTAGTTAAGCAAGTTTGTTGTAATCAGATGTAATGTTATGTTTTCAGAACCCGTGTAAAGCTAGAAATGTCAAATTTAATTTCATGTTACTCTTTGCATTGTGCAATATTAAGTTATTGAGATGCTGAGCCTCACAGACTAACAGTAAGAAGAATGAGGCATTGGTCTTTTGCAAAATGATTCTTTGTAACAGCTTCATATTGATGGTTCATTTCCTTTGTTTTTTGCAATTAAACCAGAGAGGGCTTGGAACTTGCTGGCTCGTTCAGAACAGAGCTGGCTCTGAAGCTGCTTCAGTGCTTAAGGCTAACAGATGCACCACATTTTTATGGACTTCCTTCACTGGAGAGAACATTACAAGGAATGGTTCATGTTACTGCACTTCCAGGCTGGAGTACCTATTCTACTGCAGTTGAACCTGTCACAATTTGTAAGAAATATTTAACAGGTCTTCTCGAGGTAAGTAGCTTATGTTCTTACTTAGCTTTTGGTTTGAATGCTTGTAAAGAGCTGTGTAACTAATAACACCAGGCTTTTTACAGTGTCCTTTTAGTGAATGTCATCTCTAGCAATATGTGTGGGAAAGATGCTTTTTTCTGCTAAGTAAATAGGAATGATATGGAGACTAGATTGAGTGATATGTATCTGTAATTGTGAAGATTGGTTTTATTGCATGTGCTTTCATCATTGGTTTAAGAGGCAGTACTAAGTGACTGTACTTTTAAGCAAGATAAAAAATATATGTGATATTTTTAATAACTGAAACTCTAAGAAGAAAAATCCAAGATAACTTCCCCCAGGCAAAATCCACATATGAAAGGTGATCTGGGAGAAGAGTAGCTTGTTAGGTAGGTTGTTAACATAGAGAAAGCAGAGAAGAGGTAATTCAAGGTGCTGCAGTTGTTGGAAAGAAAAAATTTCATTCTTATTTTCTGTGTTCTTATTTGTTTGCTAAGTCCATTGACATGGTAGACAACTAGCTTTTGCTCCTAAAATTATATCTTTTGAAAACTCCAGTCTTCTTAAAACTTAAAAAGAAAAGCATAGTTCTGACTTTGTGGTTTTTTTAACACATATTCAGTAATATATATTTAGAAGTTTTTAGTTTCAAGTACCAATATATCTGATGAAAAAAAGGTACAGTGTTTTAGGGGTCTTGACTTGCCAAGATTTCTTGAGTAGAAAGAAATAAACGTTTTAGACCTGTTTAGTTAGATTAGCTCTGTGACTTGAAGTCTGGACTAGAAATGGCACCAAGGTTATAGATGTTGTCATGCAAAAGAAAAATTATTACTGGAAAAAATAATAATAAATATTATGGCATTAAATCAACTTGTGATGCATAAGCTCTTGTTCAGAAGAATTAGGCGGTTTTACTTGGCCTAAATATGAAAGTAAATGTAGGTTTCTTTTGGAGAGGAATGGAGAAAGTGGGTTTAAAAAAAAAGAATTCTGTAGACTGGGACACTGAAAGGAAGAGCAACAGCAAAAATGCAGAGGTTGAAATCACCATGTTTTGTGGAGAAAAGTAAATCTAGAAATGTATCTTCTAAAATTATTATTTTTAAAAAGTATTTTGGGGCATGTTTTGTTGAAAGCAGCATGTCTTTTATTTTAATATGTGTGGTTAGATATTTGGTCAGATATTTATTTTATGTCATGATCCAGTGACCTTTATTTCTGTTTATTATTATTTGATATAGAAAGCTGATAAATTTATTCAAATCACAATGAAATGTATAAATGACCTTTTCCCTTGAACACGGAATTTTGAAAAGAAATTTTATTTTTAATTCCAGACATAGCAAAAGAAACCCTGAGTACAATAAATGAACTTTAAGTTCCATGAAAAGAAATTTTCAGGTTTCTATTCAACTTGGAGCTTACTATTAAGCTTGACTGTATTCTTCATTTGAATAAAAAAATAAAACCCACAGATGTTCTGAAGTTTAAATGTATAAGAAACCATCACATGACCAAATGACTCAGAAATAAAGAAATTCTTACAATTCAGCTGGAAATTTATCATCTTTTCATGAGTTTAAATTGTGATTTAGTGTGTAAGACAGTTTTTACTCTGTGTACTGTTTACAGTAAAGCTGTCATGAACTTGTACCCCCACTCTCAGGTCATCTCATCGTTTTATGTTGAGTGGGGGGGAAATGCCATGTCCTTCATGGGAAAAGGTGTTACAAAAAGCACAGTCCTTTGCTTGCTTCACTTATCTCACGAAATGACGGCTCGAGCCAAGGATATGGTGAGTGCATTAGAGTTGTCCTTGTCATTGGTGAGGGCTGTGCAGAGAGAGGTTTTAACTGCTGAAGTTCAGGGGTAATTTTCTGTCGTGGTTTAGGAATGGTACTCTCCAACTGAGTAGTCCTGCTAGAACCACACCACTGTTTACTCTTCCTTCTCCTCCAACTGGAAGCACAAAAGGCAAAAAAACCCCACATTGATCTCATTTGGTCTATAATCTTAGATAAATGTACCGAATATAGTGTAGTATACAAAAAAGCTGAAGAATCAGTTCCAGCCATGTTGAAATTGTTTTGCAAATAATTCTGTGGATTTTGAAAGGCATTCCTTCAGAATAAGTATCATTTTCATTTTGTAAAAAAATGAAGAATCGGGATTTTATATAGGATGAATACATTTAAGTATTTATAACATCATTATTTCTTGAGCCTCACAGACAACAGGCTTTCTAACATACGTTTAAACATTCATGTGCGTAGGGCTTTCACAGTTGTGTGTATATATATATATGAAAGAATATGTACGTACATGGAAAAAGGAGTCAGATAAAAGGAGCTATCATTATAGTACTAGCAAAACTCATTGTGCTTTGTGCTCATGTCCATCTTTGAGAGCTACATTTCTGACAGTTTAGTAAAAATAGCCTTTATCCTGAAGCAGTTGAAGTAAGTTCAATATTTAATTATTATTTTAGAGAATTAAAATCCAGTCTTACTAATATCTGTGATAGCCACAAACGAAAAACTTTCATTATGATCAAGCGTGCATGTAACTAGAAATTTCAGTATACCTGATTCTCCAAATTCCAGGTGTCTCTTTCTTCAGTTCTCTACTCCTTTTTCAAGATATTAGGTAATGGAAGAGTTTATTAAAATTGGGAGGGGACAGAGTTTTAAGTACACTGCAGGGAGACAGCAGCCTCCAAAGACTTAGATCGTAAATGCATGGATGAAGGAGTGGACTCAAGTTAATTTTTTTAGTATCATTGTTAGACAGTAATATGTATAGTAGTATAATGATAAGTTTTATTTTCTTGTGTTTCTACGTCATAATCTGTGTATACAACAGTGTTACTGTTTAGACTGTACTAATAATTTTTAGTCTCCAAAAATTTTAAAACCTGGCTGTTGTATACAATCATGTGATTTAGTGTCAAATCCTTATGGAAAGAGAAATACAAAATTATCCTTCCTCTGTGCAATCAGTGTTATGCAAAAGTTATTTGGTAGTAGTTGGTAGCTCACACTGTTAGTACACTGGCACAGATTGAAAAATTTATAAAATAATTTCTTAATTTGTTTTCTGTTTTCTAATCAGGACTGGATATCTCTTTGGTCTTTGCCTTATGATAATAGTGAAGAACAAGTTCCGTCTCACCTAGGTCTGGCATGGCTGGTTCCTTTATGGGTAGATAGAGATCCTGAGGTTAGTTACTGTGTATTAACTTCATATCTTATTTTGACCCTTAAGCATTTGAAAATTTTTGATTCATTAATGTGTTTAATAGTAGAACTGCTGTTTTGAATTTTTTAAAATGTTACTGACTATATTTTAAATAGCAGTAATAATACAGTAGGGCGAGTGTTTCCGTATAAACGTCATCTGAGATATCCTTCCTTGTATCTTCTGTCTTCTATGCTTTCATTAGTCACTCACTATCATGATTCATAGGCAGTTGGCCTTGTCATTGCTGTAACTTCGCTGCAAAGCAGAAACATTTACGTGAACTAAAGATTCAGAGCAAATGTATTTAATGTGAATCTGTTAAATTATATGGGTTTGCTAAATGCACCTATTTTCGGGTGGTAAAATATGAAGAATATTAAAGACTATCTTGCTTATTTTTGAATACTTAAAAATAATTTTTTCACTTAGTTGTGATTATGAGTAGAGAGCAAGGGAAATATAGGAAAAGAGGTTGTTACTTTTTAAATTATTCCCTTGAGCTCCAGATTCAGTTAATGCAACTTAATAATAAAAAAAATGTGTTGCTAGTTATCGTAAGAAATACCACTTTCTGTTTTGCTTATATGTACTAGGTCAGGTTTACTGCACTTGGAATAGGATCAGCTCTAACATCTCTTGAAATAGGATGTATTGCTTTAGCAGAAAGCTGCCAGAATATTTCAGGAGGCCTGTGGGGAACGGTGATAAACATCCTTCTGGATCAATCTGAATGTAGCATGGTACGCAGGGAGGTATGTTTCTCCTCTCCTTCTGCTGTGGTAGATTTTCAAGTTCTTTTTGATTATGGAGAAAAAGAAAATCAGTATTTTTATTGTATATATCTATTATCTGATGCTGCACAACACCTGCTGCTTTGTAAGTTAAACACTACCCGATTAAGATAAATGTTTGGCTGCTTATTTAGGAGTTGCACAAGAGGGAACAAATACAGATTACTTGTTTAAAAACAGAAATTATGTAGACAATGCAAGTGAGCTCAAAATCTCCTAAGGCTTAATCAGTTAGATAAATAGGTTGCTAAATCATAACTAATTAGACCAATTTTAATGGCTGCTTTGTAATATGTATGAATGCTTTGGTACAAACTCATCACCTGATCTGCAGTAAATATCTATTCATTGCAGACATGAAGTAATCTAATTTGTTTAGGCACTAAGGTTTAGTGGTGAGAACTGGAAGTCTGTACTATGGTAGAACAACACATAGAATTATAAGTTGATGAATTTAAGCTCTGTACACTTTATTTGCAATTTTTTATCAGCTCTAGTTGTAAGGTTTTTCTTCTGTTCCAGTCAGTAAAAAATAAAAACTCTGACTGACTTGTTTTTTTCCCAGCTCTGCTGCTTAACTAATTATATTTCCCAATGTAATATTTGAATTTATATCTCAAAATGCCTTTGAGAATGTGTCCTTCATTATTTTATTTAACTCCAAATTATTGTTTCATAATTATAGTCTCTTAAGATTCACATTATTGACAAAAGATTGACAAAATATAAAAAAAGGAATTTCAATCCATGCACAGATATGTGAAGTATGTGTAATATAAATTAGAAAAACAAACATGCCATGTATTTATAAAGAAAAATACATGAAGCATGTCTCTGTCCTAGTGTGTTCACTGCATTGTCCTAATCATGTTATAATAATTAAAAAACCCCAAAACATAAGGACAATAGAGTGAGTGGTCATAAACAGTTATCTAGGTTTTTCTGTTCAGGAGTTTTTGCCCCTAGTACTTCTTGTAATGCTTATTCTGTAGGATTGACTGTACTGGAACAGTGATGAAAGAATTTTATAAACAAATAAATTTGTTTCCTTGTGATTTCTATCCTATCTTTTCCTTGTCCTTTTTTCATACCAGCCTGCTCTTGTGCCATGTTCTAATGACATCTCATGTAAGTGAAGTTTGAGGGCTTTGAAGTTATATCCTTCTAATTATTTTTTCCCAACATGAACGTGAGAATTCTGTGTATTTCAGCATATGTCTAAAGCAGTGGAATAATATATGGACTGTACTATTCAATCTGATGTGGATTTTTGAACTGTGGTGCCTAGGTGGCTATATTGATGCTCTAATTTCTTTCAGGCTGCTTTTATTCTACAAAATCTACTTGTGATTCCAATCCCTACAGAAGACACGAAAGATTGTATTTGGCAAGTGAGTGACTATTACATTTGATGACAAAAGTCATAGTGTCTCAGAGAGATGTCATTGGAAATAAAAACTTGTGTCAGAATACCTATAAAATATAAACTTAAAAAATTACATGTCTAAGGCTACGTTTTGGAAAGAGAAATAAATGAATAGACAAAACTTCTCTCAAACTTCCAGCAGGCTCAATAAAGCAACCAAATTTAGTTTATATATATGTTGCATTTCATGAATGTAATATCTTTGGGTTCCTAGGAAACTTGCTTACTTATATAGTGTATAATTAATGTTTTAGGATAGAAATTGATCATTTATTTTACCCTCACTTGGAATGAAGGTAAAACATGATTTGAGAGGTATGAGGAAGAGGAAATTCTGAGAATGTGATGTTTATAAAATGTTTTGAAAGAAAGATGAAGCAGTTTGTCACTTAGATTAATTTAAATGCTTCTTAAAGACAACCACTTGCTCAAAGCAAGGTGAACTAGACCAGGTTGCTCAGGGCCATTTCTAGTTGGATTTTAAGTTTCTCCCAGAATGGAGACTGCACAATCTCTCTGGGCAGCTTGTTCTAATGTTTGGCTACTGTCAGATAGAAAGTTTTTTCTTAGGTTCGAATAGAATTTCCTGTATTTTAGTTTTTGCTTAATGCCTTTTCTTCTGTCACTGGATGCCAGTGAGAAGAGTCTGTCTCCCTTTACCTTCTCTCATCAGATATTTATCAAACTGATAAGATCCCCTGGAGACTTTTCCAGTTCTGCTCTTGAGTCAGTCATCTCATTTTACTCTCAGCAAGTCTGGTTCATTGTACATAAAGATGCTTGTATCTTAGCTTGCAATTTTTTAAATTTTTGTGACCTTGATACCTGTGTTTAATGTCTATCTTGCTCCTTCCAATGTGTGAGATTGTACCTATATGGGAACAGTGTGTGTTAGTTTTTGAAGAAATTTCCAGATTCAACAATATCATTTTTAATCAGTTCCGTTCTGCAAAAGATCAAGTTAGGATTGAAAGACATTCCAGCTGTTTTACTAGGATGAGTTATCTGTGATTCAGCTGCACCCAAAATCAATTATACTATTTCCTGAAGAGTTGAATCTTATAGAATGTCTTATCTTTTCTTTACATGTGATCATAAAGGAAGATGTGGAAGCAATTTTACAAATCTGGCCCTTGTTTCAGTCTTACTACTTCTAATTTATCAATATAAATAGTAATTGTTTAAATTCATAATAGCGGGGGATTTACAAAAGGGCAGCCGTTGTAATTTGTCAGTATAGACTCTATTAAAAGTTGCTTTTTAGTCTTTTTAAAAAATTTTCAATGACTATGGTGAAGTGACAAAAATTGAATCCAGTTGCAGAATTCTGGATGAATTCCAGTGCAATTAAAACAAGCTTTGAGTCAACGTGATTCTTATTAAGAACTGCAATTTAATGGAAATTGCTCATCACTAAACAAGTGTTCATGCTATAAGGTGTTATCAAACAACACTTTATGGTAACTAGTAAATTAAGACTGTTCAAAACACAAACAGCAATTAAAACTGTAAGATATCACCAGGATCAAGTTTTATATTTCAGAGTTACTATTTTCCCTTGCACTGAATAAGATGATTTATCTGTTTCCTTTAATGCCAGGAAGGAAAGGAGGGCTATTAAGTGGAACTCAGTGTATAGTAGGCATACTGTGCCATAGCCAAAGTAGAACATTATAGTTTTATCCCTTAGGCAAATAGGACTGGAAATAAATAGAGTTTGTAAGCCAGTATCTTCATGAGAATGTCTGTAGTGTTACTGCTGTCTAGTTGATCTGCTTCATGATATTTCATTTTGCTACGTCACTTAAAAAATATTCTACGCCACTCTTTAATCGTGAGTAAAGTCAACCTGTGTAAGAGTGCAGCAGACTGTGTTGTATAAAGATTGCTGAAGTCAGAGCACTTTGTGAATGTAATTGATGAGTAACTCTTTCAAGGCCCCTGTTGTACAATAAAGTATCGGGCATGGCTTTTGATACTGGCAAAGACAATCCTGGGTAGTAAAATTTGGACTAAATTTATCAGTATCTCCTGAGCTTGCACTTGCCATAGTCGATACGGTCTAAGTCTATTGCTGACAGTGTATGAGTAGAGTTTTATAATTCATCATAAATAGTTTACTTGAAATCCTACATTCTGCTTCAAACTGTTTGTCATATCTGATTCTCCCCTAGTTGGTGTAAAAGGCAAATAGTGAAAATAGTTTCTATATTACAGAAACCAAAAAGAATGAGAGTAACCATCTAAAATTTTGGTGATAACTTATCTTCTAATACGAAATAGTTTTACTGCTTCTACTTGATCTGGTTTTCAGTTTCATTTTGTTTTTATTGGGAAATAAACCCGTATTCAGTGTAAATGAAGGGGTTGGGGGAGAGCCTCTTAGGGATAGTGTTTTCAAATTACTTATTTTCAGTTGATCCAGCTCTGATCTCTCCTGACTGCCAAAAAAAGTTTCTAAATATCACTGGAAATTTTTCTTTCCACGATTTTAACTAGTTTATGTTTGAACTACTGCAAGATGCCCTCTAAAACTGCCTTTCAGAATGTAATTGGTTTGAATTTTTCTGAGTTCTTCTGCCTTCTCTGAACTTCCAGTTTTTATGGTCAGTCTAAACCAGGTTATGTGTAGCTTAAAAAATCTTCTTGGTTTTTTGTGTTGCCATAGAAAACACTGAAGAAGCATTTAACGAAGGCAGTCAAATTAAACTGTTTATTAGAAATAAGACTATGAAGTCATTATCTTCAGGTATAAATCCACTGCTCTAGGAAGTTTTCCCTGAAGACAGTATTTAAAAAGAAATGACTGAAAGCCATACTTCAAGGAGAATTTCTTTTGGTTTATGTCTTGTTTTCTAAATAAATTTTTTCTCATAGAAAATTGGCATAGCTAGATGTAGTATAGTGACAGTATACTTCAGAGCAGCATGGCTTTTCAGGACATTCATCTAAGTGTGCTTTTTTTCTAAGGAAAACTTTCTCATTACTTGGTATCTGTATGTAGAATTAAATGAGACATTAAAATTGTAAAGTCTACCGATATGTTGACTGTCTTGAAGCCACTCACTTATAGCTTTTCATGAGTTTCTACTTAACTGTTAGCACACTTCTAGTGAGATAAGTAGCTGTTTGATTTTGTTAAGTCATGACAGCTTTTGTAAAATATTGTGATTAAGCTCTATGTTACAATCTGCATTTCATTTTTGGAATTTATTAATTTCAGCCTGTAAACCAGTGTACACACACATACACAGCATTACCCTTAGTTGGGGTGGGTCTTTGTGACAGGTTATTCTGTGTAAAACATTTCTTTAAAGTAATGATGTTTGTGAATTTCATGTCTTCAGGGGCCTTGTGTACATGATGAAGAATCTGGCCTCTCTCAGACAGGAATACCTGCTCTTAAAGCCCTTTTGTACCATTGCCAGTTCTATGAACATGTGAATCAGATGGTGAAACACTGTTACCTGGGATGTTACATGTTTGATTTGAATTCTTACAAGGAAGACAACCTCAACATAGAAAAAGGTGGTATAACTGGTAAGTGTTGTTGATGTAATCTTGTGGTATTTTAAACCTACTTAAATAACTTTCTAGCTCTGAGTAACTTACCTCCAATAATTCTTAATAAAAATGGAACTGAAAATATGTCAACTCTTCACTTAAATACGTTGTGAAGTCAAAATATTGCTGTGAGGATTTAAGTAGAGAAGTCACTAGTTTGACATAGCTCAGAAAAAGTTCTGAGGTGTTATTTACGTCTTCAAAAAGTTGAAAATGGAAAAGATGTAATTGGTTCTGCAGTGCATTTTCTTGCAAAATATTGAGGGTGAAATACTTTTAATGATTTCCACTTCATGACATCCAGTCAACTTTCATACAAGGAAAATTTGGGAAGAAGAAATATAGGGACTGTTTTTGAGACTTCTGTTTCTTGATGTGTTCATGGTTACTTGGATAGGAATGGACTCTAATAATCTGAATTAAGCTGCATTCTAAGACATTCAGATAAAATTTAATTCATAGACTAATGAAATGTAATTCTCAGATTGGATTTCTTTGTTTATTTTTAACCTGTATACCTTTAGAATATCTCAGATCTAACTTTCATATTGACTGATCATTTATTGAACAACACTTTTCTAAGGCACACTATGATGCATTGTGGGAACACACATTCTTGTCCAGATATATATGATGATCATAAGTTTATAAAGCTAGGGGATTTTTCAGAGATCAGTTAGCAAAAGGTTTCAAGGGACAGAAAATTAATAAGTTCCTTTTGTTTTCTTTCTTTTCTTTCATTTTTTGTGGGCCTAAGTTTCTGTATTTCCGTCTTTTAAGGCTGCAGATTTAAACGGTTCTTTTTCCAAGTCTGTGTCATGGGTGGAGTAAGAACTTCAGACAAAGTTGATTAGAGAAGCCCTCCCATTTAGTCATGGGGTGCAGGAAGGACCTCTTTGCTTTCTAAACTCCTTCTCAGAGAGGAGCCTGGGTGCAGCTGGATTCAATCCTAGACCCAGACTTTTTCAGTGGTTTAAATCTAAGGAATTATAGACGTGTGGTTGAACCTTTGTCTAACTTTATCCTGCAGGATTAAGGATGGCAAACCAGATATATTTATATAAGAATGAGTGATTTATTATGATAAGCGATTAGACAAAAAGATCAGAATCAGAATTACGTACTACACAGTATAGAAGCTAAAACTACTAGTGTAGCATAGTGTACTATATCAAAGCAATTGTATTAAAGCAACTATATCAAAGCTAGCAAAAGAGAAGCAATTATTAAGTAGAGATTGATGTTACTCACCCATACCAATGACCCTGGGCAAAGTTCTTTCCCTCAGCCTGGAGGAGTGACCTTGAGGGGCATCCCCACCCAAGAAAGGAATCTCCACACGAACTCCAAGCGGTATTTTAGAAGAACCTGCTGTTTGAAAGTGGGACTGGACTTTCAGAGTTTAAAGTGATTGAATGTCAGTCATATGTCTCAGGCCAGCTGGGCCTTAGGATTTTTAGATAAGAAGTGGCAGATATGATAAAGTATCCTTCAACTCACTATCAGGATGTTTAACTTTTGGGGTTGATGAGTCAGGCTGGTTTAGTATAATTGTTCATCACTTCATAGTTTTGCAAAATAAAATATTATTTGAGTTGTTTTGCACATTCCAGGCAGAGCATTCTGCTAGAGTGCATTTGTTAAACCTGTTCCAGAGGCATGAACAGAAGAGGAATGTTATTTCCCCAGTTATGACTTTGACAGACCCAAGTCAAAGAAACATTCTTGGTTAATTCACTGAGAGAAATAGCTCAGCAGTACACAAAATTCCAGCCATAAAAATCCTAAATTTCTTCAGTGTCTGTTTTTTTTTATCTATAAGTGTAATTTTTCCATCCAACACATTTTACTGCTCCCATGGTCCTCTTATTGGTGCCTTTTGGTAGTTCTGTTAGCTGATGCAATATCATATCTGAGAGTAACTCAAAATGTAGAATGGTACAACATTTCAGTAAGCAACAGAGATAGATTTTATCATGTCATTGCAAAGCAAAGCCAGAAAATGCAGTATTTCAGGAATAAGAAAGAATTTTTTGTTTCTTTAAAAAGGGGAGAATAGGACTTAAACCCAGTTGGGTTTTTCCCCATGTAGTTTTCTCACGTTTTTCAAGAATATAAAAAGCTCATCTGCAAAGTTATGTTAAAAATAAGATAATTCAGTTTAGTAATTAGTGAAGATACATATGGGACATCTACTTTTGTGGGGTTTGCACTCACAATCTGTGTAGTCTAGCTTTATTCTTTGTTATTTTCTTTTCTAAATATATGTAAGCTTCAAAACTGTTATTGACAGATTTGTGCTATAAAATTTTTGGCATGTTTTATTCTGAAACACATTTACAAAGTAATTCTCTTTTCATTATATTTATGAATATGGGTTCTCTTGAAACTATTTCTCTTTAAAATTTGAAGTTTTTTGAAGACAACGACATCTGTTCATTATGTGTGTTCTTTGAGACCCTAGTATCTTCAATAATTTTGTACTCTTGCATTTTAAATAAAACTAAATCTGAACTATTTGAAATTACTAAAGGCTATGCAACTGCAATTTGAGAGAAGTGTAGCTTTTTCTAGACTGCTTTATGTTGCACTGAAATTTTTTAATTTCTGTTTATTCAGGGAATTTGATGGATAAGATTTCATAGGTACAATGTGTGAAAACTTATATTCTGAGATCTTCAGAAGTATAGCTGTGGTTGGCTACTTTTTTGTTATGCTCTCTGCTGATCTTACAGTAATTTTGATTTTTATTTTTGTTTCCCTACAGATTTTGATGATTCTCTTAATCTTTGGAAGGCTCCACCTAGTCAGAGCAAATCTTCACATTCTCACTCAACATCTGAAACGATGGTAACTTGCAGAGTAATCTATTCATTTTAAATATGAAGTTTGTGAACTGCTTTCAAGAAAATTAGCACTCTTAAGATTGTTAAAAAAAACTCCAGCAAAACACAAACCCTGAAATCAATCACAAATTAGCTGTGAAACTAAGTTGAAATTTACTCCAATGTAGCTTTAAAATGCTGAAAAAACTCTTTTGTGATTATTAACCTGAGCAAAAATAAATAAGATAGCTTGCCTTGACTAGCTAAATACGTAAGGCAGTACTGAATTCTATAGCTTCCCACAGCAAGACATATTCTCCAGAGATTACTCTGTAATTGGCTTTATTGACAAAATGCAGTCGTCTCCATTTCTGGTTGTCACTTCTGTTGCTTTTATCCAAATTGTCCTTTCAGAGTGAACCTGTATTTACACAACACAGCTACAGAACTGAATCAATCAAAGCCACATAAATACATTAGTTATTCTATGCCATAATAAACTCTGGATTCTGAAAATGCATTTTTGGAATTTAAAAGTGTCACAAGTCTTTGCAGGACCCAAAACAGACATGGAAAACAGAAAGCAGTTGGCTGCTTGAAAAATTTGTTTCTGGCTAGGATGACTACTGCAAATAAAAGCTGTACGCATGTGCCATCTTTTAAGATGGCAAATGCAAAGGAGGAGAAATTGAAATACATTCTTTCAATTCCAGAGTAGATTTGCAATATCAGTTCAGGCTGTGGAGGAAGCTTTTATAACCTTCATTAGTTATCTGATAAAAGCATGTATTTTTCAAAGACTGCAGTATAGATCCAAGAAAACTCTGACATGTTGCACTGAAATCCATTTTTTTAGTTTCAAAATATTCAAAAATTCTTCATTTATGAATGACTATCTAATCTATTACTGAAGCCAGAATATCATTGTTAAGAAGTTTCTTTTCTCTTAAACAGATGCATGTGTTGATATAACAAAGGCTGATAAATCCCAAGATCCTATATTTTTTTATTGAGTAAAATTGCTATGCTCAATTTTACTGTGGAACATGGAAAAAATAAAACCAGAAAAACCAGTATTGAAATTTTGTCTCAAAGTATTACACAAGTACAATTTCCTTGCTCTTTTGATTTTGTCTTATAGATGTATTGCTGTTTAGTACTGATAATGTTATCTTGCATGTTTTTAATAATTGAGGAAAAAGTGCACTTTAGTTGTATAATGATTTCTCATTTTCAGAAATTTTATTAATTAATTTGATTATCATTAATGAAAAACAACCACCCCCAGCCCCTTAGGGTTGTTTTGAACACAAATATTCAAATTTGAAGACTAAAACTAAAATAAATGAAAGTGCAAGTAAATCAGGAAGTATATGCAATCATGATTGCTCCTTGAAAAACATTTACATAAGAATCTCAGATTTTTTTTAAAAGCAGTTGTTCCCAGATCGCTTTTTACTGAATAAATTGAGTGGCGCTTACTTAGAGGAATGAAAGTTGAACAAATTTCATCTTGTTTTGTTCATGTTACTTGAAGGCAAAATAAAATTGCAGCAGCTCTTATCAGGGCTGGATGTCTAATCTACTTAAAATTGTGCTTGAGTTTTTATGAAGAATTGGAAAGTTCATTACATTAAATTTCTTCAGCTTCAGTAGTTTAAGAAAAAAGAAAAAAAGGAAAAAATAAATTGGAATCTGTTAGATCAAATTAATGTATTGTATTTATATATGTAAATCATATCATAGTTTAACATAAAGACTTAGCTCTACTATTTCATTCAACAGACAACTAATTATTAAAAGTGGAAAGTACAGTGTAATACTAAGATACACTAATTTATATCAGTCTTCCACATATTGTAGACTTCATACTTGCTAAGGATGTGCTCTTACAGCTAACCATGGGAGTTTTGTAGAAGTTTGTGTTTTGTTTTGTTTTCCTTCTTTCCCTGACACATACGAAGATGTCACACTAAGACTTTGGTGGTCATTTCTGTAAGTTAGTTTAATTTCCATTTATCCTTCGTGGACATTTTTAGCAGCTTTAAACTTTTTTTTTTTATTAATTAAGTTTCTTACCTTTAAAAAAATGCCAGTGCTGACATGACATATTGAAAAATTCCAAACTGCAAGATGTAGAAGTCTGATGTTCCAATACCACTATTATTAGGAGAAAAAAGATGAAGGAGCATGTTTTTAATGGAGGCTGATTGCAAACTGTATTTCAGAGGGCAGTTACCAGAAGTGTGTATCTAGTGAAGTTAGGAAATATTTCTGAAAATTCAAACTTGTCCTGAAGTCAGGCATTTGTAATTTATTCCTATATAACTCTAAATTTTTGGATTGCAGTTCGACCCAATTTGTGTTTTGATGTATGAGTAAAGAAATATATTTATGAAATCATTACAAAAAGTTTGTGGAAGTTTGTTGCTAAATGTTGGATGTTGATGGTGCTGGGAAGATATTGTTATTCCAAGCCCACGAGATGGCATGCTTTCCCCATCACAGATGGAAAGGAATCTGCAGGTCTTACTGAAGGGAGAAATGTCTTTTAGGTGCATGGCACAGATTTGGTGAAAACACCCACCCTGAGAACGAGCAATCAAACCAAATAGAATTTTTTCTATTGAAAACTCTTCTCTGATATTTTAATAACATTAAAAAAAAAAGTTGGTCTAGGTATGTCCATATCTATTCCTATTCCTAACATTCTATTAGTTTTCTCTGCTTCCAGATTTCATGTAACCAGTACTTTATTTGAGCTGTCTGCTATCATGAGCTGATTTCATGTAGGGTCACATGGCCTTAACTGGAAGTTGCAGCTAAATTACTTTTTGTCTTCATCTTTTTTCCACTATCCCCATTTATTTTCCCCAAATTTGCTGAAAGAAAAATTGATAAAATTAAAAAGAGAGTCAGAAATTTTGTAGAGACCATAAATAAAATTTTGCTCATTTTATAGGGCATTGCTCATTTTATAGTCATTGATGAGCATTTTGCTCATTTTATAGTTATGTGGGGATGAAATCCATGATTCAGTGTAATAGAAAAAGACAGCAGACCTGGATTGTCTGTACTGTGTTAACTCGTGTGCACTGTATTTCGTGTCTTTAAGATCCCAGTAGATTACAGATTTTTGTAAAATTTATCTTTATTTTTCTGTGAACTGAAATGTGGATACTGCAAAAAGGCCAGTTCTGAGATGATTAGTAATAATCTTGGTCTTTTATAGAATAAATAGCTTAAACGTTAACTCAGGTTATCATCAGAGAAGACAAATCCTTACTCTCCTTTTAACCAACGTGTTTGGTTTGTGTTTAGTATATATGATAAGAGATCACCAATCGGCATGGAGATACCAACTTGCTTTACGCTGCATAAATAGGCTAGTGCTGTTCTGTGTCCAGGACGAGTTAGCAAAATGAGCAGCTATTTAAAAACCTTAGCTAAAAATGATGTGGGCTAAAGATCTACAGACAGCTCCCAGACAGCTTTAAGTCATGGCCGTTCTTTCCCGTGAAATCTTCTTGCTATGTTTTATAAAAATGTGTGCTTTATTTTCTGGAACCGTGGTTACCAGAGTGCTATACAGTTAAGTGATTTAAACCTTTGAAAAGAGAACTGAATAGAATTAATCACTGCAAGCCTATTAAAGGAATGCCAGAGGGATTTTTGTACTAGAGGTTAAGAAAAGACCTTTCATTCCTATCTAGTAGATAAATGGCAAAACCCTCGCATTTCTCCTGTGTTTCCACTCTGACAATTTTTGTATTCTTTTGAATTGGTTCTAATCTGCAGTTGTCATCTCCCTCTCCACACACATAGAGAACCTTTTCCCCTATTACAACCCCTTCCAAAGTTTCACTGTTAAGCAACACAATGCTTCATTGCTCCCAGGAACAATATGGTGGCAGTAGTGAATATCCTTTACTGAATACTGTGTTCCAGACTTTCAGTTCATCCTTATCAAAGGATTTATAGAAGTGGTAATATCTTTTTTTTTTTTCCTGGATGGCGGAACAGTGTGGAAACAACTTCATTGTGTTACTGTAAGTTTTCTGTTATGATAGCAGAAAATTTTTGGGTTTAACCTAGTTCCCATTGTGAAGCAATTATCAGTAAATGTTCCCTCGGTGCAGGAAGATGATATTTTTCTAACCCGATAAAGCTTTTGCTGATTTTTTTAAAATTTATTTTTTTAACGTAACTGAGAACTTGTTTTTATTTTCTTGCCTGAAGTGTTTAGAGAGTTGTAGAAGATAAAGAACAGTTATATGAGGTAGCTGATACTAATTACTAATATATGAAAGGTTGTATAATTCATAATAGTATCTGTAAGATGACTCAGTATAGTTAAAGTCCTTTTAGGGTTTTACTTATTTCAGAACCGCATGGACTGTTAGAAGTTACATTTTGGGTTTGTACTATTATAGGAAAGGAGTTGTGGTTTTTCTTCCCTATTAGAATGTTTGGAATTGGAGTATAGTGCTGAATAAATGCAGAATTTGCCATGTGTTAAGATAGATGGGTTTAATATAAATAATGGATCTTAATAATTCTTTAAATTAGCAAGCACAAACTTTAAAGAACTTATTTTAATTGGCAAATATGCTTTTTATTTGTAAAATCAAAATAGAATATGAATTTCAATCACTCAGTACAGTTTGGTACTGTGTTTTGCTAATAAGAAAATTATTTAGCCAAGCATTGTCCTAGTGTTTATGTGATACAAGCTCTATGTGAGTCCTCGGTTTTGGACACACCCCCAAATCTTACTGTAGCTTGTTTTGTGTGTTACAATAACCCTCTGACTTTTCTCGAGGAAAAACTGAGCAGTCTTGAGAAGAAATACTCTGAGTTGTAGGATAAACAATAGTGGGAGACCAGAGGAAAACGGGGGAGAAAAGGAAGTTACGACATGGAGGTTGCAAGGATACGATAGCTAGGAACACAGTGATCTGTGATTTCCTTCCCTGCACCCTTTTTGTCTGTTAAGTCACTTTTAACATTTCCTTGGGTAAAAATATATTCCAACTGTTATTCTAATAAAACTTTAAAAAAAATCCCAAACCTTTGAAATATTTCAGTCTTCCTTAGAAAACTCACCGTGAGGAAAATTCTAATAACACCCTTCTTCAAGTTGTAACTGTTGGGATTTCATTGGATTCCCCAGCATTCTGTATTCTTTGCTCTATATAGTGACACTCTTGAAGAAAATTGTCTGATGTGATTTGTCCATCTAGAAAATAAAAACCAGAAGTGAAAGAGTGACTTGACATGATAGATACTTGTCCTGTGCTCTGAAACAGGTTACAAGGTCTTGCTGTGTCACAAAAGCACATCATTTATCTGGACACTCTGGGCCTTCTGATCTCAGGCTTGTGGTTTTAAACACAGTAGCAAGAGCATTAGGAACTTCTGAAAACACACAAAATTCATGATGTAAATATTGCAAAATTGGTAGGAGGAGGATGGTATCATGTCAGTAAAGTTATCTACTATCATTTAAACATCTCATATCTTCACTATGAAATGGATACATATAAGGATCGCAGGATTAAGGTTAAGAGAAGTACCCAGAGTCAGAAAGACTCAGGGACGTTAACTTTGACTGATGATGAATGCACTTGTGATATTTTTACCTGAGTGTGTTCTGGTACAAAGGGACAAGTGCTGATGATCTCAGTAGAGCAAATAGTCTGTGAAAAATATGAGTTTAAATGCTTCAGTAATGTCTTTCTATCTTTATCCAAATGTAGGTTGAGTCAATTATATGGATGAAAAAGAAGGATGAAAAGAAGGAATTTCCAGTAACATGGGCATTGATCAGTATTTAACTGAAATGTTTCAGACTGTTCATATTGCCCATCTTTTAATAGTTTCAGTTATTGGATGTATAGCATATATATATGCACACATAGTAGACAAAATTTAATCAGATTGATTTTGAACAGTAATATTTACATTGTATTTGATTTTGTTGGTTATGATGGGTTGTTCCCTCTTCCTGAGCAGAATATAAATAAAAGACTAGTCTATAGAAGCTGGAATCAACTAGTTTCCTTTTTATGGCTTTCTAGATTCTATCTGCATCACCATCACTGGGGAGTGTTACTGAACTTCAGGCAACAGTTCCAAGTTCAGCCAGTTTTATTCCTGAAACTGTAGTTGATCGTCTTACGGCACAAGGTAAGTCAAGCTTCAGTTGTGTACCTAATGCTAAATAGAGTGTATCCACCCTCCCATATTTCAGTATTTGTCCATGCTGTACATTGTACAGCTTGCATATCGCTGGAGCAGCTGATGCTTCTTGTGGTTCTTTTAGAAGACAAACATTAGACAATTCCTTTAATATGAAATTTGACAGAAGCAAGTGAAAATGGTACTGCTTGAAATGGAACTCAAGACTGAGGTTCTCTTCCTGGCATCTAGTCATGCTTTCAGCACATCAGTCATGGTAAAGCTGTCATATACATACATGCCCACAGGAGTGTGCATGCACACACATACGCAAAGATGTATATATGTAGAATGATGAAAACTAATATCATATAAAAATATATTTATAATCATGTATGTGGAGAGAGTTATGTACAAATAAAAATATTTTTCTTTTAAAGAAAGGACTGGGAATTTGTCTTTCCTATTTTGCTACCTATCTTTATTTAATGCCTGGTAGAGGGAGCATTTTATTTCAGAACTATTTCTTCTATCTGATTTTGTCTTTTTTTTTTTCTATTCATTCCTGAATATACAGTTTAAATATAGAGAGGACTGGATGTTTTATGAAAAATAGAAATAGATTTGTTTTATGTACCTGCTGAAATTTAATCTTTTGGTTGTTTTGGGGGTTTTTTTATTCAACACACTCTAGGTCAAAGTGATACAACCATAACAGAATCTCCAAGTCAACATGATTCTCCCATGTCTGCTGCTCTGTCTAAACAGCGTGCTGTAGTCACACCTGCCCTTTTGTCAGCTGTTTGCAGCCTTCTGCACAATTTGCTGGTTGTCATGCCAAAAGAGACTGGGATTGCTCTTCAACGAACACATTTGCTAACAACTCTCAGCAGGTATGAGATCGATAACTGTTGAGCAACAAACAAGGTGTAGCAATAGATGTTTAAAAAAATCTTCGAATGAGATCTACCCATGTTTCTTACTAAAACTGTTAAACATATTGATCACTTCTTGCTCCTGCAGTGCTCAAAATTGCTTTTTTTAAAAAAAAAATACAATCAACTGAAGAAAAGAATCAGAATTATTTCTTTTTTTTTTTTTTCCCACAGAATAGGTAGTCATATTGGTGATTCCATTTGTGGTGTATGTCTTATACAGGACTGCTGTGTTCCTCTCATAATGTTTTAGGGTTTTGTCAGATATTTGGAATTGCAGATCATTTCAGCTCATTTTATGGTTTTCTTCTTTGAATTGTATGAAGTATTCTGAAGATGAGCCAAGGATTCTCACACTAAAAGAGAGTAAATAAAACTTTGAATTTGGAATTTGGATGATAGATACTAGTATTTTACTTCTTTTTGAAAGGAGGATCCATTTCAAAGAAGTCTTCAGATTATATCCCATATTTCCACTTCCATTGTAGCAAATTCTTTTGTCTGTAAAAAATGTTTGGGAGTCCTGAAGTGCAGCATGAAAAATTAGTTCATTTTTTTGGTATAAGTTTTCAAAAGCATTTGTAGTTGTGCATATTGCATATGCATAGTGCAATTAATGGAAAAAAACGAAACACAGACAAACAAACAAAAAACCCCAAAAACCCTGGTGTGAATACATCTTATATTATCACAGAACTGTTTATTCTTCTAGAGGAAAGAAAATAAGAAATCAAATAGAAAAAATTGATTTTTGCCAGTGCAGTAACAGCTATTGGAATTTATATTAGTCTAGCTGTTTTGAAACGACGTACTGCTACTATAGTTGCCATTGCACTAGACTTTCTTAAAGTAGTGGGGTTTAGCAGTAAGTGTATCTTACTTTATTTTTACTCTGTTTATTTATATTGCTCTCTTATATGGAATGTTAAGTTAATAGAATTTTTAATTACTTAACTATATTTCTAACCAATATATTTTGTTTTAGTCTTGTAAGTGCTAATCTGGTTGAAAGATGTATCTTGGAACTGAAAGCTCCATTGGGTCATCGATGTCATATAGAACATGTAAAAGCTCAGGTTAGAGAAGCATTTGTTACTTTCTAATTTTTTGAAGTTATGAATTTAATTATGTTAGCATAATTTATATTCGTTAACATAGTCCAGACACACTGCTATAGGCTACATTCATGTGAATCTTTGTGCTTTTGATAAAACTTAAGTGAAAATAAACCATTTATTCAACATAGAAGAATTAATTTCTGTGTTAGGGCTATAATTAGAATGACCAAACTGAAAATTATTTGTCTTTAAAAAGTAAAAGTTAAGTTTAGCCATTGAAGAAATTATATAATAGAATTTTTTTGTATATTATTGGAGTATGAGCCAGATACAGTTTCTGACACATTGGATATTTATTGTCTTTAACAAACCTGGCTGCTTTGCTTTGTCTCTGTTCCTGCAGGCACTTACATAGTTCTCAACTAATTCTGAGGTATGCAAACCATATAGGGTTACTGCTGATAGAACTACCTTTTTATCAAATTTAACTCTGTATATACAATGTACAGAACGTACCCAGCACAGCACAACACATTATGACACAGCACCATTTCATAGCTTCTGCTGCTCTGCATTCAGATTTACTTTGAAGAAAATTACTCCTCTAATTAAAGAAATGTTTCTGCAGAAAACTTATGACAATAAATAAAAATGTCAGCTTTTGTTTTTAGGAAGATACATGTATTCCTCAATACTAATGACCATTTTTATGTTTTTCTTTGTGAGCTTCCAGGGAGTATACTGCTGTACATGTAGCAAGAGTCATGACCTTCTCACAAGGAACTTTTGCTTTGTTACTAGAAAATTGATTGCACACATGTGTTTCCAGACTAGGGATTCTGTTTCATCTTCTACAGTAAAAATTAAGAGAAACATTTTTAATTTATGTCCTATTATTTATTTTAAATTGTGTGTATTAATTCAAAATGTTATGAATCAGTTGACATAATGTGAGTAAATTTAAAATAATGTGGAAGGTGTTAATATTTATTTCATATCTTTCTACAAATATTTAACAGGTCTTGTTACTACTTCAGTACTTGTCATCTGTGTCCCGGCTTCTAAAATCATGTTTATTGGTGGACTCTCATCTTGTAAGCCAGGATGAACTGTTGAAACCTCTCTTGGGGAATACCTTCAGGATTCTCACCATACGGCCCAAAGATGGGTTAGGTAATGAAGTACTTTGTTTTCCTTTATGACCAGACAGAGGCAGGTCTTCATTTACCTGCCACCTTCACCTAAATGGACAGGTGTGGTCAGGCTCAGCTTTTAAGGTTTGTGCACATCTGTAAACGGTTTGATTTTTTTTCTGTGTTGTCTTTGCAGATACTGAGTTAACATCTGTACTTCATGAAACATGGGTAGACTTTTTCAGCCTTCTGGCTACATTACTGTGGAAAAGTGGCCAGATATCTTTTCCATCTGTGACAGCAGCCCTTGCAAATCACTGTACAACAGTAATTGGTAATGACTATTCCTGGACGTTTTTTTTTCCTAGCAACTAATAAACAAATAGAAAAGAGAGTCATTCCTGTTAAGATACTATTAAGTAATTACTAATGAGATATCCACAATGAAAACCAAATGTGTCCAGAGCTTGATTGACTTGTTTTGTTTTCTTCACATGTATGCATGAGTGATTTTAGTTGTAAACCTTAACCAAATGTGGCATTTGTGAAATGATCTGTTAGCATTTCATTTCTTCCCCCTTCTTTCCTTTTAAATATCTTGCATAAAAGGAAGGCAAAGGTTTGAGGGGAGATGAGAGATGTAGGAATCCAAGGTTATTATACAGGAGTTTGTTTATTGTATTTTAATTATTCTTACATTATTTACTTGCATAGTTAGGCAAGATTCTGTGATATGCTTCAATACTGAAGTATGAACATAGTCCAGACAAGCTTGTGCATGTTAAGAGATCTAGTGAATCCAAATCCAATTGCAAATAAAGCAGCTAATGGATAATGTTGGTTTTATAATGTAAGCTGTTGATACAATGAGGAGAGTTCAAAAAATTACTGGACAAATGAGTGATTTGAGTGAAATAGAGATTGCTTTTTTGTTTTATAGTCAAATTAATGCAGAGCAGTTAATTCATTCGATCCTTATAAAACTCAAACTTTTCTTTCTTATATTTTTTTTAAAGACTTATTAGATGCATAGAATTTGTAGAATTCCTTGGGCAGTGCACAATATAAATACTTCTGGGTTCACATGCTTTCTTTGATAAGTCTTTCTGTGTTCTAAAGTGTACTTGAGCTTTATTCATAATGAAATGTAAACATTTTAATTTTTTTGTTTAACCTTTTAGATACCATTTCTGATTGTATTCATCTGTCTACCACATATCCTGCTTTGTATGTGGCTAGTTTACAGTTCCTCTCTGTCCTTTTGAATGAGGAAGGAAGAAAACAGCTCCAGGATAAACAGAGTGTATGTCAGAATCCAACTATTAGCTTTCTTCTGGATCACACTGAAGGATGCCAGGCACCAGTAACACAACTTACTGCATTAATTATTCAGGTATTTAAAATTTGACAATGTGATTGCAGGATATATTTGTGCAGTTTAGATTCTTTTACTTCCTTTATATTTAATCCTTCTCTTCTTTATGGATTGGTAAAATGTCTTCGATGTCTTTCTTAGTAGTAAGCAAAATTATATGTGAA
Organism: Melanocharis versteri; assembly: GCA_013397845.1. Lineage (NCBI taxonomy): Eukaryota > Metazoa > Chordata > Aves > Passeriformes > Melanocharitidae > Melanocharis > Melanocharis versteri. The sequence continues at coordinate 410,159 of VZTG01001100.1, forward strand.
ATTTGTGTCTTATTTGTTTTCCCTCATAACTGAGTTCTTTTATCTATATACTTATTGTCCTTCTTTAATTTATGTGCAGTTTGTCACTGTAACTATTATAGTGATCTATTATTAGAAGTGTAGTGTTTTTTTCTGAATGATGCACATTTTATGTAATGTAACTTACGATTTCTATTTTTCTGAAGTCATTGTCTTACAATTATTTTTTAATTAGCATCTTAGTACTATTTTGCTATGTAAAACATACTTTTTTGACATTTATTGGTCGTATATTGGACAGTGTGACCAAAAGAATGCTCTCTTAGCATTCATCTCCTCTCTTCCTATGGATGCTGAATTCTTGTAGAATAACCTTACTCCTACCAAGACTTGTCCTGGTATCTGTCACAAATGCTATGTTCATTTGCTGCTCTATTGTAGCACTGTGGCTCTATTGTATCTATTGGGGCATGGTATTCTGTCCGCTGAGAACCTGCTGTCTTTCACGGAGGAAAAACTTCCCAACAGGATCTTTCTTGGTCACTCTACAGGCCACTGAAACTAGAATTCTCTATATCTTCGGCAACTAATTTCAGACAATTTCAGCGCACAGCATTTTCCTGTGAGGATACGATTTTCAGTGACTCAAGCAAAACAGGGGCACTTCGTTCAAATCCTATAGGTTACTAAATATCCTGCTAGGTTTTTGTATGTAATGCTTGCATATGTGCCTGAAACACAACTCCTTGGCTCTGGCACAAAAAGTGTGGTTGCATGAGAATACACTTAATAAAGACATGTTGTAACATTCCTCTATTTCCATACAAGTGTACATAACTGCTTATCAATCTATGCTAGCAAAAAGGGATGATTCTTATGGTAAGAGCAGAAAAAGTTGATACAATGAAGAATGAACTGCAGCCAGGTCAATGAAAGGACATTAGACATAGTTTGAGTATTGTAAGAGATACCAGCTTTTAACATGCTTTTTAACTGTTCAGAGATGTAGATAGACATCTCTATCTACATCTATCTCTGACAAAAAAATTTGTTCATAAAAGAGTTCAGAAGATAGCCTGTGCTCTCTGGTCCTTACAGAGTTGCTATGATCTCCCAAAAAGGATAACAGAATCAGGAAAGAAACAGCTTCCGTTTTATAGATCAATGTACATATATTTATTTACACCCCTTCACAGTGGTCATTGAGAGGACAGTGGAATGAGGGGCCCATGGGATGTGAAGTAAGCTATTAAAACAACAAACACCTAAACAAGACCACCATAAAAAATGGAAAAACAAACCAAAATATTTAAATATAGACTTTCTTCAGGAGAAGCACTCTTAAAGAGAAGCAGTCAAGCAAATAATTGGCTAACATAGAAAAGGATGGGAAAATTTTCGAACAGTCATCTCCATTAATCATCCTAAATACATAAAATCTACAGAATACCTGATATATGCAGTGGCAAATGCTAATTTAGTACCCAGCGTGCAGGTGTGAATATTAGTAGACCAGGTCTCAAATTGGTATTCATTATCACATACAAGAAATACAGTAAGTGCACATGCTGACTTTGAAAGGCTTTGGTTGTTTTGTATACGTAAACATTAAGCCTTGTGTACATGTGTTCAAGGTCAGAAATAAAAGTAATAAGGAAATCATAATCTACACATGAACTCCCAAATTTTGGCCTCTTTTTTTCCTCTAGATATAAAGCTTACAATATTTTAGAAAGACTGTGATCTTGCCTTCAACTAACTTACAGTAGGTGCAGACTAACATAGCCAGATCTGCTGTGGATTTATGGGACATCTTTATTTTATTATGCAGTGTAATTTCAAAAAATAATTAAGTGTCCATTCTCATTTTAATACTTCCGTAGTAGTTGAAAACTACAGAATCTGTTGGCATAAGGCATTATAAATTTATAGTTATTTTTTCCATTCAACTAGTAGTTAATCATTAATTAATTCTTAATTACTTGTGTTCCCTATGCTTGACATAAATTTTCCTTTTTTATTATGAACTGCAGTTCTTGATTACAGAGTAAGAAAAAAATGCATAGAAGAGCATACTTCAGGAAAGAATGGAATTTTGCTAGTGTTCAAGATAAAATTTAGAAAATAGTAAGATGAAATTTAAACTTCCGAAAAATATGCAGGAATAAGACAACTCATCTTAATTATTGGACCAGTTCTAGTCTGCCACATAATACTTATAGGAAAATACCCAAAATGCTGATAGGGAAATATGTTTTTTATTACTAAAATATTCATGAATATTAAGAAAAAATAAAAACAGCTAGCAGTTTAATAGGGCAAAAGCCTTTGAGTGGATAAATCACAAAAACTACATCTTAGGCTATGCAGGATTGCTGGAACTCAACAATTTTTTCTTTCCTGACTTGTGTCAATTAGTTTAAACTTTAAGCTTTCTATATTTTTAAGTATTCAATCATCTAAATTCTTTAATTTGAAAAGAAACCATCACCTATCAGAACAGGAAAACAGTTAATTTACTTCAAACATTCTTGTGTTGCTGTTAGATTTGAGATTTCACACCAGATCTAATAAAAACAGTTGTAGTCTAAATGTAAATTTTTTTTTTGTTGGTTATAAACACAGAACCCAGTCCATGCTTCGGTGCTTTGTTTGGTGTCAGTTGTCCTTATCAATGAGGCGTTGGAATTTTTTTTATAGTTGTTAACTTACTAGTCTTTATTCTTTGACCTTCTCACCCCTAGTTACAGTGAACACTTCAATAAATTATGACCTTAGAGCATACATCAATATTTTATTGCATACGAAAATTTGAAAAAATTGTTAGTCCATTAATACATGGTATATGTAGAATTAAAATCTTTGAGGTCCTATGGATAGGTACTCATGAGATTTCTGTCTGAAGTATTAAGATTTTCTTAAGATGTTGTATTTTTGGCTAACTTTAAAATATGTTTTTCTTTTTACGATTATCCAGCAACGGTTCTTATTTTCCTATATTTTTCTGATTGCAGTAGATGCTGTTTTCTGTTATTTTGGATGTCAGAACTGGCATGGTGTTTGAGGAAAAATTGCTAGATAGACAAAATTCTCTAGTGGATAATATATGAAGCACAGACTGCTGCTTGTTTTTCAACTATCTTGTTATATGACTCCAAATAAAAAACCTTGTGAAAACACAGAGATTATACTTAGGTTGTTAGAAATGTGGTGATGCTCACAAAGGCTTCACAAAACTAAGACAAGCTACTGTTTTTCACTGATTGAAAGAGTATCTAAAATAATTATCAGTGATTTTTTTAAAGGAATTTCGCTGTATTTAATTTCTTCATCGTCATTGTGTAAAAGGAAAGTGAGATTGCACTAAAAGTGTGTCAGTGAATTGTCTACAATAACAAGCCTATTCCTGAATATTAGGAAAAGTGTGGAATGCCAGAATTTGGAATTTAGGCCTTAGAAAAGTAGAATGTTAAGGAAAGAGTAAGAGGAGTGGGCTTAGGAGCAAAAGAAGAAAGATTTCATTAAAAAAAAAATTAGTTACAAAAAATAATGAAACACTTTAATACAGACTGAGTTATAAACATGATATAGAGAGGGAGAACTCTATATAGGAATACAGTGATAAATCATCCAAATGAAAAAATATAGACTCTGACAACCTATTTATAGCTGTGAATACTACTTTTAATGTGGTCAGTTTTTCATTTTCATTTCAGTAATGAAATTTCATTTTCGTAGGTCTGTGAAAGAAAATCTTCAAAGGATGTACTGAAAGAAGTTGCTACAAATGCACTGCTGTCTCTGCTAGCTGTCAGTAAAAATGCCCAGAAATGTGCTTTGGAAGGTGAGCATTTCAAAATGTATGTTAAATGATATACGAATCAAATGCTTGCAGGTGTTTTACATATTACCTTTAAATTGTAGTTTTTTATTTTCAAAGCAGAAGACCTAGGTTTCAGTGGCAGGGGGTTTTTTTCAGAATTTTCACTAAGAAATCTTAATAATTAAAGTTTTTAGCTGCAGATGCAATATTATGTTTAAAACCCTGTGGTGAAGTCACAGCTCTGTGTTGGAGTAAGAAGAGACCTGTTAGCTTTTACCACTAATGGCATATTCATCCATTAGAAACTGGAGATTCTTCACTGGCGGTATCTTCCAATACTTTTGTAGGTGAAAGTATGCCCTGTGTTTTCAGTTCTGGCTGTACCTGGACGAGAGGAGATCTCTTTTTCTCAGCTTTGTTCTTCTCTGACTCTGTTTCTTTGGTCCTATTTTACAGTTTAAGTAGGACTTTCTTCCCTTCACAGTAGTAAACCAACTTCTAATCAAAGACTTCTTGTGCCCTTCAGAACACGGGAAAGTGGTGAATTTGCATTTCTCACTTATCATGTGGTTTATACCTTTTGATCCGTCCAAGTGCACTTTGTCTTGGGTGCTTTCCTGTAACTTACATCTCTCAGTTGTTTTTTTCCGCTTTTTAAACCTACACTACACTGAAATAGATGGCTTAGACAGATCTGCTCAGTGTCTGATCCTTGTAGTGGCAGAAAACTCAACTCCAAGTCATACTCTTTCTGCTCTTTCCCAGTGTATTGGTTCTGTACTCAGCCCTTGCTTCAATCAGGGTTCTTCTACTGTTGATGCCCTACCAGATCATCTAAGATCTTGCTCCCTGGGAAGTCACTTCCACTGCAGGAAGTGCATCGTTCTGTGCTAGAGCAGCCTTCAAGTCATCTGTGCTGTTGTGCAACACAGGTCTTAGAAAAGAGGAAGAGGACTTTTAGGGTTCAAAGCCGTGTTCTAAAGACACCTGTGGCTCTAACATCACCTGTTCGACTCATAAGGGCTACTTTAAGTTAAAAATGCAAAGGCCTGCACCTCAAAAGGTACCAGCCCTTACAGCAGTACAGGCTGACTGGAGAGCTGAAAAGGGCCTGGTGGGCAGCAAGCTGAATGTGAGAAAACTAACAGCATCCTGGCTTTATTGACAGGAACATAGCCATTAGCTCAAGGGGAAAAAATTCTTTCCTCTGCTTACCACTCGTTAGACTAAATCTAGAACAGTGCATCCAGTTCTGGCCGAGTACAACAAATGTCAGCAAACTGGAGCAAGTGCACCAGAGGGCCATCAGGATGGTTGTGTTCACTTGTCCTCAGAGAAGAAGCTGAGGGAACTGACCTATGTTCAACCTGGAGAAGAGAAGGTTTTGAGAGGACTTTCTATGAGATTTTGAAGAAGTTGGAGACATGTTTGTTACAGCAGTGCATGGTATAGGAGGATGGAAAGAATGGGCATAAATTGAAACATGAGAGTCAAACTGCCTGTAAATAAACATTTACCCTTTGAAGGCAGTAAAGCAGTGCTATACATAGTGTGCTGTCTCTGTCTTTGGACATTTTCAAGACCCAGCTGGATAAAGCTACAGACAAACCCTACCTGCTTAGAGCTTACTCTGCTTTGAGCAGGAGGTTGGGTATATGACCTCTGGAGGCCATCTCTTCCAGCTTGAATTATCCCATTATCATACAATCATAGAATGCATTGGGAAGGGCCTTTAAAGGCCTTCTAGGCCAACTCCCCTGCAATAATCAGGGACAGCTTCAATTTTACCAGGTTACTCAGAGCCCTATCCAACCTGACTTTAAATATTTCCAAGGGTGGGCCATCGACCACCTCTCTGGACAACCTGTTCCACTGTTTCACCATCCTCATTGTAAAAAATTTCTTCCTCATATCCAGTCTAAATTTGTCCTCTTTTAGTTTAAAACCATTACCCCTTGTCCTATTGCAACAGGCCCTGCTAAAAAGTTTGTCCCCATCTTTCTTAAGCTCCTTTTAAGTGGAAGGCTGCAACCAGGTCTTCCTGGAGCATTCTCCAGGCTGAACAATCCCAATTCTCTTAGCCTGTCCTCATAGATGTATGAGGTCCCTCTCAGGATTATTGTGTCTGCCTCTGGACTCGCTCCAACGGGTCTTTTCTGTGCTGAGGATCCCAGAGCTGGATTCAGTGCTCCAGGTGGGGTCTCACCAGAGCAGAGCAGAGGGGCAGAATCTCCTCCCTTGCCCTGCTGGCCACACTGCTTTGGATGCAGTCCATGATACGCTTGGCGTTCTAGACTGTGAGCGCACATTGCCAGGCCATGTCCGACCTTTCATTCACCAGCGCCCTCATTACATCTTGGCAGGGCTGTTCTCAATCCTTTCATCCCCCAATCTGTATTGATACTTGGGATTGCCCCAGCCCAACTGCAGCACCTTGCACATGACCTTGTTGAGCATCATGAGGTCCATGTGGACCTTGAGCTTGTCCAGGTCCCTCTGGGTGGCATCTGATACCTCAGGTGTGTCAGTTGCACTGCTCAGTTTGGTGTCACCTGCAAACTTGCTGCAGGTGCACTCAGTCCCACTATGTTGTTGATGAAGACATTAAACAGTTTTGGTCCTAATATGGATCCCTGAGGGACACCACTTGTCACCAATCTCCATCTGGACATCGATCCATTGACTGCTACCCTCTAGGTGTGACCATCTAATCAATTCCTCATCCACCATCCAGTCCACCTGTCAATTACATAACTCTCCAATTTAGAAGGATGTTGTAGAAGACCACGTCAAAATCCTTACAGAAGTGCAGACAGATGATATCTGTAGCTCTTACCTTATCCACTTACGTAGTCACTCCATCATCTTATAGTGACTTAAAGACTCGAGGTCCAAAGAAAAGAGCCTAACTCAACATTTTGCACTTTAAGTCACCTGAACGGTTGCTTTCCTTAGTCTCATCACAGATGCAGCAAATCTGCTGTTGTTAGGGAAAGGTTGGGTAAAATAATGGATGCCCTAATCTCTCGAAGTTTCACGCTTCTAAACAGCATTGTTGAAGATATCCTGGAGAATTATGAGTTGTTATCCTCTCCACCCAAATCATCTTCCCCTCTTAATCTTTCCTTTAGGCATTCTTCTTATGGGACTTTGTTGCAAGAGGACTCAAATGTATTCTTGCTTCTTGAGAGCATTCAACGAGATGCGTGTCATCTCCTAAACCATTTGTTACTTCCTGATATCAGGAAGATAACAACAAGATCATTGCCAGAAAGATACTTTGGTTTTTAATAAAATATTTTTGATTGCGAATGTAATTATAAATGTTACTGGCTTTTGTCTTCCAGCTGACCTGATAGACAGCTGTATAGAAAACATGAAGCACATTCACGCACAGCTGAATTTGGATTCCCTAAAGCCTGGGAAAGCACAGAGGAAAAAGGTAGCTATAAAAGCCAGAACACTAACAGGATAAGGCACTTCCCAGCTTTCTTTTGTTTGTTTGTTTGTTTGTTTGTTTTCTTGAGGCAGATACTGCTTGTATCTGTCATGGATGAGACAAAGTAAATGACAACTTGTAGTGGATCCAGATACTGGAACTTCTATAAGATTCAATGATTTTAGAGCTTTTACTAACTTAATTATTTCACATACTCTTTCACCCAGAGGTCTAACTAGGTCTCAGCTAACTTTTCCAACATAGAGATGACTGCTACTTCAGGAATGTCAGGCAGAAAATTGCATCAGCTCATACTTTGCAGCTGCTCAGTCTTGGATGTTCACTTTACAAAGCCCATGGGCATGTCCTGGTGTTTTCCTCCATGCATCTCTCTGGTCCTCAGGATCTTCTCCCATTTGCCAGATTGTTCCTCCAGCCAGGATCTTCATGTTCTTTTTGGACCCATTTCTTTCTGTCAGGGACCATCTCTTTTCAGGAATCCTTCTTTTTGCCACTAACTTTTCTTTCCAGAGCTCCGAGCTTCTGTTTGCCTAAACTCAATAGTCTACATGCAAAGTACAACATATGATCAGTCTCTGAATTACTAGTTCTGTCTCATGTCTTTTCATTAATTGGAGGATTCAGGACTTCCCACTTTTAGTCCAGGTTATCAGAGTTAGCAACTAGTCCATCCTGGCTGAAAGCAGCAAATAGGAGGCGGCTTATTGAGAGTTCAAAATTCACTTTCAGACATTCACTCACATACATATCTCATCCTTTTGTAATCTGTTGTGCTTGTAATTTATGATATTTAGTGTTATAGCAATATCAGAGTACTGTTTTTGAACTTAGTTGGACTTTCGGTCTTGACTTCATGGCCCTATCTAATCCAGCTAATTTTTCCCATCTTGTTTCACAATAATATTTTTTGTTTCTGTTAAGTTATTTTTTCAGGGTCTTTCAACCAGTGCTAGCTATTTTGGTTTTGTCTATTCCTGTATCAGTCAATCTCCCTCCCATCCAAAAACAAGTTCCAGTCTGCTTTATGCATGTAAATCATAGGTTTTTTTACTCTCCTATTGTCTGGCTTTCAGTTATATTTTTTTTTCTGTTCTCCTTCAGACTTAGTCTGGACATCCCAGTTTCTTGTCATCAGACTCAATTGTCCCTGTTTTTTTAACTTCTTGTCAGTTTTGGTTTTTTTTTAACCTCATACTTATGGTCCTTCTACTGCCTGTGGAAGAGACCTCCTCTCTCCATTCACAATTTATTTATTTAGCCTTTATTTTTTTAACCTCCCTTCCAGTTCTTCCAGACTCTCATGTCACCCAAATCTTCTTTACCGCATTTAGATATAAATTGTCTTACCATCATACAACAGTTTCATAAGATTTTTTTGTTGCAATCTGCTAGTTTTCTGCAACTTTCATCTAAGAGAATTAATAAAATACAGGCAGTAACCTCTGCTGTCAAATTTGATATCTTGTCCACTCCCACATAAAGCAGAAATTGCAGAAAACATCTTCCTGTAGGGTGTTTCTGCATTGCTTCAGCTAAATACTATTTTTCTCTGAGGTTTTGGTACAGCCTTGATTTGTGAGAGTGTGGAACTGTGTTTTATAACGATGAGCTCTTAAAAAAAATTGAGTTTGACCCTGACATTTGAAGGCTATCATATTTTTTCTTGAGATCTCCTAAACACATTCATTTTCCTTTTTCAAGGATTGGAGGCTGAAAGGTGTCCTGCCCTGGATATGTCCTGTAAGGTTGAAGTCAGCTGGTTCTTTGCAGGTTTTGGGTTGAGGAGGAATTTAAAACTTTAAAGAAATTGGAGGAAAGGAGCCTCTGATAAAGTTCAGAAAAACTGTTTATGTTTAGTTGAAAATTCTTTGAAAAATTTGCAAAAGACTTTGTGGCAGATTTCCCAGCTGAGCTGGGACTGTAGGTTGCTGCATCATATGTAAGTGTACTGTTCATCATATGTGGTACATAATGACAGGTTCCTGTGGGGAACACTGAGACATTGCTTTCATAGTAGATTTAGCTGGTCATTCACGAAACTGCCCCTTTGCCCACTTCAAGGCACAACTCTCAAAGGGATGTTATGACAGCTTCTTTTCTTTCTCCCTTTTTCTACCTCTTTTCTTTTAATTATTGGGAAAAATGTGTTTGACCTAGCTTCATTCTCAGGGCAACTGACATGTTTTACTTGATATTTGTTTTCTTTCACAATAATTAGTATGATGCTGATAAAGAGCATGAGAAGTATTTATTTACAAGTAGCCAAACTTTAAAAAAACCACGTCAAAATAGTATCATAGTAAAAATCAAGATATCCTAAAATAAATAAATACAAACCGTGCTATCAGTGCAATCCATAACTTTTTGAACCTCCTAGAAGTTTATACATTAAATATGAGTTGTAGCTTGTGACATTTTAATGCTATTTTACTTATTAACTAAATTAATACATACAGAATTCTTTGAAATAATTCTTGTCTTGTCTTAAGAGTGTTTTTTTAGAGTTAGCATTTTATTTGGCTACAAGTCAGACAAACCAATTATAAAATGTATTTGTAATAATGACTTGTATATTTCTTCCTGATCTACTACACCTGGCTTTCATTGACCTTTTTGCAGTAGACTGTTACTTCATGTCTAAATGTCATCAAATATATGATTTATGATATATAAGCACATTATGATTTATAAGCACACATTGTTTCTTCACCTTGTCTGAGATTAAGTGTGAATCCTATTTTACATTTTTGTTCCTTTATGCTTGATAAGACAGAAATAGTATCCTGTGGTGAACAAGCTTGTTGGCATTTGGTCATCTTTCAGAAGTGGTTTAGTGTGTCACGCTTAGAGGAGTTAGGTCAGCCATCACTATCCTGTAGTGTCACAGCTCTGTCATGAAGATAGATTTTTTGTTTACTTGTAACTTGAATCTCAGTGCAGCACCTCACTGTCCAAAGGTCTGTATTCATTTTTGTAATATTCTTATCAGGTTGGAAGTTATTTATAGCTTCTATATTTATGGTTAAGGATAGGAAACTAAGACCCTGGGAATATAAGGATGGATTGGCCTGACCAGCTGTAGAGATCACAGAATATTCTGAGTTGGAAGAGACCTCCAATGATCATCAAGCCCAGTTCTTAAGTGAATAGTCCATATAGAGGTCAAACCACAACCTTGGCATCATTAGCACTGTGCTCCAACTGAGCTCATCTCAGGGTCTGAAAGACAGAGCTAATTTAGCCTTGTTTTTATCCAAGGAAGAAAAATAAATGCTTCTAGAGAGTGATTAATTTGACTTTTTTTAGATGTGTGCTTTAGGGTGGAACAGATACTCAGAAGATTCCCACCCGTTCTTTATTAGTTGTAAGAGAAATGGAGCTCAACATTACAGATTTCTGCATTTGGTCAGATTGGTGCCCCTAGAAATAGTATCTGTGGGTTATAAAGAGAGATCAGGATGATAAGTTAATGGTTATAAATGTCTTTGGTAAACGTGCTTGAAGCTGAGATGAATTCTACCTGAAATCAGAGGAAAATTGCTGAGGAGATGTGATCCAAATGTTGATACCTTAGATTTGCACTTCTTCTTTTGAAATCTTTCCTCCTTGTACAAAATTCATTCTCATCTTACATTGATGATCTTCAATTATTTTTCTCTGGATAGGAGGACAACCTTGTCAAGGAGTTAAGGTGTTCTATGCAGCTCCTTAGAAACTGCCTCTTTCAAAATGAAGAATGCAAAGTAAGTATTCATATACTGAAGTAATGTAGCACATTCAGTTACTGAATGAAGATAATTTTTTTTTTCTACTTCAAAGTTATTTTCAAGCTGGCTAAATTTGAGTTTGATATTAATGGCAAGAAATACTTCAAATTTCATTATTATTCCCACTTCCTAAAAATATTTCATACATGTATTAGGAACTCAGTGTTCTTATGGAAACATTATCTCCCAGTGGTTTCAGATGGCTGTTATCTTTTATATCCACTTCTGCTTTGAGTAAGTCAATAATTCTAATTTTCAGAGCATATAATATGGAAAATGGATGTGGAGAAAAGTGTGGGGCCACCATAAAGGCCCATAGAGATACACTTCAGATCTTAGAAAGTTGTTTCCTCTCCTTACTTCTTTTCACTTTCTGAAAGACAAGAAAACCCCAAAACCACCCCAACCAAACAAGCAAAACCAAACAAAACCCAAAGCCTAAATAATAATTTGCTATTTATTTTTCTTTGAGTTAAATTGTACTAATCCTCCAAAACACAATTTTGTTTTCATGTGCATTTCTTACAAAATCATTTTTCTTGCTCAAAATCTTGAATGTCTTCTTTTCATTTCATTCTTATCTTTTTCTCTGTTCTTTTCAATTTCTTTTCAACTTCCATTCAGCCTACCTGCTTTTTTCACAGGGAAGATACTACATTTTTTTACTTTTTCCTGTGTTCTTTCTGATCCCTGCTCTTCCTCTTTCTTATTGCTGATATCATTCACACATTTATTTCCACTTTCACAGTTTGATTTTTCTTGGCATTGTGTTACTTGTCCTATTTATACAACTTGGGCTGCTTGTAGCAAACACATTGGTGGAACTACAAGATCTCCTGGCTTTCCAGGAGTACCCCTTTTCCAGGGCATGTATTAGCATCCTTTTTGTATGCAGAACACTTGGGGCTGAACAAGCCATCTGATTACCCCTGAAGTCCCCATAACTTGCTTGTGCCATAAGCTCAGCCGAGATTATTGTGGAATGTTTTTCTTGTTTTGATCAGGATCTGCAGAAACAATTGCTTGGAGGATTGAAGAAGGTTGCTCTTGATAACTGAAGATTTCTATCATTTGCTCTGTATACAACTGCACTCTTGTATTTCCATGCTTTTTGGGTTCCAATAATTACTTTAGAAGGAGTTGAATAAATAGAGAGCTCTTGAACAAGAACAGTTGGAAAGAATAAATCTTTACTCTTGTTTTGATGTCTTTCAATAATTAAGATATGTGCTGGTTTTGACTGGCGTAGAGTTAAATTCATTAGTGGTTGAAATGATGGTATCAGTTCTCTGTACGGTCGTTTAAACTATAAGATAAAAATGTTTTTCTCACTCTACATTTAATTTTCAAAGTATTGATATAATTTAAAATTTTTCCTCATGTTGTTGTAGATGGCAGCACTCAAAGCTCATCTTGTTCCTGTTCTGCATTCTCTGTGGCCATGGTTTTTAGCAGATGACTCCTCAATGCAAATAGCTCTGCATTTGCTTTGTGTCTACACTGAGAATTATCCTGCAGGTATGAAAGTCATTCTGTGGTGGAATACATCAAAATATTTTACCAGAATAATTAAGACAGAAAAGAACAATAAAGGGAAAAGAATGTTTATTGCTACCGTAAGAGGAAAGTGTAAAAGCCTGGTCCATGAAAGTCTATCAAGAGTTTTGATTTTAATACATTCAAGACTTTTGTTCAGGTCTGGTTTCAAATGGTTGGATTTAGCAAGAGTACAATTGTACTAAAGGCTTAAATAGCATTTTATTCAAACTATTATGTTTGAAGGTTATGCTGAATGTCCTGCCAAGCTGAGTAGTATATTATAGAAGTACTATTCAAGGGATTCTTTAATAGAGAACAGCGTATCAGAACTTTATATGGGTTGTACTTCAGTCCTTATTGAGAACATTCTGGTTTTGAAATAATCAATTGAATTCAATTTTGTACTAAATTTCTTCAATTTATTTATGCCTTGGACTCAGTAGCTTGCATTTGTATATTTTTCATAAGGAATCTCCTTTTCATTTGAGCAAACCTTTTATTTCCATTGATAATTATCCCCACCACTAGAAGCTTGAACTTTTTTCTAGCATGTATTTGTCTCATTCTGTATCCTGGTTATTTAGATTTAGCAAATCATAGATAATGATTTGCAAGTGGCTTGAAGTGACACAAAAGGGTCTGTTCCTTTCTCTCTGTCAAGATACCATAGAAGAGTTAACGTGGTTAAAATATGGCTCTTTTTTTAAGTTGATGTCTCCAGACCTTAAATGAGCTTGCAATGGCATTTTTTTAATAAAGAATTTTTTTTAATATGGGCCGAAGAAAGATGTGTATTAGTTAGCTACAGAGTATAAAATAAAAATATAGTGTTCTGTCCATGTGCAAGAAATCAAGCTGAAGTTCTGATGGTCTTTCTTGTTTTTTAACTCTGAGTTACTCTAGGCTGCATTTATATTTTCCTTGCTGATAAGAGCAAGTGCTCTCTGATCAATCATGTTTTTTCTTCTTGTTTGGAATAGCTGGTGTGTGAGGTGTCCCAAATTTACCTACTCTGGACTGGTTAACCACTCCTCCTCAGTGTAGTCAGAGAAATGCATGTAAATATTTGTTACAGTTAAACATTGTCTCATTTTTGTTTACTTTTGCTGTGTAAGTAATTAACTGTTGTTGCTGATGGCCAATGCCACTAAAAAAAGACATCTATCTACATTTGTGCAGTCGGCATGTATCTGTATTAGGCTGGTAATGTAGTTGTTCCCTGCTGCTGTATTAATTCAAACTTGTAGCTCTGTAGCATAGGATTGTGCATTCTTCTGTTGTACAATGTAATGACAGCTACAGACAGTGCTTCTATTTCTCAGAAAAATAGTCTAAGAAACTTATTTTAATCCTTTAAGATTATACAGAGACCTCTTTTCTGAACCAGTTTCAGAGGATCCCCTCAGATTCAACCACCAAATAATTGTATAATTAGATATATGTTCCGGTTTTTAAGGAGACATTCTGAGATGGAGCAATGGCATCTATTTAATAGCAGAATCGCCTCTTACATTCTAGAACAATAGAACAGTAGATGCCTATTCCAGTAAACTGCCACATTCAGTCACATTTCTATTCAAAGCATGTCCCATTGACTCCATGGTGGTTCAAAGAAAAGATACCTAACAAATCCTGTCAAAAGTTCCATCTGTGTTTGAGCAGTTGCACTGTTCTTTCTATAGACTTTTCTTTGAAATACATATCTGCATTTCTAATATGATAAATGTCTCATTGCTTTAAGGTTGTGCTTCACTTTGTTGGGCCAGTGGTGGACAATCATCACTTCCATCTGCACGAAGTGCAGCTGGCAATTCATTAATGCATTACATCTTGAAATTGGCTTCCCATGTGTCAAATGATAACAGCCCAGTTCAGCAGGTGGTCTTTTGTCTAATATCTAACCTTGCTCTGTCTCATGACTGTAAAGGCATTATTCAGAAGGTAAGTAAATGGTAATCTGTATTTTAGCAATGGATGCAGTTTCCTTTTTAATAAACCCTCATATTTTAATACGGAGTGTCCTGTGATCATATAAAAATCTTCTGTGGGAATCAAATCCATTGTGTCTTCTCAGTTAGTTGTGTTACTGTTCCCTAAGTGCAGTGTGTAATTCAGTTATATTCATAGTCTGAACAATTTTTGCTAGAGCTTTTCATAACCTCTCTGTTTCACTGGGTTGTAGTATTTTTAATACCCATATATATTGATAGCAATCACTAGTGGATAATGAAAGTGATTATGCTGTAGAACAAACTGCATGTGAATGAACAAGAAATTAAACATTGTATAAATGTTTAGGTATACTGTGTGAAACATAACCTTTATAAAAGTTTTAGGAAGATGTCAGTAATTAGATGTTAGATAAAAATCTATTCTTGTTACACAAATATATGTTATGTGTTCTCCTTTTTATATTTTGTATATAGAATGATCCTCGCTCTGTTTTATCAAACATTCTTTGAAAAATCTGTTTCCCTTAAACTTTGATCATTTAAATGAATTCAGGCCTTGAGAAAAGAAGTCAGACCACGTAGAAAGTCAACTGTAGTAGTGACGTATTAAGATGAGCTAACACAACAGAAATTATAAAAAGTGTATTTGTTTCTAGCATCTTTTATAGTAATTTAATAATTACAACAATTTCTTTTGATCTCCATTAACAATGTTCTCTTCTTGGACCTAATTTCCTGTTAGAAATACAGGAGGAAATAGATCTTTTTGGGATGCTAATTATGTAAAGCCTGGTCATACCATTACAGAGTGGCTTATACTCAAGTTTTTTGACAGAAACAGAGTTTGAGATCTCTTCTGTAGTAACTGTTATATTCTGTGAATTGTTTTTGCTTTTAGTCTCTTAAGAGTTTCACTTTAGTGTGCTAGTACTTAGTCTTCCTTCTCTCTCCTGGGCTCTGCCTTCATAAGTGTAGGCAGTGCTGAATAACCAATTCCCTCTGTGAAAATTAAATTACCAGTATTATATTCACATGAAGAAAACCTCAATAAGTTTGTATGCCGGGTTGCTTGCTTTCAACCAGATGCTTGTGTATGTTGTCAAGATTCAGTGAGGCTGGGAATATTTAGTCAAGTACGTTTGCATCAGAGGAATTTGTTAGAACACCTCCCTCTTGCAACAGGGGAATAGATTTTCACCTTCCCAGAATCTCCTTAAAGTGGAGGCAAACCCTGAGATAGAGTATGTCTTATCAATGCACAGTTCTTTTTTTTTTTAAAGCTTAGAAAAATAGAGGACATTCCTCTGGCTGTCAGTGAAGGGGGGAGTGGTGCTGTAGGTTCTTACGAGTCACTTCCAACACGAGACATTCTGTGATACCTTTAACATTTCCTAATAACATGCAATAATAAATAGCCAATCAAGAACACATTATCTAAGTAGTGCATTGGTTCACTTAAAATGTTTCTAGCTTATTTTTGGGTGGAAACAGTAAGTACAAAACAAAAAGCTTATGTAGTGGTGGGAATTAGCCTTGAAAGAATTATATCGTGTTGGATCAACTTTTATGTATCTACACTGCATAAATTATTTTAGAAGAAAATGTATGTTACCATATTAACTTTTTAACCAAGCAATAGATTCTTTTTCATATATAATTTTTTTCAAAAATCCGTGACTAATAATGGGTTGCCTGTAACATGTAAATTGAACAATAGTACTAGTGTTTGGTCAAGTATGTAGATTGGAAGGTCAAACAACAGTGAACAAGCCATGGAATACTAAAAATTCTAAAGCCCTTTTTCTTCCTTCTAACAGAGTAACTTCCTGCAGAACTTTTTATCTCTTTCATTGCCAAAAGGAAGTAATAAAAATTCTGGTAATGTGTCTACTCTCTGGCTAAAGCTGCTACTGAACATATCTTTTGGAGAAGATGGACAACAGATGGTCATGAAGATAAATGGGTTTTTAGACCAGATCATTGAAATGTGTAAATACAAGCACAAGAGCAGCCAACATCTAGCACTTCTTATTCTACATAACATATGTTTTAGTCCAGCTAATAAACCAAAGATACTAGGTAATGGTAAGTATCTGAAGGGTGTGCAAACTGTTGTTCTCTGAGAATATCATGGCTTCCAGACTATATTTTCATGGCAGCTTGTGTTACTGACCAAGAATTTAGTATTGTTTTTTAGAAGAGCATTTATATAAAAATTATTTTTTTAGAAGTAATTACAGAATACATATTTTGGCAGAGAGACAGTTACAATAATACATAATAAAAGGAAAAGCAAACACATAGTTTTAAAAAGAAAATCAAGGTTCATTGTTAGGCAGATCATTTGGATATAATAACACATTATGAATGAAAGGATTTTTGCAGTTTTCTCAAACAGCTAGTTTTTCAGGGAGGATTGAAGGATTCATTGTGTCGGTCAGTTTGAAATAACTGAAGTTCCTACCTTTCGGTTGGACAAAACTTTCTTAGCTTGTGCAAATCATGAATGTTGAGACAAACTATTTTATGCCCTGTCATATACAGAAAATGATTACGATAGTGATAAAGTTATGTCATGGCATATATATTTAATGTAACAACGTGTTCAGAACCTTTTTCTTGGTTGTTTGTAGAAGGCGTGTTTCTTTCTCCCATTTAATTACAGAGAGAATGCTCCTGTCTTTGTTTTAAGTTCTCAGCAGGTTTTCCATAGTGTCCATGTTCTTTATTTTTTCCTAAGAGGTGGATTTATTGCCTTAATTAAATATACATTATTCAGTTACATAATCTATGAATATTTGTTGTGAAGTGAACAAGCAAAGTTGAAGAGTCTGGCTTCAGAGCAATGCTAGAAAATTGAGGCACCTACAGTGGGTTGGCAAATATTTCTCATCGGTTGCAAATCATCTGCATAATAAGTATGAAGGAAAATAGAAACATCTTAATATCCATCCTGATGTGCCTCTAATTGTGGCCACTGGGACTTATAAAACAGTTTCACAGCTTACTCAGTCCCTAAGCATAGCTGATAGCTATACATAATGTTCATGTTTTATTACTGGTTGCTTAACTTCTTAGCATTACTTGTTTTTGTTTTGCTATATTATTTTTAACACTTCTTTCAATGTACTGTGCTGATTTTATGAGCATATTGAAATTTAATCGATAATAAAGTTTCTGTAATTCCTCTGCCATACCAGTAATCATCGTAAAAATAAGTGTACTCCAAGCATCAATCTACTGAGGCATGTAGATATATTTACATTGCTCTTGATTATATTTTCTAGATGCATTTGGTTTCATTTTTTTTTATTTGTCTCATTAGATCAAGCAATTGCAGTACTGTCTGCCTGTTTGGAAAGTAACAGTCCTGCTGTTCAGAGAATAGGAGCAGCTTCGCTTTGGGCTTTGCTTCACAACTGTCAGAAGGTTAGTATTTGAGAAATCTGTGAAAAAACTGTAATGTTATACTTTTATGCTGTAAACAATACAGTAATCTCGAAGTAAGTAATAATAAAGTTTACAATAGTCATTCTGTTTTATTTTAATCGCGTAGCTGCTGAGGCTGGGAGATTAAACAGCATGGTATAGAAGCAGCTTGTCCTTAGTAATTTGTGACTACGTATATAAATGCAGTCTATATGATGATACAGTCATATTAATTCTAAAAATTCCTGCATCTCATGCTCTGATGAATTACTGTAATTTTTTAAACTTTGCTGTTAGAGTGTAATCATGTGGGCAAGAAAGCTCATTGTGTTTTGTGTGTTTGTGTGTGCTACAGGCAAAAGTGACTTTGAAGAATCCATCCATAAGGAGAAGAATAGATGAGGCTTATTCTTTAGTGAAGAAACGTAAGTCTTACTTCTACCTAATGCCAATTCTTAATTTTTCCATCATTAAAGCATTTCAATTTATATAATCACAGTAAGTTTTTGTTGAGCTACAAGTTTTTGAAAGGATACTTTTGTCCCTAAAATCACAGTTAGCAATATGGTTTATGGTTGGGCATCTTATAAATACAGATGGAGAAAAATGCCTTAGGTAAAGACCTTAGGTAATTGTCAAGATTAGTTTTGAAGCATCAGTGTGATCATACTTACAATAAAAATCCTTCTTTGCACAGTACAGTTCTGTGAACCTTTAAATCTTAAATTTAGTGATAAGAAAAATTGTTCTTTTAGCATTGATTTTGCTTAACTGTGCTCAGCCTCAGGGTGTTGAGCCACATAGAGAGGGGATCAGAACAGAGCTTTGTTCCAACATTAAAATACTGTGCCATGGGTTAGTGACATTCTGAAAGCTTGAGATTTTTGCTCAAGTAGCTGAAAATAACTCTTGTTTGAATGGTTTTGATACAATAGGTTCAGCTGAAGAGCATTCAGTATGAAAGGTGTTCAAACACTGGTCTGTAGCTGGAGCTTCAGTAGCTAATTATGGGTTTATTGGTTGTTAGTCACATCAAGTTAGTCTAATCTTGAAAGGACATGATAATGTCTCATTTTAGGCTAATAAGCTTTCCTACTAATTTAAATTGTTCTATTGATGTACTCATAGAAGTTTATTGATTGAGGGGCTTATAATACCAGGTTTCCATAGTGTTTGCATAACAGATTTGCCAAAATTTCTGTCTACATTGACCATTGTTGGTACCCTAATAAGGAGAAGATGTATTTTTGATAGAACATCTCATGATAATTTTCCTGTGCTGTCACCCAAATTCATTCATTTTGTGCATGTACTGTTCTTTCAAACTCAGGCTTTACTGAGTTAATCACTAAACATAAGAATACAATATTTCATATACTGGTAATATATTAATAAATAGGTACGTTTGTATTGTTCCTTATAGCAGAACTACCACTGATCAGAGACTTTTCAAAATACCATGTTGAGTTAACAAGGTAGAAATATGCACCTTTTACGGACTAGCACCTTGTAATATTAATCTCCATTTATTTGTGTACTGCTACAGAACATGAAGTCCCAGACTGAACTACTGATTTTTAATTCAATAAACATTTACATATCAAAATATGGAGTATAAAAGATTTTACGCAACTGTACCTATTACAGTTTACAGTCACTTAATATGTCATCAATATTGTCATTAAAATATTCCTGCATTAAGGTTCTCAACTAGTCTGTGCTTGTAAAGCTTTGATCACTTAACAGTGATAATCGGGCTATAATGGTAGATTGTTCTTCTGAGTACACGTGGGGGAATTTTTCAACATGGCTATTGTTATTTTACATTTCCTGCTTTGTCCTACCCAAGGAAAAAAGCAAAACAGACTTTGCAACATAAAGTATTAGTATTTGATTTGCTACTCATTAATACAGAGGTAAAGGTCATAAATCAGCAGGAATTCTAGCGAAGCATTTGATACAGTCTTTGGAAAAGGAATTTTATATTAAGAATCAATTAGAAATTGAAATCTTGGGTTTTTTTTTTTTCTTTTCAGGTTCTCCCCAGCCAGAAGAAAATGAACTACATGCCTACCATGTAAAATGCTTAGAGAATATAGTGCAGCTTCTTGATTGTTAATGGTCATCAGTCGACTTTTCATGTAGAAATTGAACAGCTTGTTCAATGAGAGCCTGAAATTTGAAGAAAGCACTTCTGATTCACAGATCTGTGGCAGCAGCAAATCTGCTGTGGAAGAAATTTATGAAGCCTTTGAGGAAGGAGTTCATCACTTTGAACCAAAGAAATTGCACTATATCTGGTTCAAACTATTTGTACTGTAATCCCAATGGGAAATTATAATTATGCTACTATGTAAAGTATGTACACAGAAGAAGGGATGTAGGGGGGGAAAGATTTGAAAAATGAGTAATTTTCTTAAATTATGCATTGAAATTGTTACTGTAAAGTATTAGAATTTCTAGTGTAGATTGTTCTTAATAAAGGGGTTTTTAACTGAGAACAGCATTTGCTGTGAGTGAAGTGGAATTTTTAAGATAGCAGGTGTGCACAGTGTATGCTCAGGTTCAAGAGCTGAAAATGTTGGCAGTTGTGGTGTGTTACACCTATTAGATGCAGAACAGCAAGGTGTGTGTTGTTGTTTTGAAGAAGATTTCAGTTCAAATTGCTGCATGGTTTTTAAGATGCTAACAATTGAAAAAGCTCTCAATTGCTGATATTAGAGGTGACATGTTAACGTAGCAGTTTATTCAGGATGTGGAGTGTGTGCATCCGTTTTAGTTACATTACAGCAATGTAGAAAATATTTGAGTCAAAATCTGTTGCTTTCTAAACGCTTTGAATCTTTTGCTTGGGGCAAATTCCCCTCCCTCATCCCTGCCCCATTATCTGGGCCTGTGTTGTCTTTGAAGTGCTACTATGTAACTGTTCTAAGTTTTTCAGTATTCTATGCTGAAGGAGTTTGAGAGAAAAATACATTGGTGTCTGAGCATGACAGTTTTTCCGGCCATGCTTCTGGAGTATCTTAACAGGGTGTTTTAATCTCCCTCAACACATAAAGCTTTTATTTTATGTCAGAGTCAGATAGAAGTGAGCTAATTCAAAGCAAAACCTGAATAACATCTCTAAGAATTATAGCAAGGCCATGTCTACCTGTAATTAGTCTTTTCTTCTTAACCAGGTGGTGAAAGTATTTTCTGCTGACAGAGGGGATTTTGGTTTATTTGTTTAGCAATGCTTGTAAATTATGTGTGACTTAATGTAATTCACCTGACCATAAGTGTGATGGCTGGGTTAAGTCATTACTAGAAATGTAATTATTGGCTGATCTCCCACCCCTCCACCAAACAAAGAGTAAGGATGGACCACCAAAACATGATTCTTTTCCACTTACTATGTTGTGTAATTACTGTATTTTGCAAAGTGGCTGTTAAATGCTGTCATGCTCGTCCCATGGTATTTATTGCAGAACATTCAGCTGCAGGGCAGGAGACAGCTCTGCAAGTCAGCTTTGCTGCCTGGGCTTGATGGGGAGGTCTCTTTCCCTCAGACTACCAGGTGCTGAGTCTCTTCAGAGACTTAGGTTTCGGCATACTCACCCCCACGATCTTTCTCATAAATCAGTCAGTAAGTCAAAATGCAGATTGGTTGGCATTTTTTCGGTTTCAGAGAGACATAAAATGAGAGCACTCAATGCCAAATGAATTCTAATGGAATAACCATTAGAATCAGTAACCATCAGTAACCACTCCTGCAAGGATGGCGAGAGTTCATTCAAAGCGTAGAAAGACACGTGGATTTCATGAGGGGAATGAGGGTTGCAGAGTTGCATGATTTCATGAAGTACAAGTACAATATAATAAGGCCATAGAAGATCTGGATGCTTGTTTTCTATTAAACATTTCTATTTTACTAAGCTGTACTTGTTCTTGAAGAAACTATTCATATTGAATAATCTGGGCAAATTGCTAATACGTTTGTTGTTACAGTGAGCCTTAGTGCTGTGTTTATCCCAAAATGAGCTATTTTCTCAGTATTCTGCAACAATTTACTGTTGTGGGAAGCAACTGTAGCAATGTCATAAGTAAATACTTATGTTTGATGTTGCTATTCTGGAAAATCAAAACAATTTTTAACCTCTAAGGGCTAAAATCTGTATTCACATTGTGAAGAAGCTTTCCTCCTTTAAGGTTAAGGAAAGGGCTTTATATATTTAAAGGACAGCACTCCTTTCCATCATATATTCCCTTGAAAACTGGGGGCACACAGTGGCTTCATCCTGCCTTCCTGCATGTTAACAAAGTGAGTTATAAAATGTAAATGACCCTATATTTCCTGTTCACTGGCACTTAGACTAGCATAAATAGCCTCACAATAACCTTTAGTCTTAATAGCTTTCATGAAAAAAGATTTAAATATTTAACCTCGTTCACAGTTAATTTCAGAATTTTGGAGATCCGTCTGTCTTGAAGGGTGGGGTATTTGTCATGTTTGTGTTTTCAAAGAAAAACCCTAAAATACCTTCAATTTCTAAGAGCTGTGAAATAATTTTTTACCTTACAGAGGAAAGTGCAATTAAAGTGGAGATGGATTTCCTGAATAAGCTATAGAATTTAAAAGGTAATATTCAACTTTCATCTAGTTTCCCTAATAAAAGGCACAGCCATGCAAGCTAGGAGTCTCTTGAAAATCCTTATCCAGGAGAATTCAATTACCATTTGCACTAACTGCAGATATATCATGCTCTTACTTGGTTGCTTTATCTTTTATGATAAGCTTGTAATCAAGAAAGAACTTATTAAATTCAAAAGAGGTAAGTGCATAAAATCCACTAAAAAAGAGGCTTTCCGATTCTTTTTTAAGATGGATGTGTCATCTAGTGCATGTTCGAAACTTTCACAGAAATAATTTTCACTTAAGTGGTATAAAATTGTAGATTAAGCTTAAATAATTTCGTTTTGATTGTGTGTGTTCATGCAAATAGAGACATTTAGTCATGACTTACTGATGAAGTTTTCAAACCTTTGAGTTTCAAGCCTACTTGAAAATCCTGAGGAAAAGTACTTCATTTATGAGAAAGGAACTATTTTTTGCCCTTCCAGCAATTTGGACCTCTGGATTCTCCTCAGTCAGCAACTACACAGCCCTGGATGGTATTTTTCATTGATTCTCCTTCATACCAAACTTGCAAATTACAGCAATTATGGGCTTGTGGCAGCAGTACTGGCCAGGCTGGGGAGGGAAGTTTTCCATACTGAGGCTTCAACCCAGCTTTTTTTAAGATTTTCCCTTCACAGTAAAGTAGAAGTTGCTATTACAGCTTCTCAAACCTGCTTTTCCTTCAGAGAAATGTTTTAATGTCTTCCAGGGGAGAAAAAAAATGGTTAGTAGCACACAAGGATTGCTGTCCACTGGGGAGTCTGGAGGCACTCCACACTTCACTTGAAGTTTCTTCTTGTTGCGCAAAAAAAGGTGATTCCTTCAACTGTCTCTGAGATGGCTCCTGAAGTAATAATTTACAGCTCCACTGCTGAGATAGCAGTCGTGCTGCCATTGCTTTAGGATAGGGAGGGAGTTGTGGTAAATACAGTTTCACAACACTCCAGTCCTTGTTGGCTCCTCTCTTGGCTCCTGGGCTGCACTGTGGAAGATGTGCATTCTACATTTATCACCTCATCATCATCATCATCATCTTTTTGTGATTACCTAATCTCATTCAGGAATTCTGTGTGGCCTCTGAGCATTCCTAAGACCTGGTTAGTCTCCCTGTTTTGTAACCTGTAAGGGTTTGGCTGCAGGATTGAGGGTCAGTCTGTGCCCTCTGGCCTCAGTTCCAGCTATTCTTGGGCACATCTTACTTTTGTAACTGGTGTTTTAGGTGCTGAACATTAGCAGTAGGGATTTTACAATTATGTTTGGCATTCAGGGTATGTTCCCATCCACCCCTCCACCAATCCTATCTCAGCCACCACAACTTATCCAAAAAAACCCACAAAAAACCAAAACAAAAACAGAAAAAAGAAAATGGAAAAACTGATTTCATTTTCACTGGAAGAGGAGTATTCTTACAGAACCTGCTTTCATGCATCCAAAATGGAGAGTCAGTCTGTGTTGAATTTACAGCAAACCTACAGGCTTAGGAATGAGGACAAATGTCCTCATTCCTCATAAACAAAACACATGGCCCTGCTTTGAATGGTCAATCTGGATGTTATGTCATCATTCCAGCTTCTTGATTGCTTGCCAGCAGGCCTATAATATAAATTTGTGTATTTTTAGATCCCAGTCCTTACAATTTACTATGTACATGTAAGTCTTTGCTGAGCAGAACACAGGATGGCAGTTCCCAGTGCTTCACATACAGTAGGTAATAGATGATTTAGTTCACATATGTGACTTGCAAATTTCCACTGGTGTTGCACATCTTTCTTGAAAAAGTCAGCTTTAGTAATGCTTCCTAATTGAGAATAGCTTCAGACTACTGACCTGGAGTTGAAATACAAATGAGATCAGCAGCACCAGGGAATGCTTTTAAAACCAAATACTCTCCCTCACGAAAATATCCTTCACGAACCCTAAGTGGCAGTGCAGAGCTTCACAGAGACAGAGAACAACGGGAGATGAGGGGAATGTCCTCACCCTGTGGCCCAGTATCTTAAACATACTGGGAGTTGTAGGATCACCTGTATCTGTCTTTTAGATCCAGGGGGTAATAAAATGCATGTTATTAAGAACTTTCTAGCCAGTCTAGATACGTCTGCTAACTGAGTTGAACAGCAAGATAATAAGTCCTCAGTTTAATTTTCTGTGTTATGCTGCATCACAGGCTGCCACTGACTTCAGACACCAGTTAGTTATCTGAACAAAAAAAACCCCAGGAAAACAAACGAACCCAAAAATAACTCTTTTGAGAGAATACAATTGTCAACATCTAGGTGAGTTGAGATAGATGCCCTCTCAACTGGGGCAACACTAATCAATGTGCAAGCATCGCCATAGTAGTGCTAATCACATAAATACAAGCTTAAAGTCTTGCAGACAAGCTTGAAGTGATTACACTTTGGAGGTGGATTTCACCAGATCAGAATAAGGAAAATTGTCTTCTTGGTTTCCATTCTGGGACTCTCTGTAACTGAGGATTTGCAGGACATTCTCGTACTGCTGTGGCAGCTGGAGAGTGACTCACTCCTCAGCCAGAGTTTTTCTTGCCCATTAGGAGATTGTTCCACAAAGATGTCTTTCACAGTTGACTAACAGTACCTGAATAAAAACTGTTAGTTGCTTCCAATTAAAACTCCTCTATCTGAACTTCAGAGCCTTCCTGAATCTCAAGTTTGGTGAGCAGGGGTTGGACTATACGATCTTAAGTGGTCTCTTCCAACCCAAACAATTTCATGACTCTGTGAATCCTGTAGATCTACTAACAGGCTTTAGTGCCTATATGATTAAATGCTCTGCAGTTTCAAAGAAATTTTTCATAAATGGCAAATAACTGTGAAGTTTCAAGGGCTAACACAAGCTGCTCCTGCAGGTAGCAGCAGTGTCACTGGAATTCTCATTTTTTCTGAAAGTTTTGGTGTGATTTTTGATCTGTTTGTGTAAATTAAGACATCAGCTGCTCATTAGTCCATAGCTCAGGAGACTCTTCCTTAGAACCTCTGGTGTTTTTTGCTTCATGCCTGCAAGATGTACAGTTTCCAGCATTAAAATAAGTTTAAAAAAGGAATATTAAATTCACCTGCATGCTGGTTTCTGACCTAATAACTGCTACTCTGGAGTGAAATATCTTGCATTGTCCAAAATTATTCTGCAATAATTAAAGGTTTGCAAAGCATCCCTGAAAAAAAATGTGTATTAATACAAGAGAAGGAGTGGAGCCTTCAGCAGGAGGTTGCCAGCAGCTGGCACAGCCTATGGGAAGATTTTGGGGTTCTGTGCAGCCTGTGGCTGCCTCTCTGTCTCAGGAGATTTATAGGACAAAAATTTTCTCTGCTCACTTTGGGTGTTTGTTGACAGTAATTTGCCATTGTATTGTTTCCATTTATTACATTTATCATACATGACAGCAATCCTCCTTCTCCATTTTAAATAAAGCAAATATTTTTACACAGTTTTATAGGGCAATATGATTGAGGAGTCATAAAAATACCTTTAAAGACTGTTTTTAAAGCTACCTTCCTTAGCGACAGGAAGTTTGCATCCTGTAAAAATAAAGCGAGGAAAAAAATTGTAGCTCAGCAATGGATAATAAGGATTTGTATTCTTCCATGAGTATTACTGAGTCTATGTGGTTAAACATGCAATTTAACGTTGTGGGATTTCTCCAATATACTTTTCAAAATGTATTATGACAAACAGTGAGCGTGGAATTTTTTTTTTTTTGGAAATAACAACAACTAATTTTAAGAAGCAAATGACCATAAAAATCAATAGAAAAATCTAATTTTAGGTGGTGTTGGACTAGGTCCCAGCAGAGGAAACATTATTGTATGGACAAAGTCACTAGGGAATATAGCAGGAATTGAGGTCAAAATGTAATCACCCAGAACACAGCTCTTTGGGGTGGATTATTTTATTCTCTCTCTGAACTGAAATACCTTTTAATGGTAATAAATCTCTTTATCCTGTGCTGAGAGTGTATTTGCCATAATGTATTAGAAGGAAGATCCTTAACAGCCTACGCACTTTTTCATGTGATTCTCGAAAATGTTCTGTGCTTTCTCTCCAACATACTGGAATAACTTTATTTCCAGTTAGAGACAAAATGGCCACTTGGAAGGAGTGGTAGGTGGTAAGTGCTAAACTAAGGGTTTGAAATCTAACTAAAAATGAACATTTAAAGAAATAAAAAAGAGGAAGTATGAGAGAGAAAGAGAGAAAAAGAAACGTTAAAACAGGAAAATAGCCTGGTACTGTAGAAAATCAGTTCAAAGGACCATAGCTATAAACACCTGTGAAAACAGAAGCTCGCTCTGCCTTCATAGTTTTTCTGAATTTCAATTATTTAATCTTTATTTTCCTTTTTTTTTTTTTTTTGCCTTTTTTGTATTTAGCAACAACCTATCTAAGAGATGTTCCATTGCTGCAGTTCTAGAAATTTTGTTGGCTCTTACTCTAAGAATGTCAATTTTGTGCCAACCCCTTGAACTTTGCATCTTTTTGTGCCAGCATGGTTACATTAGGTTAAGGTGGGTTTTTTGTTTTTTTTTAATACAAGTGTAACATTATTAATAGTGTCACTCTTACAAATGTACCACAAAGAGGTACATGTGAAGGAAGGAAGGTGTGTGTTCACCTCACACATGAATGAAACTGAGCCAGGCTGGCTCCCCACAGGGCAGCAAGGAGAATCCTGTGCTTCTGTTCTCTCTTGCCACCAGTGCATGTTATTGCTGCATTCCAGAGGAGTTCATTTCTTCATACAGAAATTCCTCCCTCCCCCACCAGAAGAAGTATAATCTATGTTTTGGTGAAGTCATTGGAAATTCTTACTTGGTAATGTTAAGGATAAGATTTGTTTAGTTTCATTTAATTTCAGTTCCTGGGATTTTCCTTGCATATATCAGTACACCAGCCATGACAGCCTTTTTCATATGCAGCAGAAGGTCATGTAAGTGTCAGAAATTTCTGTTAGCAGAAGTAATTAACACTGTCAAAATCTTTTCAGAAAAGCAAACTGAGAACTATTTAAGATGCTTTTAATGCTACCCATCCTGTACAAAGAATAACTAATATCAGAATGCCAGAAAATTGTATCTTTATTCTCAGATGAATTTATTCACCATTTGATGAATCCATTCAGCAGCCATCTTCTGTATATTATTTTATACATATATATTTAAAGCAATAGAATTTCTATTTAAATGAAAGGGGAACACACGTGTTCGTCTCAGGCTTGGTAAAAAATGCAGTTGATTCAGTTGTGTAAAAAAAGTCCATTGAGACTGAGAAATAATGTCCAGGAAATATCATTTACCGTTATCTACAATGAAGCAACAAGAAACAGCTCACAAAGCTTTCAATCCCAGGAATTCAGGGACAAAATACAGCTATAACAATACAGTGTATTTTATGTTTTGAAAAATAATAAAACAAAATAGTAGTTCTATATAGCCGCCTTTCCCATTACAAAATAAATATGGTTTGCAGTGGATACAAATGCTGATGCAAAGTAAGCTGAAAAATGCAATTTTGATCTTGGACGTCTGGATCCAGGATTTTAGTTTGAATAACCCAAAACCTGAAGCTGTCTGTGTGACAGTCCACCGTGTGTGTGAAGAACCCTCTCCCATAGAATCTTTGGGAATTAACTGCCTGCTAAGTCAAGGTCTCTGGTTATTTCTGATCAACTTAAATGCAGTCAACCAGATCTTTAAAACTATCCTAGCAAGGTTTACCACAGATTATCTGTTTAAATTCCTGTCTGCCTAATGCATCAGATTATTCTGATAAGCCTTTGAACACTCACACATCATAAATTCAGATCACTACCTTTTAAAAAAAAATCTTTCACTTTAACAAAAATAATGAAAAAATCCACTAAAAATAGAAAGACAAAATTGTACAAAAAGAAATATCTGCAATTTTTCCACTTTGGGTGGTTCAAAATCACAGAATCACACAATCATTTAGGCTGGAGAATACCTCCAAATCATCAAGTCCAACCTCTGACCGATCACCACTCTCTCAAATAGATCATGGCAGTAAGTGCCACGTCCAGCCAGTTCTTGAACACTTCCAGAGATGGTGCCTCTGCTACCTCCCTGGGCAGCCTGTTCCAATGCTTAACAAGCTTTTCCATTAAGAAATTCTTCCTGATGTCCAGCCTGAACCTCCCATGGTGCAGTTTGAGGCTATGTCCTCTCATTCTGTCGCTGGCTGCGTGGGAGAAGAGGCTGACCCCCACCGGGCCACAGCCTCCTTTCAGGCAGTTGTAGAGAGTGATAAGGGCACCCCTGAACCTCCTTTTCTCCAGGCTAAACACCTCCAGCTCCTTCAGCCACTCCTCGTTTGGCTTAGTCTCTAGAAGTCGTATGTGTTGTATTTGAATTGACAGAAGCTTCGCACATGATTTCGACTAAGGGGAGTTGAATTCAGCCATCAAAATAAGAACATAGTATATTTGACTGATGGCAGCATCAATATGTTAGGATAGTTAAGTTGGGATAGTTGATAAGCCTTTTTTGGGCAGGTATGCTATTTCACAGGCATTTTATGACTTCTATGGATCACAGTAGTTTAAAAAAAAACTGTCAAGAGATCAGTGCCTCTTGTTATGATCATAGCAAGGAAACAAAAGATCTATGCAGTCACAATAATTCAATTTAAAAGTTAAATCTGCCTTAAATAACTTGGGATGATTTTTCAAGGGGTGCTCTGAAGCACTATAGATGTAATTAAACTTTCAACTTCTTAGAAATCAGTGAAAAAAATTAAAGGCTAAATTTTGGAAAATCAAGAAAAATCTCTGATATTCCTTCTCAAACTGAAGACACTAATTGAGAATATGACTCATCACAGCTTTATGTCAGTATAAATATCATTGATTTCTTTGGAACTACATTAGCATAAAACAGATGTAATATGTTGCAGTGTATCAGGCAGGAGTTTATGGCACAATTATGCTACTTCTACTAAAACAAATGATTGCAGCAGATATTCTTTGGCTCCATTTATTCACAGTTGACTGTGATACCTTTCTTGTAAAAGCTCCACTGTTTTGTTTAGCTTTGTCTAAACAAATGAAGTTCTGCAAAGCAACAACATGCATAAGAAATATCTGTTCTGAATTTTAGTAGGAAAGGGAATTTTACTTGAGGATTGTTATGTAGCAGTGTATTTGGGGTGGAAAGGTAAAAAAAAGCCCAAACTAACATAAAAAAATCCAGTTTAATTCATTACAGTAGAACAGAATTTTATTTTTTTCTTTAGATTTTGGTTATTTTTTCATTTCTTTACATATGTAATGATTTGATAGGATGTAGTTGTTTTTACATACTTTCTGTGTCATTCTTAGACCCTTTCCAAGGTTTTGAGTCGGCAGCATTTAGTTCATTACTCATGCAAATGTTTGCTAGCAAATGTTTTCTGTTTTCTGTTTTGAATATCTCTAAGCAGGGCAGTTTTAGGGAAAGAGTTCTCTTGTTTGTTCTGAAGAATTCTTCTTTCAAGGGGCAGTTTGAATGGTTGGTTTTGTACCTCCTCCAACATTTAAAGCCAGTCCACGATCAAAAAGCGGGAAAGAAAGAAGTGGCCATGCATTCTGCCAAGGCATTTGTCTGGAAACCAGGATATTTGGGTTTGGCATTTGGTGTTCGGGGTGGTCTTTGCTTTTGGTTTTCTCTTTGTGTGTGTGTTTGTGTGTGTAGAGGGGAGATTTTAGATAGCATTGTCTGCTTGACTTGATCTTGTAGGAGAGATGTGCATTATCAGAAAATGATTAACTGTCACTTTGCTGTTTACCAAGCTTTTTCCCAATAAAAGTTCACAAAAAGAGCTTAAGAAAAAGAAGATGCATGAGATAACTTTCTTTGCCAGAAAGGCAGCCTGTGTCAGGTCCTGGATTCATCAACAAAAAAAGGTTAAGAATGCCGTATAGGAAAGATGCATTGTTTGCTCTCTAAATTTCTGCCTCGATTTTGAAGGCCATTTAAAAACTCATAAGCTTCTTTGCCTTATGAAAGTTACAGGTCTTTCTTGGAGAAATTTCTGAGCTGACAACATCCTATAATTAAGGATAGCCTCAACCTTAAGTGAACTGCCTCTGCAGGAAGCTTTCACATCCAGGCTGTATTTGAAGGCATTGTTTAGGAAACAGCTCTGTAAACCTCTGCCAGAAAGAGAAAAAAATCCAGCAACATCCATTTCCTTAAACAGACTTTTAACAGGGTCTTTTTTAGTAGCATGATGGACATAAAAAGTAGAGTTGAACTAGGAAAAGGATAATTCAGGAAAAATAATATGCATATGAGAATGGCTGTACTCTGAAACAGAAAGTTCCATTTCCTGTCCCAAAACCAGATTTGTGTGAAAACCTTGAGGCCTTTCTGCTTTGATTTCTCTTTCCTTAAAATGAAACTTTCATGTTTCTGCAAAAAGTATCACTTTTTGCAAACTAATAAAATCAGGGATTTCTGAAGGAATACAAAAAATAAACTGAAAGAAATAAACATAGTCAACTGTGCAGTATTAAAACATTAAAATCTTACAGACCCAAATGTACTCTACTACTTGCCTTTGTGAATTAGTTTTTTCAAATCTTTCAAATTTTTTTTTGTGTTATTACTGGATGGAAATGCATAGACTAATTGTCAACAAATTTTGGATACAAATCCAGTACTATCTTCCCATTATAAAAATAGAAGAATTAATAAAATATTTCTAAGGAAACTTCTGAGACCTTATTGACCTAATCAGTAGCAGATATTTACAGCCAAGATCACCGAAACGAAAATACTTAGATTGAAGAAAGATGCATGGTGATAACTTTTATCATTAAGCAATCATGTAAATAAAAATATAAACAAAATAAATTAACTGGATATTTTATTTGGTTTATTTGTTGGGGTTTTTTCTCCCTTTTCTAAATAGATCAACTTAGCTCTTTTAATTGTCTTCACAAGTATCTTCACTTTTCCATCCTGTTTTTCACTTCTGTTTTATATCAATACAGAGGAATACTCTGAATAGCTGCATTGAGGGCTTCCCCTTCACACACACACAGACTTCCCTCAAGTTCGACAAGACACTCCTGCCATGAACGAATCAAAGGAATGCTACTTACACAATGAACTTGAAAATTCCACAAACTTTCTCATCTCCTACCAACACACCTTTCACTTGAGAACTGGTAGCAGTAGTGCTTCGTAGTGTTCAAAAATGGTTCAGCAGTGGTGCTTCTTCCACTGCTCAAATCAGACGTTTATGCCATTAGTACATCTCACCGACAGGCGTGTATCTTTTACAGGTTCAGATGACACCCATTACGCCCATTACACACGTATAATCTCCCTGAAAAAGCTGTGAAAATACTCTTCTCTTAGTGCCATCTAACCTTCATGTCACAGTGTCATAGATTAGCGCCATCCGGGAGCTCATCCCCACACAACCACTTGTTCGCTCCCCAGCCAATGGGATCAGGGAGAGAATTAAAGGGTAAAAAAGCTAGAAAACTCGTGGATTGAGACAAGAGAGTTTAATAGGAAAAGCAAAAGCTGCGCTTGCAAGCAAAGGAAATCAAGGAATCCATTCCCTACTTCCCATGGGCAGGCAGGTGTCCAGCCATCTCCAGGTGCATTGGGTTTGGCCGAGATGGAGTTTTTCCATAGCAATCCCCACAGTGCTGCGAGGGACTGACGGCATCTGCGCCCACCAAAGCCCCCTTCCTGAACGTACCTCCAGGGATACCTGGAACTCAGACCGTGACTTTGTGCTGTGACAGGAACTCGAGATAAGATAAAGGCACTGCTATTGTCCAGGTGTTCCCTCAGACCTTGGGGGAGGTGTAGTGGTGAGCATTTGCATGTGAATTGCTCGCCTCTCTTGTACACTTTTGCTGTTAATATTGTTACTGCTACTGTTCATTTTCTTGTCTCATTGCTGTTTCCAGTAAGCTGATCTTATCTCAACCTGTGATCTTTACCTCTTGTGCCTCCAATTCTCCTCTCCAGCCCAGTGCAGGGGAGGGGGGAATGAGAACACTAAGTTGGAGAATACATTCCTCAACCACAACACTGATACATTTAGGTATTCAGTGTTATGTTAGGATGAATAGCCAAAAATATAAGTAATTTTCCAGTTCCTAAAATGCAGAAACATCGCCATTTATTTAAGATTCCTGAATTCATATCCTCTTGCAAAAAAAAAAAAAAAAATTTGCTCGAAGCATCTTATCATAAAACTATGATTTCTATAATATTACCTCTTGCAACCAGTATGTTTAAGAATAAAAATTATTGACAACTTGAGTAGGTAGATTGTGTTTTCTTTACTTTTCTGCATTTGGAAATGCTGTTTAGATTCAATATTTTTCCCTCTCTGAATCATCTTTATCAAGATATCCCCAAAATGTGACTATATTTAATTTACAAATATTTTCTTTCTCTTTGTAGGAATGTCTAATGTCCATTTAAGTTCTCCTTTGAGGTTAAAGAATACATACTGAAGAATCTTATCCCTTATGTTACTGAATAAATCATGCCTATAGATTAATCCAGTTTGGGGTATTTGATTGTTCAATTAAATTAGATGCAGAATAGGAAAAAGCAAATTGAATTATTGTGCCCTTATCTATCTTTACGGCTCAGCCATCCCACTTAAAGAAACATAGAATGATGCATGGAAAAAGAGGCATTTCTCTTGATGGTGGACCCTCATCCACAGAGAGAAAGGGACATCCTTTGTCACTGAATTTTTGCTCTGGATTATTTAACCCGGCTTTTACAGGGTTAGAGCTGATCTACAGGGGTGCTCACAGCAGGTGTGAAATTGCTAAAGCCTCCCTCTTCCCAGCCCACTCCCTTCATTACCTTCACCGAAAAGTCATTGAAATTAAAGAGCCTTTTCGGCCTGGCCGTTTTCCAGTTGGTCATATTTGCGGGTAAAGATGTGGAACTCAGGGTGATTTACCTTCTAGCTGTCTCCTGCTTCACTGCACTGCCACACTCAGGGCCTTTTTTTCTGGTGGTAGCAGCCTTCTGCAAGAATATTTGCCACTCTCTTTGCATTATTGCTACAGGCCTATCTGTTAAATCTTAAATACTAATGAATCATTAAAAAGGGTATTAACATATTTGCTGGCCCTATATGTGTGTCTTATTCTTCACAGTTTTATAGCAATTTCTATTAAAAACCTCATTACAGAGATTATTGTGACATGCTTTGAAACAGCAGCATTCATTGCATATTATCTATGTATTGGAATTTGGGAAATTAATGCACCAGGAAATGAAATGACTCACCCAGGGTCTCTGAAGATGTACATTTAACTCATGATTAAAATCCAAGCTGTAGATCTGCATTGTGTTTGCTGCACAATCTTTTTTGCTGTTTCTTTTTTTATTATTATTTTTTTTGAAACCACATCCTACAGTTTTACATCAAGCTGGAAAATTCCACTGTGTTGCTTTTGTTGTCAAACTGTAATTGGCATTTAGCCAATTACTTTAGTTAAATATGGCTTGTTTGTGAAGGTTCTCTCCCCTTACTTTGGGCTTCAAAGCACAGAGAGAAAGTGGGATAACCGGGAAAGAAGAGCCAGGCTGTGGGGAAGGATGGGCAGAGAAATGGAGAGGCAGAGACCAAAGAACTGCTCAAGTGATGGAGTGACTGCGAGATGCGCTGCTGCTCCTGCTGCTATTGTGAGTCTCGTATCCGCGAATGGTCAGAGTTACATGGATTTTCCAGCCTTTAGGTGCGAGTGGGGCAGGCAGAAAAGAGGGTTAGAGGTAAGTGAGGAATGAAGAGTGGCTGTAAGTGAGCTGCACATTGGGCCTTCCCGTACATCACCTGCTCTGGTTATGTCCGCTTCCCAGGTGGGTAGTGTGGCGATGGTATGCATTTACCTTTTTATAGGTTACATCTCCTGTAAAAAGATGGTGTTTTATGTGTCTGCTTCCAAATTATACCAGTGGAATCAACTTCCACAGTGCATACAGCTTTCTGATCTATGGCTTGCGGACGTGTTACTCTTGTCTCTCTAGGGGACTTGTATGGTGTCCAGAGTTCGATTGCAGCCAGCAATGTCTGCAGCAATGTCCAGCAGTTCGATTAGGGGGAGACTCAGTAGTGCCCTGGTTACAGGCTATTTTTTCAGCAGGTCTGAGGAGGGATTCTGTCCTTGGGGCCAGCTGCTCAAGAATTCTTCACATTTGTAGTAATTGTGTCTGTTGTAGAGCAAATAAATGTCCTTAGACATCAACATATCATCAATACTTAGTCATCATATGGGGTTAGAAATTTATTTCTTAACTTCTGTTTTTCTTTCAATGCCAGATGGTGAGAAATGAGCAAGAAATTCAGAGCAATAAAATTGCAATTTATCTATATAGACAGATAAGTGAAGAATAATTTTCATTTAAGGGAATATGTCTTCATTTTGGAGACTTCCTGAAGCTTTAGTTTGAGAAGACAGATGTGTGAAAAAATTCGTTTGTAATAATAATAGTAAAGAAATTAACATATGTTTTTATTTTTCATTCCACTTTAGATTTTGTGGAACACCGCTCATCTGTAAACTACTATACACACATGTATTATTGCATAAAGTATAATATTTCAAGTTAGAGAGGTACTTTCCTTTTTTTGCCTCTTCTGCAACTGCAATTTGAGAACTGCTAGCCAGAAGGTTAAAGATTTAAATGCGGGATCCATACAGTTCCAATGTAGCAGATTTAAAGTCTGTAGTGCAACAGAGCGTCCAAGAATCTGACCAATTTGACTCATAAATCCTTTCAAATACAAAATCTGCAGTATAGTATCTGAAGCTTCCCATTTCCTGCTTTTCTTATCAGTAATGCTTGTGTTTCCTGAGACAAGCTAAATGTAAGTTAATCTTTTGATCTGTTTGAAAAGATAACTTTGTCATGCAAATATAACGAGGCTCATTCTCCAGTTCAACTCTCTTTCATTTAGATTTTTATACTGAACATCAAATGGACTTCTGGCTATCTAGGTGTATTTTGTGAATCCAGATTTTGGATTGTCCACGACAATTTCAATTGCTCAATTAAAATGTAAGTAAGTAATACTCTTAGAAAATATGAAGCTGCTTAAAAAAACTGTGTCCTGTTGTAAGACTTTATTAATCCTCAAAGCCTGCACTTCTGTGAAGTTCCAGTACTTGAGGAAATTCCCTGAATATTGAAGTAACTGGAATAAAAACAATACACAAATGAAGAAACCAAGTCGATAGAAATTTTAGTGAGGAGGCAGTTGTATTAAAAATAATTTGGAAAACAAAGCTCAGGCTTTTAAGAAAAGATTTTGCATAAAGTATTTTTCTATATTTAAAGAATTTTTTTGATTTGCAACATATCTGGTGAATCTGTGAGTGTGGTGAGGCACAGGAGCAGCTTTCCCTGAAAAGTTATGGATGTCCCATCCCTGTAAGCATTCAAAGACAGGTTTGATGGGGCTCTGAGCAATCTGGTCTAGGGGAAGGTGTCCCTGCCCATGGCAGGCAGGTTGGAACTAGATGGTCTTTAAGGTCCCTTCCAGCCCAAACCATTGTATGATTACGTGAGTCTATGATTCTATGAATTCAAACTATACAACTTCCTCATAAAACAAAAAAACCCTATCCTGTTTAGGGGGGCACAGTGTCTGCAACAATTGCACCCACCTATACAGGATTTCCCACACAGGAAAAAATAGGAAATCACTTGTAAAAGCAAAAAAATCTCAAGGAAAGAAAAACAAACAAAAAAAAAGAAGTCAAGGTTTATTGACTTCTCACACTGAAACTCAGATTTCTTTTTTCCCACAGAGTCACCCTCCATAAGAGGAAAATTAATGAAATACTTGAAGTTTCTGTGAAAATGCTTGTAGATAACAGGAACACAAGAATCATGTCATCTTAAGAGATTCTGAAGAGTAACATTTATAATTTTTTTTCTAAATTTTGAGGAAAAGACACATTATTATTAATATATCTACATAAGTATATTACCTTTTATTTGTTTCTAAAAGTAAGTACAGTCAGGTAGTAACCTTTTATTTGTTTCTAAAAGTAAGTACAGGCAGGTAGTACAACTTTTTGAGTTAAAAGGGGATATAGAGTAGAATTTCTTTATTACTTCATCATTTGGTGGATTCTGTTGGTAAGGGAAGGTAGAAATAAGTGTAACTGTAACAATGTGGAGTTACGGTGGCAAAATGGAGTCACTGGAAACATTGAGAATTGTAGAATCATTTAGGTTGGAAAAAAACTGTGTGTTATATTATCCTAAAAGATGCCTAATGTTATACAGATAAATATATGCAGATTCTGATTTTCAGTCAGGTTGTGTTTTAAGCAGCTCTGATGCAGTCCTGCTCAACCTCGTGCAGGCTGTTAGTCATCTGAAATACTAACTTCTATTGTCAGCTTTTGTTCAAATTACACTTATTTATTCATTAGAGAATTTTAGTGGATTGATTCAAGCCTAGTTTTGACTTCAAATTAGTCATATTGTTCCTATTTCAAGCAGCTGCATAAAACTACGGTTTGCCGATGTGCAAAAATGCTTGCAGTTGTCCCAAGAAAAATCCATTAGAAATGTAAGAGTGAGGCTTGTTTTGACAAATTTCAACATGAGTCATGAATACTCGGGATTCTTACACCTTTGAACAAGAATTTTCAAGCTGCATAATTTTGATCCCAAAATAATACCTCATGACAAATAAATCTCAGACCTTAAGATGGTACTTTTTATAACTAGTCACAGACTCATGACCTATAGAAACTGTCTTATCTTCTCTTTAGATTTTGTACTCCCTCAATAATAGATAAATGTTGAACTGCGGTGTCTGAAAAAACCAGTTCATTTTGGATACACAGCATGGAAAAATTCTGTTTCCTTCTGGTGGTGAAGCCTGAAGGTCCCTGCTTCATCAGTTGTTATAGTGTCCATGTATATTGCTATAGATTCATTAGTAATGAAAACTTTATTCTGAGATTGATTTTGGTGGGAATTTAGACAATTTCTGATGCAACTGCACTGAGGCCTTCAACCTGGTGTTTCTCAGAATGTGAAAGTAAAAAGCGCATGGTGATTTTCATATTCCAAAAGTGAAAATATCCTGTTAGGGGGGCACTTGATGTGCAGAGATTGAATAAAATCATGTCACACTGTAGTCACTGATTCCATGTTCTTTGGGAGGGACCACACAATTCTTTTTATTGTTGGCCTCCAGCTTCGTGGGAGCAAGGTCGCTTTCTTATTCGTAGCTAGCATCTTTCAGTTTTTTTATCATATCACAAGAGATATAATCACAATTCACAAGTGGGGCTTGGAAAAACTTTAACAGCTGAGTGACATTCACAAAGCAGAAGTAATAATAATTTGTAGGTTTTGGGGTTTTTTCAGCAAACATTTTTTGCAGTGTTTTGCTTGTAGTGCTACCAATGTTTTTTCTGGGTTTCTCTGTAAATTTAATTTTCAGTTATGTTAATACTGAAACTGAATTTCAGCGTGTGTTTTAGCCAACATGGAAGCATAGTTTGCAGATTCATCTGCAAAGCTTACTGAGAAAGTGAAACTGCAATGCATATATCCAAAAAAATCCATGATAATCCAGACATCCTGGAGGAAACAATGTAACTCATAAAGACAATACAGCTATCTTGCATCCAATCTATGGCACACATACCAAAGACAAATACAATAAAAGAATTTTTTTGAAGATAGGGACAAGTCCTTATCCATCATCAACAGCATTTTGGAAGATGATGGTCTCCATTATAACTAACATTTTCTCCATTGTAACTAACCTAGATGGGATTTTGAAAAAAGGAGTAGAAATTACTCAGCCAGAGTAATAGAAATTACTCAGGTCATCAAATATCTCATTGTTTTTTTAAATTTCAGATATATGCAAGACAGAAATCTATGCCAATTGAGGGAGCAACTGGCATTGCAATTTTTTCTTTAAAAGGAAACTTTTTTAAAAACAGAAAAGTGGAGAAGGAGAGAAAATGGTCTAGCTGTGCCCATGTGCTTTCTGTGTAGCTGTCCATATACTATCCAAAAATGCTGTAATTACCTGTCCAGTCATCCAATTTGATTTCCCTTTCAGCCCTATGACTAAGAGGAGAAAGAACTCTTTTCTAGTAATTTTCCATGCGTGTCTATTCAACATGAGTCAACTGAAATCTGAAATCTTAGAAGAATCATTATGTACCTATGACAGAATAATCTTCAAAAGATAAGCAGTTTGTCTTATTGTTTTGTTGATTTGTTAGTCTCAATGTAGAAAGATTATACTCCTCTTTCCCATTCGCCAGAGCGAAAATAGATGCCATTCAACATTTGATTGTATTTCCCAGCTAGGAAATAAAAGATTTTATATATATATATAATAAAAGAAAGGAAATTTCAGCTCCTAGCATTTGAAAGACAGGCAAAACAGATCTCTTATTTGGTGCAGTCCCATCTGACTTCTGGCAAAGCCCTTATTCACAGTGGGTTCATTTTCTATAAAATTCTGAAAGTTAGATGCAGTAGAGATCTGGAAGCTCATTTAGTCCTTTTTCTGGCCAAGGCAGCACTGATATCAGCTGTTTGGATGTTGCTGCTAGAGTTAATCTGAAATGATGAAAGAAACAAGACAGTCACCTTCCTAAGGGATGTTCCTCTTCAGTCCAACACCTTTATTAGGCAATCACCTTACAGATTTGTCTACCCTGTAAATGACACAAAATGTGGATTTGGTATCAGAGATAAGGTTTTCTTAATGATTCTATAGGGTTTGGTATTCTCAGTATGTGGGATTTCTTTCTTGGTTTGAGCACACTAAAAATGAAACCCTAATCAACAGCAAACCCCTCATGTTTCAAGTATGTCTATTTAAATCAACTACAAAAGCAGATAATAATTTCAAATAGAAATTAATCCTTTTCCATTTAAAGAATCAAGATTTCTGAGAACAATCCTGTTCAGCTCCTGGCAGATGTGTATAAAAATGTTCTTTATAAACACTGATCTGAAGAGAATGAAGTGTGCCACCAGTGAAGATAAATACTACAGCTTCAATCTACGCTGCAAATTAAATATGTTATTAAAACCTGAATCGAGGGAAGGTATTTATTTATGAAGTAGTTATAGTAGAACTGTTGTTAGTCAGGCTTTATCTCACTTTACCAGCACCTTTGTCAGTACCAAGTATTTTAACTCCTGGATGACATGTTGCTGTGATTAAATAAACAGTAAACTTCAAATTCACATCCATGTAGCCAGTATTTTAGCTTGCTTCTGACACCAGATATATATTTTTTCTTGTCTTCCAACCTGTAAAATTAAGACATTGATGTTCATCTTTGAAGTTTGGGTTTTTTTTTTTTTTTTTTCTGCACTAGGTTAAGAGTGTTGAGAAAACTGAGTGTTAGTCTCATAATATTACTGTATATGGATCTTGTTCTAAAAGAATAACATAAAAAAATAATTGAGATCCTGGTATATTAAGTGCTTTTAAGGTATCTTTCTTTGATGGAATAAAAAAATCTGGCCAACATGCTAGAATGATCATTGCATAGGTAATTAAACTTTTTTCCAATTACAGTCTGTGGTTTTTTTGTTAGGATTTATAACGTATTGATTTCAAATAGACATTACTTTTCTAAAAGCATTAATTTATATACAGTCCCCCAGATAAATAAACAACTCACTGCAAAATCCATTTATTCTGTTTATAACAGTTAATCAACAAGAATTTAATAATTTTTTTCTCGTGATTTGCATGGTGTCTAGTGCTTTGTAATTCATCCTTTTAGTTTTAAATATTGATTGGCTAAGCTAAAGTTGTGAAGTGTCTGTCTGTAAAAGCATGCAACTTTGTGGACACATATATACAAAATGAAACTTAAGCTTTCTGTGTGAATTGGCACAGTGAAGTTAAGCAGGTTTTATTAAGGTTTTTGTGTCAATCAAAACTGAAGCCTTGTTTATAATTTAAATCAAGCTACCAAGGCATTGAAAATTGCCAGGATTTATCTATAATGACCTGTTACTGCTGGACACAGAGACATTCCTGCACCAGCTTAAGCAGGTAACTCTGCCATTGAGGAATCTGCAGTGCATACTTCAATGAAAGCTGACAGCAGAATAGAGATGTAGAATATATGATTGGCTTTCAAAATTCCCATTGAAAGGAAATAGCAGAAATAAATGGAAATAATGCCATATGGCATTATGCTCATGATGGAGATTTCTTAACTAGACTAAATGTGAAATGTTCTTCACATGTCAATCATATCTGCTGGCATTTACATAAATTTGAATAAAGTATCTTGGATTAACTTTTGCTGTCTTGCAAAACAATGAAGATTTCCGCAGTCTGTTCAAAGTTGCTCTAGTGCTTAATTCCTGGTAATCAATAGAGGTCGTGAGTCTGATTCTGCTTTCCCATGTGCTTTGTATAATTTTTAATACAAATATAAAGTGAATAAATTTGGTGTGATTCTGATTTGCTTAGTTTGAATCCTTGAGTGCTGATGCTTAATGAGTAAAGATTTCAAGGAGTGTTTAATGGTGACAGCAGTGTCACTAGATTCAGAAACTCAAGTGGTAACAAAATCCTGACACTACAAATCAAGACGTTAAAAAAGGCTGGGCATCATGGCTTGCTTTTCAAAACAAAAACAGAAACAGAAGAAAGAAATCAGGTATTTGAAAAACATTAAGCACGTTTTTCTTAGTATTTTGACAATATCTCTATTTATTTCCCTTTAGAGTAAACGTGTCTTTGTAAAAAGAATATCCGTGGTTGTTGCACTCTTTCATACGTGATAAAGATATTATTGAATGAATAAGAGATCACAACCGATTTTCAGTGTCTGAGGTGTCAAAATTATACTGGAGAAACTCTATTAAGGACTCTTGTGGCTCAGTCTCTGGTCACAGAACAGCAATTCACCCCCCCACGGTCTGGGTGGGGTGGACAGTTCTTTTTCAATCAGGGACAAAAGTGAGGAAAAAACAATTTAAATGATAGCTGAGCTGGCATAAGGACCTGAGATCCTAGGAGACTATAACTCTCATTACAGAGATCTTCTCTTGGTGTACTGTCCTTGTATTGTTGGCAGATGGAAGACTCTAGAACTGGTGATAAATCACCACTTATACAAAATTTTTGATGGAATTATTCTAGTGATTGATTTCTTTCTTTCTTTTTTTTTTTTTTTTTTACCAGATGTGGTCTTAACTTAGTCCTGGAGATTTATCAGAATATGTAATAAAAATCTTAGGACATATATTGTTCCTTTTGCCTTGAATTTTGGCTGAAGGTTTCCTATGGCATTTGTGAAATAGGTGAGAGAGAACTCTTGCAGTCTGCACAATGTTATGCTTTCTTTATGGGCAGTGACTGAAACAGTAACTGAAACCGACTGACAGAAAGGAAATAATATTCAGGATATTATATCAGAAACGTCACATGTTATGTAGCTACAGGATATTCTTACAAGTGGATGCAGTGCTGAAATCCTGCACCATAATTGTGAAGAACTTGAGAGTTCATGCTGTCTCTTTTACACATGAATGTATGGGTAAAGAACACTCTAGTTATGCCACAGGAAGATACTTGCCAGCTGGGTGAATCTGAGGCTTCTTTTTTTTCTTCCTGCAGTGTGAGCATATATCCAACAGTTTTCAGAACTGAATTCAAGGGACTTTTTTTTTACCCTCAATGTTCCCACATTTTATGAGTCACAAATCCTCCTGCACTAAGAAGACAAAACTCATACTTTCGGCAAGTGTTTCTTTATGTATTTTCCAAGATATACTGATTATGTAAGAATAGTCAGTATCTTTATTCCGTCATTGTTAATGAACAGTTTAAAGTGATCTGTAGTTTCTTATGTACCATGCTTAGGGATGTATGCCTGAAGATTGATTTTAAGTTCAGTACAAAATGTGAGGAGCAGAGATTGAAGCCACTACTAATAGAAGAAGCATTAGAATTGGAGATGTTATGAAGGAGTTGTTGATCATTGAAAAGATGTTAATTCATGCACTTGCTGTCTGGAAGAAAAGGTATTTGAAGCTGCAGGTGTTGAAACTTTAACTTCAAATGGAAAAGTGTAGAGAGTGGTGCATTGGGACACACCATTGGACAGGGCTGTATGGAGATGTGTCTTTAAATTTTCATCCCAGGTGACCACTTGAAACACATTAAATGACTGTGACAATTCACCAATTGCCAGCCATGTATCTAACAGCAGCAAGGCAGCAGCAGGAATTCCTGCGATCCTTCTTTCTTTTGTTTTAAACTATTAGCTTTTGCAAAGAAAGGTACACAGAGTTTCTAGTCTTTAGCACATTGAAAAGAAGAATTGAATGACTTTAATTTATAAAGGTGTTGGAAGAGGTATTGGGAAAATTCCTTTTTTCTTCATATGATGTGCAGTGTCTTTTTCTGGTTTGTCCAGGTATTTGTTTACCTTTGGCCACTTGAGGTGTGGATCCATTTGTTTACTTCATCCTTTTCCAGACCTGTCTTCAGTCCTTTGGTTCTTTTCTGTTCCATTGAAGCCATCAGTACAAGAGTTACTTATCTGTGATGGGATTTTTTTAAACTATGAATAAAGTATCAGTTTACAGAAAAAGAGTTTAAGGAATTATTCTGGCCAGGAAATTCAGGTTTTGTCATGTCATCCACATATCAGCCTTACAGTTCTTAGTCTGTTGCTTTTCAGCCATACTTGACTCCATGGAGAATTATAAGGAGGATATATAAGCAGAAAAACTACGACAAGGTCAACAGACAAATATTGGGTTAAAAATATGATTTCCATTAATATCTGCATATCTAGAACTTACGACTTCTCAAATCTGAAGTGTATTCCCGTCTTGTTCCCAATCTGGCAAAATAAATTAGTGATAATTTACATGCAAGATGTCTCCCAGGTCCAGAGCTGTGTTGAACTTAAAGGGTATCATTTAGGCTCCCTGTACAGACACTATACAAAACTTTCTTCCTATTGCACTCTCGTATCTGTGATGATACCATTACTACTCGGTTATAACTTTGTATGGTCACTGCCCATAATGATAATCTTACCCTTTTCTGTCTTGCTCTTATGAAAGTAAGAAGAATTTCTTTGTCAGCTGCTGTTCAGTGCAATAATTTTCCCATTTCCAGACCACTGTATTAATGCCTCCTACACAACCACAAACTATCCTCTGACTCATGCTGCATTGAGAAGTACCGATAAATTCATCTGGCTTCATGTGCTTCACACATCCTTCCAAAACCACTTGGCCTTATTAACAGTTAGCTCTCTAGGCTGCATTGCTTCAAAATGCAGCAGTCCCTGAATTAAAAGTTTTAAACTTTTAATTGAAATGTAATTAGAATATTTCTTGTTTCAAATTTAACAGAAGCAGAAATGATTGAATGTAGGCAAAAACTGTCTAAAAGCAAAGTAAATCAATATTTGAAGAGTTTTGTGATGCAGAACTCAATCAGCTAAAATTGGGTCAGAAATCTTAAAATGGACAATGAGTGAATTTACAAAGCAAATTTAACTTAAAATAAAACATATAATAAACATCATTAGAGAGATCATAAACTGATCTTGATCTACAATACACCATGCCATTGCTACACATCTAGACAGAAAGTCAAAAGCCTTCAGCAGTGAAGAATTATATGATAAAGAAACTATTTAATTAAAAACTGGCCTTTATGGCAGAATGGTGTAGTATGTTTATTTACATTAAAAACAAATGAAGTTATAATTACCTGGAATATTTTTGTCCTGTGTTTGTGTATTTGCTTTTAAGAACTGTTAATTTTAAGGAGAATTTCTATATATCTGGAAAACTCTCTTTATTTTCTCAGGAATTTTATTTCAATTAGGTGTTAAAATAGTATTAGCTTGACTTTAGAATTTCCATGTTATGCTCTGAGTAGAATGGGAAAAAGATTATTTTGATGTTTGTAGTGACTTTTATATCCACGGTGTGAATTATTCAGAGTTGCATAGTTCATTGGGGTTTTTTGGTTGGCTTTGGAGAGGTAGGGTGTGGGGTCTTCCTTCTTTTGTTTTTTCTGTTCTTTAA
The DNA here is from genome assembly GCA_013397845.1 of Melanocharis versteri. Taxonomy (NCBI): domain Eukaryota; kingdom Metazoa; phylum Chordata; class Aves; order Passeriformes; family Melanocharitidae; genus Melanocharis; species Melanocharis versteri. Next base: position 454,865 of record VZTG01001100.1, read on the forward strand.
TTGCGAATTGTGGGGTTTGTTGGCTTTTTTTTTTAATTCGTGGGTAAACTTGTGTTTCTGCCAATCAGTGACAATGGACCATTTTCTCAGGGGATATGTTTTGCTAGGAACTCTGAATAAGAATGGAAATTCATTAATAGAGTATTTAAATGCCAGATGTACCATGAAGTACTCCCATTTTTTAAATAGAGTGATCAACCTCTTCTGTGATAGCAGAGACAGAGCTTTTCTATTCTTGGCTAGTGTGATGATATCCATGCCACTCAGCACTTACTTCTATATTAATGCTCTTCTGCCTGCCAAAAGCAGCACGTTGCATAGCTTTTTTTCAAGTCTCTATTCACCTGAAATAACTTGCTTTCTATTTATCTCTGTCTCAATTTAGAATGTGATTCATAGGTCTACAGTAAAAAATTATCAGACTTTTAAAGCACGTGGAAGCAAGAACTAATCCTGAGGGATCTTCATTCTTTGGTTCTTGGATGCTGAGCTCCCCAGAGCCAGAATTATCTCTGTATCTTACACGGTGTCAGCCACATTGTCAGCACCTAATTAGAAAGCAAGAGGATGGAGACAAGTGAAGATGCCTTTTTCACACTTCTGCTGTGATTAGTGACCTGTTAAATGCTGCTTTTCTTATTTTTTATCTTTTATGATGAGCTAAAGATTGGATGCCCCTTCAGTATAAAATGCTAAAAAGGAAAGAAACCAAACCAACCCTGTTGGGAGTACAAGAGATATCTCTCCTTCCTTCCTGAAGGAAAAGCTCAGATCAAAAGGAATTATAGAATTGTGGAAAACTCAGACTGGGAGAGACATTCCAAATTCATCTCATCCATCTCTGCCTTCTGTGGCAGGAGAAGCATATCCTTAACGCATCTGAGAAATTCCCATGTTGAAAATGCACACATAAAACTCTTGTGAGGTCATACTACAGCATGTAACCAGCCCTACAAGGAGATTTTTTCCCATTATATCTAACCTAGATATCTAACCTAGATATCTCTTAGTTAATAATGACTTTATTAATTGTGGGCCTCTAAGAAAAAAGAGAAAGAAAATGTCATACTGCCAGCCTTCATAATCCATTTTTTTGCCCAGAGAATTTGTGGGTGCCCCATCTCTGGAAATGTCCAGTGCCAGGCTGGATGGAGCTCCGGGCGACTTGGTTCAGTGTAAGTTGTCTCTGCCCACTGCAATGGGGTTGGAACTAGACCACCTTTAAGGTCCCTTCCAACAAAAGACTTCCATGATTCTATGCTTCTGTGATACCTCTCCACTAAACAAACACAGTTCTTTCAACTTTTCTTCTCAGTTCATGATACTAAATTTAATCAGCTCTCGTTCTCATCTTAATTTTCTCCTGTTTGTGTACAGCCTTATTTTATTAAGATAAATAGTATGAAGTCATGTTCCACCTAAGGTCTTATCATTGCTAAATGAAGCAGAAAAATGCCTCCTTTGTCTTGTATATAACTCTCTGTTGACATACCTGAGAAAATTTGTCTTTTGGAAACAGACAACCTGATAACATTTTTGATTTTATTTGGCTAGCAGTCAGAGCATCCAGATCCTTTTATTCATCTCTGGGGAGTTGTTTTTACTTTTTTTTTCTCTTTTCTTCTTTTCAATTCTTACCATTTTGAATGTTCAGTTAGTTACTAAGAATAATGATGCTATTATGTACTCTTGGTTACTTTGTTTGCATCAGAATGTGCTATGTAAAGGAAAAAATTGTAACATTCAGTACCCATGAGGAGTGCTGTGCTTTTACCAAAGTAAGATAAAATTAGAAGGCTTATTTTATATGTTCCATATGAGCACTGCTTTGATGAACATGTGTCAGCTGGCTACTATAGCTATTATCTGAGCTTTATCTGTTTTGGGACAGTTTGGAGATGACTCCCACTTCTTGTCTGTTCATCTGCTGACTTATCCCGCAGTCTGGGAAGATTTGCTGCTTGCCAAGGTAGACTTTAGGGTGCTGCAGTGAGACTGCTCAGGCTTGCCCTGCTGCTTTTTCACATGTACACCAAAGATCAGTCCAGGAGAGACCTGGAGCACATCAGGCATGACTACGTGGTGCTAGAGGGGGTGATCAAGGACATAGACAGCTTAGGTGGTGTCTTCTTGATTCTGCTGAAGAAGTGGAAAGTCCTGAGAAGAAGAGGACAATTCTATGGGCCAGGACTAAGTTGCATGGTTGGTGTCAACAACATGTTGCCTTTTATCACCATGGGCTCTTTTATTGATCAAGGAATGCTACAAAGGGACAGGATCCACCTGAGCACAGAGGGAAAATGCATCCTTGTCAACAGACTGGTGGGGGGAGCCGCAATAGGAAAGCGAGATGACAACCCACATGTGAGTGAGGAAGTAGGCTAGGCTGACAAGCAAATGGTGTGCAATTATATGGACAGGAAACACCTTGAAAACAAGAAAACAGGCCAAGATGGTGACCATTCCAATTATGCCTACACAAATAGGGAAATGCTAAGGGAGCACAAGTTGAATCTAATGGGTTAAACATTTTTTTCTGAGAGCAAGTATTCTGCTACCTCCATAAGCCAAAAATACTTCATCTTCTCAGCTACTCTTCCATCATTTTATGCCACTGCAGCCACCACTTGGAAATTCAATTTAATTAAAGTATGGTATTATCTTACTATCCAACGTAACTGTTGTGACACCCACCAGTTAAATCCAGATCCAAGAGTTTTGTAACTCTGTTTTTTGTTTCCCACATTGCAAATGTGATGGATGAAATTTTGAGATAATGCAATTTGGAAATCATCAGAGAATGCAATTGCATGGGAAAATAGAAAGTCTGCAGTGACTGCTTTAAAGTATTCACAATCAAGGAGATAGTTTTGTCTAGGACAGACGGAATAATATTTTATTTAGGGAAATACAAGTTAACTTATGGAATTACCAGAGGCAGATGAAAAGCAGAGGACAAAAGGAATTACAGATTCTTCTAGTTAAATTTCCAAATACTCTAAAGGAAATCACTAACAGCTGATTACTATTTAAGGTCTGAAATGTTCCTAACTGCGAAAGCTTCTTCTGCTGCTTATATTTCTAATGATGAACCTTTTTTACAGCTGGCCTGTAAGACAGGAATATAATTTATAACTTAATAAGGACAGAAAGAAATGGGAAGAAAAATTTTGGTAAAAAATACTGATGATATATTGATTTCTTCCGTTTTCTTACCTGGCACTAAGCTGCATAACAAACTTATTACAAAACAAACTAGGTAATTCCTTCCCCAATATATTTTCAGCCCATAAAACAATCCATTAAAAGGATCTGAGAAGCGAGGCAGCAAATTCCCCATAGTGTCTCCTCATGCTACACTCCTGGATGTTATATGACTTGTGGGGCTGGGCAGCTTGGGTTTGTACCCTGTCCATCGCCTTGGCACACGTGGCTTTCACTCTTGGCAAACACTGGTACCAGTAGTCATCCTTAGGATCCAGTTTGGTTTTTCACACCCCTCCCTTTCCCCTCTCCCCTGCCTTTTTTCTTCTCTGTGGCTTAAACCGTGATATCCTCTGCTCTGCCTGTCGCCCGCCCCTGAAGAGCCTTGTGGAAGGTGTGAGGAGCTGGGCACAAATGCACACACACACACACATGCAGGCTGTGACACGCAGTGTCTCAGCACAGCATTTCCCTCCCTTTATCCACTGTGAGACAGCACGGGTCATTAACAGCAGGTGAAGGCTGAGCACACTATCTTGAGTCACTCCTGTCTGCTCATTGAACTCCTGTTGCTGGTAAAATTCTCTTCATCCTGAACTAATGAAATTCCTGGACAGGATGAAAGTCTGGAATTCTGACCTCTCAGATCTTCAAGACTCTTCTGCAGGTAAATCTTGCCATTGTGCATTATATGCTTTTAACAGATGACTTCTTTCCCAGCAATCAAATTCTCCTTGCTAGAAGTTTGTGGGTGCTTATACTTGAAGAGAGAATGATTTTCTCACTCTTATTAGAACTGTACTCTTTCTCTCTCCTGCCCTCTCTTTGAATTCTCCCTCTCTTTGCACTCCAGGCAACTAAAGTTCAGCTTAAAATGGGAAAAAATCAACAAAAATAATAGAATATATACAAACTAACTGGAATTGGCAGGTGAAATACACTTGTGTGCTGTGCTTAGTATATAATGCAGAATTAATAATCAGTACAAAAAGATTCACCAAATTTTTCATAATATGATTTAATATGTATTTAAATGGATTTTTTAAGGGTATAGGCATAGAAATACTTTCATTTTAACTTTTGTGATCTGAACAGTTTCTAGTAGTAAAATGCATTCTTCAAACACAACAGTACTGCTGGTTTCTGGTCTAATTGTAGAACTGGTGTCAGTAACTCATTAAAAATGAAAGAAAATAGGCAAACCTGTATTTTCAGAAACTCAAAAAAATCATGTACTGTGTGCTAATACAGTCGGAAGACATTAGCTCAGGAGCTAAATATAATGCCTTATTTAGCCTATGCAGGAAGGCTGAAGGGCTCACTCAAAATATTTCCTCTTCTGAAAATTGATTTTCTTGCTGAAAAGAAGAGCCCTAGAGAAAGCTTTTCTTCCTAAAATTTTAAGCCTCCTTTTCATGTGCAATTATATTTTTTTTGTCACTTCTTATTACAAGCAGAGGAAGAAAACTGTTTGTATGTGGAGCTTCAGCAAACCAAGTGGGACCTGGGAACCTGTCTCTGCTGTAGAGATGAGTTAGCTTTGCAGTTTTGAAAAGTCTGCTAAAGTCATTTGTTATTTCTGATAGAGAACATTACTTCTTAAGGGTATGAAACAACCTCTGAAGAAATAATATCAACTATACTATTGGAGGCCAAAAGAACAAAAATAAAAACAACCCCAAAACCCCCAACAAAACTAAACCAAACAAAATGAGTGGTTATGACATGAAAAAAAAAGGAGAAAATCTGAAAATCTCTACCAATGAATGGGGACCAAACTTTCACATAAGACTTCTTTTGACTTTCAAGTACTTGTAGCAAGGGCAGGAGGGGATGGGGGAAAATTATACCATTATTTTATTACTCCTTTAAAAGATTTTCTCAACTTAAACAATTTCCCTGCTGCAGAATTTTAGTTTAGTTGCTTGATTTTTTAAATCCTGGAAAATTTGTTTACACTCTTTTACACCTCTACATTCTTGATATTTGCTTTCCAAGAAAAACATTGAAAGATTATATATTTTAAAAATATGAAAGCATGCACTTTTTGCTCCTTTAAATATCTAATATCAGATAGACATGGGTACAGGTGCAAAATGTGATGAGATAACATGCTGCCAAAGGAAGTTGGTGAAGGATAACAAGCATATGAGCACTTCCTTACTAAGGAGAGGCCTATGGACCTATCCTGAGTGCAGTCACCTCCTCCTACTTTCTGCTCAGGAAGCAAGATAAGGTGACCATGGGCAGAGCAGGCAGCAGTGGCAGTGTCTGGAACAAGCAGCATGAAGGCAGGGTCTATTTTTATCAGATGGAACGCTAAATTTTTACTTAGCATTTCTGAAATGCTCACACATGGCGTGTCACCTTGAGCTGTGCGTGTACAGGGGTGAAGGTGTGTAGGTGTGCTTTTTTCCCGTAGAAGTGTTTCTCGGAGCGGGAGGTTTTCATCCCACACGTACCGGGCTGAAAGCAAAGGAACTGTGTTTAGAAAGGTGCTAAATAAAGTAAGTGATTGAACAGAGGAGAAGGAGGATGAAAGAACTATGCTCATGCTGCTGTCAAAATAAAATGGGACAATTGCTTAAAACAAAAGCCTGGAATACTTGAGTGCATTTAGAAGATTTAATTAGAACTACGTAGGCCTGATTTGCCACTGTTTGTGCCTTATATAATCATATAAATTGTTCAAGGTACCATGTTGTAATAAGGGGAGATATTTACATTATTCATCAAGAGCGAAAATACATTAATGTTTCTGCACACTTTCAAATGTGCAAGCAAACAAACAAACAAACAAACAAAAAGTCGTGATGTCTGTGTTTGAAAAGGTTATGATAGAACATAGAGCAGCCAAGAATCTCCAAATTGTTTCTATTTTAATTTGGCTGTTTGTACCTTGTTCTCACCACTAACATAACATTATTTGCATATGTGCAAATTATACAGTTTTATCATGATTTCTACATGGAAATTCTTCACTGAATTTGCAATGCAACCTTAGCTTTGTAATGTATCTGTTATAGTATATTACAATGTTGCAATATTATATATTATCGAGCAACTGGAATATATAATTTGGCAAATATAACACAAGAGTTAAATAATAAACTTTAAGACATAAGGGATTTTCATCACTTTGGTGGAAAATATTTTATCTCTTTGTTCCCAACTGCCCATACATGTAACGTACAATTTTCTAGCAAATATATGGCAAAGCAGCAGGGAAGAAGGCTGGTTGTTCTAAGGTCCTGTCATCTGGGTCAGGTGGGACTGCTCTGGAAGGTGGGAGGTAGCATCATCATACACAAAATTCCCTATTAAGCATGTTTACGTAGGAGAAACACCTGGACCTCAGGGTGGCATTGTAATGAAAAAAAATTGGACAGCAAGGACGGGCCCAGGAGAAGATGGGGAGATGTCAATGCTCCTGAGGGGAATGTGGGTAGCAGCAGGGCTTGTTCACAGTGGAAGACCAGAGCACAGACTGCACAATGAAAGGTAAGACTTCTTTGGCAAGAATATGTGGCTTATTGTAAAGCAGGCTGTTGCTGGAAGTTAGTGGTCTGAGTAAAGGATCTGATCTCTAAGAATATGGTGCTCCAGGGAGAGGATGGGTTTCGATCACTTTTTCATTTACCCTTCTTCACTAGCAGATCTGAATGAATCTGCAGATCTGCATCTGCTAGGTATAAAAAAATTACCTGATTTAGTGTAGTGAATTTCGAGGGACTGCACTTCAAGGAACATATTTTGTAAGCGTAGAGTCCCATCATAGCAGCCATTCAGTCTGATTTGAATAATACTTAGATTTCCATGGGTAAATTCTTGCTGGAATTTGCATGATAACTTAAATTATTATCCAGCCTTGGCAGTCAACTTCAGTAATAGAAATTTAGCTGTCTTTGGCAAGCTGTGTAAGGAGTTAATTAGCTTCACTGTGTTGTACCTTCTGTTTGGTTTAGTGAATTTATCTCTCTTCTGTCCTTGTCTGTCATTAACTTTCAGTCTCCTTGATCGCAGTCTACATGGATCTTCAAGTTCTTCATTAATTATTTTAGGTAAACTCATTAGACACTTTTCCTTTTGTCTTTCTACATTTCAATGTTTTAATCATATTTCTGGTCTCCAAAGGCAGAGTGAATGTAATTTTTCTGTGCTCTATTCCATTAATAAAAAATTGCAGGCTAGACTTTTTCACTCACTGTTTCACAGAGACTGAGAGACTCTCTGAAGTTACAGACTCCCACAATGGAGTCTCCACCCTGTCAACATGAATGGAATCACTTATTGCTAGGTAGCCTACTTACCTTTCTGTCGTTGCCACAGATAGAGGCAAACACACGAAAAAAATAGAGTAGTGACATATTTTACTTAAAAACATCTAATTAAAAAAAACCAAACAAACAACCTTATTGAAGAAATTGAAAGACTGATCCTTTTACAGTGTAAGAAAAACAGTGTGATCGTTAATCTTTTCCAACATAAAAGTCTTCAGCAAGATGACAGAGCTCATCCCAGCTTATGAGATACAGGCATTACAAAGCTGACTTTAGAAATCAAGTGGCTCTGAATGTCAGAGAAATTGACAGTCTTTCTATTGCAGACTTTTAAACATTTATTTTCTTAAGTTGTAAACAAATTACATTACTAAAAACAATAACTCAGAGCAAGGGGATTTCAGTCAAAACTATTTAAGATATATCTGCGGTTTCTATGTGGTTGAATTTGTCTGGAAGTCTTCTTTCATACCATAGACAGACTATCATACAGGTTTTTCCCAAGTAGGGTGTATGAATGGATAAGAATATTTTTTTTTATTTAAGTGGTGTGAGGTTTGTGAACGGGAGAATTGCAGTTCTCAGGCTGGAGTATCTTTTAACACAATTTACTAAGGCATGTCCTGAGGGTCACATCAAACCACTTTCTTATTATAACTAGTGTGAAAGAAGAACAAGATTACGCCAAGTTTAATTAGATTGGCCCCATAATTTATGCTGCTGAATATTTGCTGGAACTGCTAATAGAACATTCATGTACTCAAAGTTTACAGAAATAGCCTTCTTGCAATGTCATCACAGAATCACAGTTCCATAAAGACTGTTTTGTCTAAATGTGCAAAAAAAGATAGTCATAAACTTATATTTTTCATAAATTCAAATGATTTCAATATCTTTCTGCTGTAAGTCAATTTCATTAATATTTGCTGTACTGAAATTGTGGATACTAAACTTCCCTTGAATGAATTATAAACAGGTGTTTGTTGGGTTTTGTGTTTTTCAACAGATGCTTTTGAAGTGTCTGAGAAACAAAATAATCCCATGTTTACCAAGCCAGGAGGAAATGTTGCTTTTACTTGCCCTTATAAAATCGGAGATTCAGTGCAGCGAGCAATGTGGGAAAGGATTAAAGCAGATTGGGTAGATATTGTCATTCTGTGCAACTCGTCAGGAAAGCAAAGCTTTGGTTCAGATTTCAAAGAACGTACACCAGTGGATTGTTCTGATCAGGAAAACTCCAAGATTGTCTTTCAGAACATTACAGCCTCTGACTTCGCAATGTACTGTCGTGTAGCTGCTGGAAGAAACAAAAACTGCGTGATGAGTTTTACTGTGGCTGGTAAGTAAACGAGAAAATGGTAAATGTTTTTAAAATAGGACCTTCTCAAGCATTATTGCTTTTACCCAAATAAAACAACTCTTCAGTAAAAAGTGATGATTTATTTAAATTCCACATTCCAATCAGCAGCATGTAAAAGATAACAAAGTTAACAATAAATCTTGTTTTCTCAAAAATAAGCTGGGTTTAAGCTTGTCTGTTCTCATTATAGGACTTTAGACGTGTTTGTGAGAAACTGGTTTGATGTTGACAATTGCAGAATAGAACAGAATCATGGAATTATTTAGACTGGAAAAGACCTCCAGGATCATCAAGCCCAACCTTTAACTGGGCACCACTTTGTCAACTAAATCTTTCCTGTTGTTTCTTGAACATTTCCAGGGACGGTGACTCCATTACCTGCCTGGCCAGACTGTTTCAATGCCTGACCACCTTTTCCTGATGTCCAACCAGAATGTCCCCTGGTGAAGTTTGAGGGAGTCTCTTGTCCTGCCAGTGGTTGCCTGGGAAAAGAGACCAACCCCCACCTGGCTACAGCCTTTTCATGTGGTTGTAGAGATTGGTAAGGTCTCCTCTGATCCTCCTTTTATCCAAGCTAAACAACCCCAACTCCTTCAGCTGCTCCTCATATGACTTGCAAGAAGGAGATGCTTTGGAAGGGGAGCGACTGCCTGAGTTTGCTGAAAGAGGTGGGCATTTTCCCAAAAAAGGCACGAAGAGAATTCCCCATCAGCACATTGTACTGCAGGGCCTTGGGGATGAGACCTGTCCTCCAACAAGGGCAAAGAGCACACTCACAATAGTATTTGTAATGTAGAAATTTGTAAACTGGGCTCCACCTTATTCAGATATGGGGCTTCCTCATGGAGAGCTGAGAAGTCCTCTAGGTTTTGCTGTTACTATTGTCACAGCTTGCTTACAATGGGAGCTACATGTCTCAACGCATAGACACTTGAAATTTTTCAAACTGTGGGTTTAATTCCACCTTTACTGCTGTTTTCTGTTATGACTCAAAAAAAAAAAAAAAAGAAACAAAAGAAAAAAGAACAAAAAGAAAAAAAAAATACAGTAACCTTCCTTCTTCTCTGTAGAATGCATTTTGAAGACATGATCCCTGCACCACCCCAGACCTTCTTCTGTTGCAGCATTTAGTCCAGCTTTCATTGTTCTGCCCTTGTTCCTGGTGATACATGAGTGTTTGGCTGTGCTGTAGCATGGGGTGTAAAACTCCAGAATATGTTTAAACTTTGATATGGTTAATTGAGAAGTGGAGAATGTGCTTGGGAAAAAACATGGTGACCTGCTTTACTTTGAATACTTGAACGCAAAAATCCATGAAAATGAGCAGAATGTGATAAAAAACCCAGGAAATAGGACAAAATGTCCTCACCTCTGACAATTTTAAATATTCAAATTTCAAAATCCTGACTATATTGACATAATCAAGCATGTCCTAATTGTGGAGCAACAGAAATATTTTCTTCTTACTCCAAGTGCAGTGCTTCTAACACCAAAATGAAAACATATAGTTGCAAAAAAATACAGTAACCTTCAGAATGATCAGTTCTACCTACGCAAAATATTTATTCTCCAAAAGAAGAGAGTTTAGTTTCCATGCTTCTTTTGCTCTTGAAACAAATTCAATTTATGATTTTTAGTCCTAGCAATGGCATAGTTGTGCCTGTTTATTGGAGGAAAAAACATATGAAAACATTGAATAATATGAAGTACAGTATGATTCAGAAAACACTCCATTGTATCCCTTTTAAGCCCTCGCCCCGTATTATTAAGTGCATTTTGCTGAGTATTCATTAATTTCAAAGAAAGTGAAATATCAAGGATTTCCTATTATTTCTTTTCAACATTTGGAACTTTATCATAACACACAATTAATATTTCCAGTGTGATATGGAAAAACAGTAAGTGGAAGAAACAACAGGCCAGGCATCAGCTCCCACTGCACCCTGTGGCATAGACAATGAAGTCTCTCACAAACTCATGAGTGACTTACTCTGCTTGATCCAACAGTTGTGGCTAGAATAAAAAAACTGCTGCCAGAAACTTGCTGCACTATATTATTTTTTGTGTATGTTCTACCAGTTCAGTCACATCATTTTCTTTGGCTTAGCATTACAGCTAAGCCATGCTCCGGCTTGGATTTTCTACCAGACTCTTCCAACGCTTTAAGCCTGTTGGTGTGATTCTGCACGGGTAAAGCCATTCTTCTCGCCTTGCCCGGTTCCAGAGTTATTTTGAAATACTGAGTCTAGAAGGTGGGAGGAGAGGAGGAGAGCTGCTGTTTAGGTTTTAGGTTGAGAGAGTAAGAGAAAAGATAAGAACCCCTTTTTTCTTTTTAAGCTGTTGCTGAGAGGACCTCAAGAACTTTTGAAGAGGAGGAATCTTAGGTGAAAGGCTGTATTAAGAACATAGGATTATTTTCAGATGAGGGAACAGTCCAAAAACTGCTGCTTCTGAGAGGTGATATGGTAGAAAGAAGCAGATTGCTTCTTGTCTAAAGCTGAATGTATTTTTGCAAAGAAAAACAGGATGGAATTCTTGTTAAGAAAAAAGGGAGAGAGGAAGGAATACGTATTCAAGCATCATGAAAGCAGTTCTTGCTACTGTATGAGTAAAAGTCAGCATGCTGCATTTAATGTTTCTGAATGCTAGTTAAAATTAAACCATGAGATCAATTCAGTATCACTAAATTTATCCCCTCTATCCCACTAAATATTGTGACTGTTGTTTTCCAGAAACAGGAATTTACGGCTGAAATCAGACTTCTGCAAATATTTTTTGACCTCAAAACCTGGAACATAAAAAGCAATGTGTTTGTAAAGTAGTGTAGCTCTTGTTGGACGACTTTTACAGAAACAGCTGAATTTTACATAATTATACAACGTATTCAGGAGATTTTAGATTATTTTCTGATGTGTTCTTCACCATATCTCTCCTTCTAAAAAGTCTATCAATACAGAGATCAGTCATGACACCAGATTCCACATCTAAACCCATTTTCTGTGTTTTTCTTACTATGCTTTTTTCTTTGAGACAGTCTTTGAAGAAAGGAAGCAGACTTGCAATCCACATATTGTTTTGGTAGACGATTGGGAAAGAATGGGACGTGTCATATGAAAAGACTGAAAAATTAGCAGGACTGAAAAAGAAGTACTTATTCCCTCCTGAAGACACAGACATTTTTTGAGAGACTTTTAAATTTTTTTCTTGCTTTTGCAGAAAGCAGGGTAGCAAGTTTTCTTAGAAAAAGTAAAACAAATGCGTTTTTTATGTGGTCCCACTAGATCTGAAAAACGGGTTGGTTGTTGTATTTACATGTATATTTAGGGGGTCAGAGTTACATTACAGTTTGCATTAGGCCTTTCACCAGCTCTGTTGCCCTCCTCTGGACACCTTCAAATACCTCCACATCCTTCTAAATTTGTGGGGCCCAGAACTGCACATAGTGCTCAGGGTGAGATCACACCAAGGCTGAATAAAGCAGCATAATCTTCATTAGCATCCAGACAAAAAGCAGGGAACTACTTGTCCAGTCGCTGGGGGTTTTCATGCATTCCTTGAGAGCTGGAAGGAGACAGCAGCGCTTCTGGGCCATGGGAAGCAGACAGAAAATAAGAAGTACAGTAAGGGGGTGAGGAGAAACAGGATGGAAGTGAAATTATCTTCCTTCTTCCTTCATGAAGTCATTCAGTATGGACACAAGGTATCAAACCATCTCTGCGAGTCTTTACTCAACCAACCACCCTTCTCTGGGCTTGAATGCATTCACGCTGCATTTCTGCCTTTTAGCTGTGCAGAAAACTATTTCAGTGATACCCAGGTAGGATACCATACTTGCCAGTCCAACAAGGCATGTGGCAAAATACATGAATCTCTTGCAAAAACAACTGTCTGCCCCATCAGTGCTTCCTCTTCAAAACCAAAGTCAGTGCACTGAAGGTTGAAAAGTGTCCTGCAAAAAAAATTCACAAACTTGCAGAGAAATGCTAATACTTAACAGAAATTGTACTGATGCTGAAAATATACCTAATAACCTCCTGTCAGCATATCACCTTTGTTGAGAACATAAGGACTAAAGACACACATGACAAGCCTCTGACATGTTTCTGCAAAATCTTGACTGGGATGTTAAAGTCAGTAATTACAAAAGGTTTTGTATAGTTAAAGAAAACAAATGCCTAAGGGAGGTTTTGCTCACTTCAAATTAGAAGAGGCATAGTGGCTTTGAGTTGTTGTTAGTTAAAAGAAAAATAATCTAATGATTTTTCTCATCTAAATTTAACTGACAGCTGATAATCTCAGCTCTCAAACTCATTATCTCAGAGATTATTATCTTGACCTGATAAAACTGAAGGTGAAACTTCAGAAAAAGAAAAATGAAGTCTGGAGCAGTTAAACTGAAGGGTGGGAATGGTGCTGAAATCTGCAACTCTATCCAGATTCACCCATCCTTGATGACAATCAAATACAAGGTTTTAAATTCTTTTCTCTTGTTAGGGACAAGGGAAAAATCATCTTTCTAGGGTGATTTTTTTGTATTTGTGTAAGTACTCACTGGCACAGACAACGATTTTCTCTGGTGGGTAGCATAACAGCTAAAAAAACATTATAATTATTCCTGAGGTAAGTATATGCACCATCCTGTCATTTAAAGTACACAGGAGCCGAAAACATTCTGGCAGTAGAGTGATTTCATACGTGGTTGTAAGACAAAAGGTGCTGGGTTTTGTTATCAGGCAGCCTTCTCTATAGTGTCGCATACCTTCAGCAGTGTAAACTTCTGAGAGAATTTTCTTTCTTTTTTCTTTCCAGTAAAATAGCATTGGATTAAAGGATAAGACTCTTCTGTAATCTGTGTTTTTTGTTATCCTTTCCAATGAGCACATTAATACTAAAGAGGCGTACCTGAGCAAGTCTCATGTGGTATTCAGGATAGCCAGATAAGAAGCTGTGAACCCTTTTGATCCCAGAGAGAAAAGCCATCTGGTGATGGCTCAGCAGCTGGTTAGCTGGGATTACTGCCATCAGTGACACTGATTGCCTTCCTCTGCCTGTGAACTAAACACATAACTTTCTTGTCTACCCCAATGGAAGCACTTCGGGGCAGCTGTGATTCCATTGTAGAGTGAGCAGAATATTAAAGAGGGAGTACACCTGAAGACAGATTTTAGCTCCCGTTCACCAATGAGTAGCTGAGGACTTGAGCTGTGGATTACCTGTGTGACTTTGATAATATTACCTCTTTCTTTCCTCCATCACTTTCCACCTCAAAAATAAGTATTACCTCGCCACAGACTTGAGCACTATAAGAATAAATTGGCTTATACCTTGAAGCCATTTTCTTGTCTGTCTCTACCTTTAGTTATTGCAGGTTGTTCTTTAGTTTCATTTGAAGATATGACTCCATTCCAAAGAAATCAATGCATTTTAAGCAAAGTTGCTATAAGTTTAACTTTTCCTGCCTAGATTGCAGTTTTCAAAGAAAGCCTTTTTGCTTAGGCTAGAAAAAATGGGGCAGGTTTCCTGACATCCATCATCAAGGCATGTCAATACTAGGTGATTAAAAAAAGCGGATAATAATGGGAGAAATTTTTGAGAATTTTTTTTTTGTTAAAAACTGAACAGATTTCTTTTTGAATTAGAGCAGAAAATAACTGATACCATTGTGTGCAGTACTGAACAGAAAATCTCCTGAGCACTGAGATGATCTTCCTGGTACTCTGAAAAAAAACTTGCTGCCCAAGGAAATACTGAGTGATTGTTGGGTATCTCTTATGGGACAACCTTTACAATCACAGAACCACAGGGTCAGGTTTGAAAAGACCACAGTGGGTCATCTGGTTCAACCTCCCTGCTTAAGCAGGGTCATCCTGGAGCACATGGCACAGGGTTGTGTTCAGATAGTTCTGGAATATCTCCAGTGAGGGAGACTCCTCACCCTCTCTGGGCAGTCTGTTCCAGTGCTCGGGCACCTGCACAGTAAAGAAGTTCTTCCTCATATTCAGGTGGATATTCCTCTGCATCAGTTTCTGCCCACTGCATTTTGTCCTATTGCCTAGCACCACAGAGAAGAGCCTGGATTCATTAATCTTCTTGGCACCCTCCCTTCAGATACTTACAGACTTACAGGTTGGACTTGATGATCTCGAAGGTTTTTCTCAACCTAGCTGATTCTGCGATTCTATGACATTGATGACGTTTCCTCTCAGCCATCTCTTCTCGAGGCTGAACAGGCCCAGCTCCCTCAGCCTTTCCTCATAAAAGAGACTCTCCACTCCCTTAATCATCTTTGTTGCCTTGTGCTGGACCCACACCAGGAACTCCATGTCTCTCTTGCACTGAGGAGCCCAGGACTGGACACAGCACTCCAGATGTGGCCTCACCAGGGCTGAGTAGAGGGACAGGATCACCTCCCTTGACCTGCAGGCAATGCTCTTCCTAATGCACCCCAGGCTCCCATTGGCCTTCTCAGCCACAAGGTCACATTGCTGCCCCATGGACAGCTTGTTGACCATCAGGACCCCCAGGTCCTTCTCTGCAGAGCTGCTTTCTAGCAAATCAGCCCCTAGCCTGTACTGGTACAGTGGGTTATTCCTCTCCAGGTGCAGGACCCTGCATTTGACCTTGTTGAATTTCAGTTGTCTGCCCATCTCTCCAACCCATTGAGGTCTTTCTGAAGGGATGCACATCCCTCTGGGGTATCGGCCACTCCTCACAGCTTTGTGTTCTTAGCCAAGAACATTCATTTAAGTAGACTGAGAACTTTTATTAACCATATATTGAGTCACTTACATATGGACTGCTTTCTCACCAGGGGAGGGAGTGAGATAGAAAAGGATTATACAAACCACAGCTATTTTTTTTCATACTGCTGTGCTATGTTCACTCACCTTTGGTCATCCCAGTCACAACTTTCCTAAGAGCTGGTTCAGCATAACAAAGGCTTTTTAGAAATGAGGAAATTACTGTAAAGTCTGAATATCGAGTGTGAACTGTCATGGAATAATGTCTTTATATAATCATTGATTTTTCAGCTTAGTTTGTCATAAAAAGTTCATGCTGATTTATATTTATACAAAACACCAATTGTATTTATTACAATCATATTTTAGCAACTTGGGATCACAAATGGTTTACTACCTACATAGCTGAAGGGATTTCTGCTGCTGTTTTGCTGTTAAATTTCCTACTGATCTTCTGCAACACCACCGCTTATCACAAAAAGCGAGCAACAAATCAATTTGCATAATATACGGAAGCAGGTAAGGAGGGATGTTTTAACAGCTCATCCTACTATCCCACTCAGAACCAAAGGAAAAAAAAGGTATATGTAAAAATTGAATTTTCTCACCAAAATTTTGAACTTGAAAAAACTTATCAGTTTTACAGCCTATGAAAAAGTGACATTTTCTGGGTTTTTTTTCCCCCTTTTTTCACATTGGGAAAACAAATGGCTTACTCAAGTTCCTTTGTCAGCTAAATGCTTGCTGTGGTATTAGCTGAAACAACATGTTAAGGGTGATTTGTCAGGAATAACACCAAGCTAGGCATTGCCATTCCTATTTTGTGCACAGAGGACAGGTGATATCTTGAAGTTTTCTACACCTTGTAGCACTTTTTGTCCACTGATTTTATGTTCCAGATTTACATCCAGACCCAAACTAATAGTTTAAACCATTATCTAAGTTTGCTGTATTCCTTGCCAAATATCTCTAGTGGTCTGGTCCAGAATCTCTCTGCTTCCAAAGAAAAGAAATAGTGAGCAGAAAACTTTCTCCTTCCCCTCCCACAATATACGAGGCTGCTGGAATTTTGGGCAACATATTAGTATTTCCCTGAATCAAAGGGAAATAATAATCAAAGCCTTTTCAGGCTTTTATGACACAGTGCTAATCTCATGCATGTTGCACTTTGTCAGTCTACCTGGATTTGCATGGTGGGAAGTAAGCAATACCAGCATTATCTCTTGCATGCTGGAATTAGATATTTTAGACTATACTATCATGTATGATGCAGTTTCCTCCACTACGTTTCTGACTAAATGCATGTCTTCAGAAAGAAGAGGAAGATCACGGAGGCTTTATCAAAAGCTTTGTACTCTACTCAGATCTGGGTAAGATCACCTGGTGGGATGAAACTTGCTCATGGTTTGTACAGTATATTTATTAAGATCTTTCTCTTCTGTGTCTGCTCTTTATATCCCCTGAATCTTATAGTCTAATCTTAAAGTATATAGACAGGAAAATTGAAGATTTTAAAATATGATTACTACTATTCATTATTTTTTGGTGAATATCCTTTAATGCTTTACAGCTACATTTAGAGAGTCTACTCTGTTCCATGTTCCAACCTCTTTTGTTTTGATAGCCTTTTTATTACTTGTGTCTTGTTAACGTCTTTTTTCCTCAAGTCATCACTTGTAAAACTGAGGCAAAAAATTATATTCTATGATACACTTCGTCTTATCTGCTTTTTTTCCAGTTCAGCTTTACTATAATTCTTTGGGATAGCTGTTTCAGTGCATCTCTTTTTTTTTCTGTATTGTAACAATCAACGTTTTGGAACACTGAGTCTTATTTTTCCCCCCTTAATAATCCTATTCAAGCCCTGAAGTTTAGAAGTGGAAAGACAGGAGCCAATTTCACTGCTTCTGTCTTGTCTCTTCACACCCTAAATCGGGGGTGTGTTTAGGGAAATGTGTGTTTCCCAGTGGACGTGAGACCCCATTTTCACAGTGGGTGTGAGACTCTGGCTTTCCACCTATCTCCTCTCAGATCTCACTCCTGTATGATCCAGTGGTAAGCACCACTGTCAATATGTCCTTATAAAGCCAATTTCTCTCATTCTGACTGTTGAGTCACTGTTTGTACAAGGATGAAGCTCTTCCTAGAATGACCGTAGGCTAGGGACCGGCCATTTGCTTCAGAAACTACCTTTCCTCCCATACCAGTTCACCCAGGCACTGTAACGTTAAGTTGTCTTAATGGCATGACTAATCCTTAGCATAGTCAATAGTCTCAGAATAATTCATGTTTTAAGATCGATGTAGGAGAGACTGCGTCAGTGTCTGAAGTGTGTGTATGAGTGGAAGGGGGCACTTCACTGGTGCTTTACCAGGGGCCAGATGTGGGACAGCTAGGAAACATATTCAAGCTGCAACTTCTTTTTTTTCATATGACTTAAATCTGAAATGTATTCGCAAAAAACAAGAAGACAAAAAAAAACATTTTAATTGATGGTTTCATATTTCCCAATAATAAATCAACATCTGAAGAAAAAATTTTCTGCTTTTTCAAAGCAGTAGCTGTTTTGACAAAAGTCCTTTATTTTTTTTTTTTTTTTCTTTTAATGTTCTTCTAGCCTCCTTCCAACAGTTATGGAAGATCCAATTTTCATGGCATACACAGCAGAGAAAGAAGAGGAGAAGAATCATCACTCCGGCAGGCAGAGGAGATTTATGTCAACTGCAAAAATGTCTCACACAGACATAAGAAAAGACCATTAGATTCTTTCTTAAGAATGAAGTAATCAAAGCACAGACCTTTTATTTGCAGCACAGACTTTATTTTCTCTGTGCTGGCAAGACGTGGGAGGTCAAACTGGCTGTGCTGGGCACTGCCTGGGCTGCTTTGGTGGGACAGTGATGTGACCCCGGCTGTGTTGGTGTTGTATTGCAGCCTGCAGAGTTACCTTATCCTTTAATTCATATGTAGGGTTAGAGACTATTTGTCCTCCTGCAATTGAAACACTTTTACCTAGTAGGTGGACTCTTAAGTATGAATTTTGGAACAGCTCTGATATGCAGAATGGAGCCGCATATGTTTACATAAAGTTAATTTGGTCTGAGAAATCTACGTGTATGAGAAGCCTATGTGACAAGGTGAGAAAGAAAATGTGTTTGATGTTGTCTACATTCATGGTTTTTGCATCTCAATTTGAGAGCTCTATAGGATAATAAATATCCATGATTTTCCACACAGGAGGTGTTATTTTGCTGCCGGGCAAACGGTACTCTTCAGCTGACAAAAGCAAATGTATCAGGGCTCCTTGAACTTAGATTTAAAAGTATGAACAGCAGCTTGGTATCTGACAGCTTTGTGGTTTTGCAGGCTTCTTGCCACTCACCACAGTAATTTCAATGTTTTCTAATTGGGGATGGAATTGAAGTGCAGCCCCTGCCCTCCTCCCCCACTCCTTCACCCCGTTCACTCCCCCCATGCCCAGAAGAAAACAAAACATGAAGACTCTGTCACTGTCAGGTTATATTTAATAATTTATTATAAGGTTTAATTGCGCAAAAAATAAATGAGAACATGGAAGGTATATGAGTAAATGATGCAAAGCAGAAGAAAGCATGACTGAGAACATTTACAAAACAATACACATACATATGTAGTTGTATGTGTGCATATGTATATATTCTGCTGAAAACTACAGAAGAAATCACACAGAAATTGAACAAACAGACAAAAAAATAAATCCTTAAACAAACAGAACTAGAAGGCAGACCTGAGAATTAGGATCTATGCATCTTTTGGCCTTTTACAAATCTGCTGAATTACTGAGGACAGAATCCCAGTAAATGAAGGTGTTACCATGACAGCTGATAATCATCTATGTCTGCATACCGCAAACTGTGTGCCTGGCCCACCTATGCCTGATTCCATTTTTCTCTTGAAGCATATGTAAAAATGTTGCTGGATACAGTGTTTGGGGTTTTTGTCTGTTTTGTTTTTTTTTTTTTTTTTTTGTAAGGGGTTAGTGGTGGAGGCATCATGAATCTGCCTACAAATCAGGTACCGGTTCTGCTTGGCTGGCTAGGAAGAGCATCACAGCCTGACAGTGAAAAGCACATTTTGCGCAGCCTTCTCCAGTGGAAAGCTTTCTTCACGTGCACAGGAAAACAGGAGCCTAGGTTCTTCTGAGAATAACATGGACACAAGGCTTCTCTTCACTATTTGAGCAATAATAGCATCATGTGTTTATCCTACACTTCAGCTAAAAATCTAAAATCCTAAACTAAAGTGTCCTTTCAACTTATGCTGAAGACTTAAATTGTTTACAATGTCATATACCATTAAAATCATCTTGTTTTGGTTTGCTGTACTCCTGAACAAGGACACATTACACTGGATGTTTGTTTGTTTTTTTTTTTAATTTCACTTGCTGAAGGTTTTCGGATATACAAATGCTTGAATGTGAAATTGATAAGGATACACAGAACTGTACTACTAACAAGTTGGTTTATTTCCTGAGTTATCAAATGTCATAGCAGATAATTCTAAGTTGTGCACAGCCTTACCAATGAAACCTTGTAGCATTGGGTCATTTCTTATGATCCCCTGATAGTAAAATGCCAAAATGACAATGTAATGGATTTGATTTCACAGAAGTTCTCAATTGGAATCCTGATACACAAACATCCATAAGCTGAGAAGATGGTATTGTTTTACTACTTTTAGAGACAGTCAAAATACATCCCTGCTTTACTGAGGGTAAAAAAAGGGGAGAGGTTGAGGTTAAACATCTGGAATACCAGATTGTTTTGATTATTTGTGGTACTGCCCTTATTTCTTTTCTCTCTAGGTACTTTCAGCTTGTCTTTTCAAAACAATTGCTTATTTTTGAGATTTGAAGAGAAAAAATCTGTAGTGCACTCCTTTGCAGGTATTTAATCTGTTTTAATTCAAATTCCATAAACATATTAGTTCTACTAAGATAATCCACAGGGAAAATCACATCACACATAGCATAATAAGAACAATTTTTTTTTCAAAAAACAATCCCAAAACAACAGCTTCATTTTTGTATCATAGTAATATCAGTGAACAGCAGCTGAACAAGTGACTGACACAAATTAAAACCAGAAAGAAAACAACCCCAAACTCATCAATATTCTCATTGGTTTAAAAACTAGTAAGCTACACACACGAGAAACATCTAAAAGCTCAATTTGAAATGAAATATTAGAATTCTTTAAATATTTTATGAGTCTGGCAGGTTGGGACCCAGTAAGAGTTTGTTTGCTGTTTGGATTATGTAAATGGACTTTCCAGTGTAAACAAACCATTGTTTATTGCTGCTTAGTTTAAATATTTCCCACAGATTTGTTGTTTCCTTTTGGAAATTTTTTCATTTCTTTTGAATAACCTCCATCAACTGTAATTTGGAGATTTTATGTTGAACAGTTACTGTGCTATTTCATGCTGTACCACTCACTCAAATAGTTAAGAAGGAGGAAAAAAGAACCAACGAAGCAAAATGACACAACCATGGAGAGCAACCAGCTCAGCATACCATCTAAACTGTAAAATAATTCTGTGGGTTTTTTAAGGTCTTAGAAACTTCATTGAAAGAAAGTAAATATAATAAAACGTGTTGTCATTAAAAAACTGAGTGTTGAATACCTTGAAGGGTATTCTAGGGTAACTACCGTCTGTGTGATTTGAAAACTAACATATGAGATTAAAGAAAAGTAAAACCCCTTCCATAATAATAAAATTAATCTTTTTCATTGGGTCAAAAAGGGAAATGTTTTAATTTGATGTTCAAAGGAATATTCCATGATTAATAGTACAACTAAGTCTTTAAAGGGTGTCAACTCACATCTCTTTGAAAAAGACTTCTGAATGTAGGAAAGGCAGTCACCAGCGTTTGGATCAACAGGACAAAAAAGAAACAGTCGATAAAAGAAGGTGAAAGTTAGAACCTGTTATTTTCTTTATTCATTTCAGATACATTCCTTTACCTTAAAGAACTTTTCTGACTGTCATATGTTCATGACACTACTCCTTCTGTTAGTCTTCTGCTCTCCCTTGGCTGTGCATCTTGGGGTAAAACAGTGTTTCTGTGAGGAAACAGGCTCTTTTAAAGGCTGGACCCACCAAGGAACACAAGAAACTGAACTCCTTCACACTCTCACATTTGGCAGAGTAGTTTAGCAATTAACTCTCTTTATGACCTCCACCTGACCTAAATTCCCAGCCACCATCTCTGTTAGGCACCTAAATGTTTTCAAGAATGCTCAGAAACAGCTTGTTCTAACTATACTGTGCAACTTAACCACCTGCCTCCTCTCCAGGTCTTTTCCCAGGACTAGGGGACAGGAGGAGAGGATCAAGGAAACATGGCAGGCAGACCAGTTGAACTATAGCTGCTACCAGCATTTGTTAGTTTACTCCTAAGAGTTCCAAATAAGAAATCTTACTTCAGAAAAAAGAAAGATTTCAGATTCAGAGGATTGATCTCACTTCCAGATTAATTTCTAGGGGCTTTTTTCTTTTTTTGGTTTTGTTTGGGTTTTTTTGTGCTTTTTGGTGTGTTTTTTTTTTAAAGATGACGGTTATTACTTTTGTAATCATAAAGATGTCAGGGCACCAGGACTCTGATTTTTAAAATTTATTTTTAAATCTTTTATGCATCATGCTCCTTTAAATCTACTCTGTTATGGAGCTCTGTGAAAGCCCAAATCAATGGTATTTATTTACAGTGGCTGCAACTCTGCCTCAGTGAGCACTCCCTAGTGCAATTTTCTTCAAAGCTGAGATGCTCAATAGGAGTTAATCCTCTAAAACAGCTTTGTAAGTCTGACACTAAGGGTTATTTCCAAAACCAGCCCGTCGGTCTACAAGACAGGTGCTAAAATGTTCTTTTAGGCTGCGGACCCCAGGAGTAGAAGCTATCTGCCAAGTTCTCAGACTGTATTGTTCAAGGTGTAAGTAAGAACACATAAAATACATTTCCAAAACACACACGTTCCTGGGGAACCGTTTTGGGCTAGGGCACAAGACATACCTTCACAGCTGTACCTCGCTGGGGTGTTGGTGTCAGGGTACGTGTGGGCTCAGGGTGGCCACTGCTCCTTTGATATCTCGTGCAAAAGGTTCCATCCCGAGGTTAGAGACCCACAGCAGTCTTCCAAACACTAAACTGGACCAGGCTTTTCACTGCCACATGAAATGCTGGTTCATCCAGCGTCATACCTGCCAAATCACTCAGGAAATGGTGTGAGACCCCTCCCAGCTCTCTCCCAGCCTGCATCAGACAAGCAAGCATGCCCTCTCCCCTGCCCTCTGAAGCTGGGCTCCAACACAGAAACAACTCCTATTTTGAGGATGAAGAAAAGCCTGCAAGGCTTGGTAGGACACTCCTCCACCAAGAGGGTCCTTGTCTCTGCTTTTGTCCCTAACTTCTTTTTTTTTCGTTCTTTTCTTATAGTACAATGCATTGAAAGTTATGAGAAGAGGATCAGCACCTGCATAACCATGGGATAAACAAGTGATGAGCTTGCCAACACTTCCTTTAAAGCAGGGGAGCCTCAAGAACATTGAGATAGCCTCAGCTGGCTGAGCTCAGATACTGCTGGGGCAGGCTGCTACCGTGCCACAGGACTCACTAGTGCCACTGCTCTGACTAATTTCTTGGCCCTGATTAGGCTTGATTTATAAAGCTGTAGATTTACCTTATTATCTGTGCTATAGTCTTGCAGTTATATATCCCTACATATAACTTTGGATATAATGTTTGAGCTAGAAATACCAAAGGGAAATGTACAAAGCTATCTAACACAAGTTTCAAAAGATTACTTTTGCACTATCCACACTCTTAGCTTGTATAGTTAGATAAAATAATTAATATAAATTACTAGCCATGGCTGACATATTTCTTCTAACCTCATGCTTAGTTAAAAAGAGAATTTTGTAGCTTTAGAAAAAAAGCATCTCAGTAGTTCTAAAGAGTATTTAACACCTCTCTTAACAGTTTATTCAATTAGATTTTTACACTAAATAATCCATTTGTAGCATTAACCAGTAAATTTTATAAAATGATTTAAGTGATCAATAGCTTATCATACTAAGATATAAACAAAAGCACAGTATCCTTTTTTTCTTCAACACCTTTCTCTGTTTGTGCTGATGTCTATATGTGTATTTGAAGAGCGGAATGTATGTCAGAAATATTTTCATGTATTAAAATTAATCTCTGTCAATACCTTTTTTCCTCTGAAATAAAACTGTCTTAAGCAGACATTTATTATTTTCTTTGAAATGTCTATAATTTACCCAACAATGGTAGAATGGGAGGACCTTACCTCAGAACTCTGTCAGAACATTTTATAATTAGAAGAATAAAGGTTGAGCACCTCTGTATGTATTTTTATGGATCATAAAGGAAGATATTGCTTTCATCACCCAGAATTCAATGAGCTGTGAAATATTCTAAATCATACTTTTGACAATATCTGTCTGCAGTAAGTTCCACAAAGCTGTGTGATAACAATGGTGGTGCTTTGTGCAAAATACTGGTTTTTCTATGCTGCGTAATGTGTGTCAGGCAGACTGGTGCTTTGCTCTTCCAGCCAGGTTAGGGAACATGAGCCCAGCACTCCTCAGTCTGTTTGTACAGAGTAACTTAGAGCTGTGAATTAGACTGAACACACGATGTTGTTTCCAGCTCCTGATAAAGAAGGAGAAGTTGTTGAATGCTATGGGAAACTGTTTAGTACTCAACATGGCCCATTGCTGTGTGCTTAAATGTTTGCCAATTTCTCCTAATCTTTTTAAAGATTACAGAATTTGGTCTTATTTTTGTTGATTTCTTACCACATTTTTTACTTCCTTTCATAAATTTCTCTACCGTTCTATAATGATGCTTTCCAAAGAAATAAAAGGTTAGCGTGTATCATTCTTTGCTGAGAAGTCATAAGACTTTTTTTTTTTTTTTTAACATGTATTATTTTTCCTTGTAACCATCTAAAATCAGAACAATTTCCAAAAAGCAGTTCTGGATATTGCCTGTCAAAGCCCATCATCCATGGAAACTCAGGAAATGTGACAATTAACATCCACAAGGATAATTTTATTTTATGTAATTTATTCTGTTTTAAGTATAGGAGCAGTGATGAGAAGGAGAATAAATGTTTAACTGAAACCCTTATTTTGGTTATTGGTATAGAATTGCCAAAACAGCCAATTAATTTTGTGCTATTTTCTATGCCCACTCTGTCTTGCTATCATACAATTTATAAAAGACTGAAAACAATGTGTAACCTAATTAAAAATTAACTTAATTCATGTCAAATATTCTCACAGGAAAAAAGTCTACTGTAAAATATATTAATGCACTTGACAATCCCAGCATTGTAAGAGAACATAGTAAATCTGTTGAAGCTCATGAGGATTTCTGTATCAAAGCAACAAAAAATCCCAATGAAATTCATTCTTTGGGACTAAAAATGTGATATTTAAAAAGATTAACTTCTTCATATTAGAGAGCCTATTACTTTTTGAGCTTGCATTCAGTTAAAAAGGAAATACTGTCTCCATTACAGCTTGCAATATTCATAACAATATGGACATTCTAAAATACTTCAATTATATTTAATCATACTTAAACCTCAGTTACTTTCATACCTGTTTTAATTGTGTCTGTAAAAATCTGTCGAGCTGCATATGCATGTAAAGATCTTTGCAAAGTGAAACTTCCATTTTCTTCAACAGCACTAGTTCACCAGCAGATTCTAATATTTAGGTTTCTAAGCATAATGGAATTTAAATAATTGCTGAATACACAGCACCTTCACCCATCATCTTTTACTGTCTTATAAGGACCTGGGCAGGGAGACAAATTTCTTGTTACAAGGGAGACAATATTCTTTCAGGTTTCTTTCATTCCACCATAAGCCTATCCTTGCTTCCAATATACCTCACCTTTTTATCTAAAATAACAAGTGAAGAGCATTTATTTATAATATCAAGAACAAACACAGCACCCTTCATGTAGTGCAAGAGTTTGTAACTGCAGGATTCATATATCCAGCCCTTTGATTTTAGAGTTATGTCACTACAGTGGTGTTGTACAGTCATTAACTTCTACTTACAAAACATAGGTAGGCATTCTGACCAGTTGCCTGTGGTGAAAAACGTAAAATTCTAATATATCCTGTTGTGTAATAGGTGTGTTTGGAAAGACTCACAAGTATTTGGATGATGTACGGAAAAATGAAATTTTCCAGTGCTGTTGGATCTATTCTCGTAATGAAAGAGCAGCTTTTAACACTTTTTCCACTGTTCACTCTATTCTGTGTGTGGATAAAAGCCGCACTTATTCCTTTGCAGCAGGTGTAAAAAGGAGCCAAAATACACCGATATTAAACACTAAAGCAGAGATTAATTGGAACTCATTACTCCTTCCTTTTTAGTGTTTTGTAAATAATTCTATATTTCATGCTAAAGTGCACAGCCATTCAAGACAACAATATTTTCTAATGGAAAACCACCCTGCAGTTTCTTGGTTACCAGGTGACAACTAGCAAATGTGGCTAGTGAGCTGAGTAGAGGTTTATATGCTACAGGCTGATGATCTTTGTCAGTTCCTAGAGATCAAATATCTCAAAAAAACCCCACTCCTTGCAGCATTGCCTGTTACACTGGAAAGCTGAACAAGCATGAAGTTAATTCCTTTTCTGATAAATGCAATACATAGATATGATTAATGGTTGACCTTTTTTTCTCTTTGCCGTAAGCAGGTAAGGGTCTTCACAGATTGCTTGCACTTAGCAACTTCTAAATAAATGGGCGCCTGAAGGCTGTATTTTGTACTTAAATTATTGCTATAGAGAGCACTTTAAAACACTTTTGCCCTCAGATGGTCAATTTCAACCCCTCTTCCAGCAAAGTCTTATTAACTTAGAGCAAAACTTGATTATAGTTTTCTGCATCCCAACAGAATTTCTATCCATGTGTCGTGGAATGAAGTATTTCCCCGAAATGTCATGGTAGACTTTTGACAAAACAAAAGAGAGCAGCTATTGTCAATGTCTCAACAAACTTCTTTGGTTTGTCAATATGTTTTCAAGCTTTACTTGTAGCTTTTACTGAACAAAAAAAGAAGAAAACAAACCCAGCAAAACCTCCCAAGGACAGAACTTAATACATGTGACCACACGCCTGCCACAAAAAGTAATGTCTAAATATTTACTCAGTAAAACAGCCAACTCCCTGCAACTAGAGATTCTCCTTTCTTTTTCCTTTACATAGGCAGATGAAATTGTTTGAAACGAGTATACTCGCAGACAATTTAAACTATAAATAATGACACGTAGCAGTTTAAAAAATGTGACTATTCAAGTTCCTTAGCACCATTTGATGATTTATTAGCAGTCTCTTTCAATTTCACCTTTTCTGCACCAAGTGACTTCAAAATCAAAAGTACTAGCATGCATCAATCTATAATATTCACAGTTAAGATATATTAGTAACTATATTTAGTAATGCTGTGTGTTATTGATTCACAGGGCTGAATATATTATTATCAAAGGGTGATTTAAAAAAATGTAAATCGCGGTTACAGTTATATATTCATAACACATCCTCAGAACTAGAAATGAAAGCGGCAGCTTTATTTTATTTCTTCTATTTCATAATGTTCTGATGCTAAGTTCCATTTGTACCAGCTGCACCTGGTTACCACTGAAGACATTTGGTTGCCCTCCATCTCTTCACAGCTCATTAGCTGAAAACAGAGAGCAACTCCTGGGTCAGGAGAAGACGTACTGTCTGTGTGCCTTGCACACGAAGAAAGCCGAGACTGGAACAGGGTCCCATGGGGTCCCTGGGTCTATTTAAAGGCCGTTGTAGTCTCTAGGCAGGCAGCTCTACTATGTGCTCCAAAAGAGGGTTTTCCTTCTGGTGGAAGCACTAGGAGCTGTACAAAGTAGTCTCAGTGGGGCATCACTTAGGTTACCAACAGGCATCTGCCAGGAATTAAAGCAATTCCATGAAAACAGAATTTTTGTCAAACTGCTGTCACAGCGTCTGCCTGGTTCTCATGGAGCTTTTCTGAGGAACATTTGTGGAAGCTATGTGAATACACCAATGTTACAGTGATATTGTCTGCTGCTCTGGAGTGGCACTAATGGCAGCATCCACTGACTCCTGAATAGTTTTGTGCTTCAGGTTCCCAGTTTACTTAGACTGTGTTACAGTACATTGTGAAGTTGCATCCTCATTTTCAACTTCTAGTGTGCTTGTGTTTAGTCTCTACAAGAAATAGGTTCCCAGCTGGTCGGATTTCCCTCAGATTGGTTGTGTTCTGCAGCTTTGTTCCATTTTCTGTGTATTGTATGAGACCACACAGGTATTTTATAAATGTATGCGTTGAAAGGATGGTTGCATTATGAAATGAAAGCAAAATATTTAGTAAAACTGCTATATATGGCCATATATATAGCCAAAACTGCTATAATGCCCCCTCCCTCTCTTTTTGTGTGTCTTCTTTGAAAATAGCATCTACATTTTCATTAACTTTACAATATTCAGGTACTGCATAGGAAGACAAAGCCACAGACAGTAACTGTTCCCCAGGAAACAAAAAGAGAACATTATATAGACCTTATGCCTTTTATCGAAATACAGTTGAAGCACTAGGTTGAGGATTTAGATAGGTTCCTAAAGTATATGGACACTGGAACTATAAAGCAGTTATGATATTCTCCTGCTTTGCCTTTTCCCTGCTTTTGGACTACGTAGAACATGCAATTATTAAATGACTAGTATTCAAGTCACAGAGCAAAAAAGTGAAAAAAGTTACTTGGACACAGCATTGAAACATGTAGAACATATTGAAAACTTAATCTAAGGAGTTTCAAAGAAAATATATATAATTTTAGGGCAAGTGAAAGAATCCCAGTTGCAAAGGAATAAAAATAACTGACCATTTCCCCAAAAGGCAAATATTTGGCAAAGCTGCAGGGAGTAACAGAATTACACCAGCAGAATATCTATCCTTTTGTATCACATTTTGCATTTAACGTTTGCAAACTGGAAATTTTCCCTAAGCAAAATGTCAACCGAATCTTTTTCTTAAATGAAAGTGTGCATGAAGCTTCCTTGATGGGTACAGCTCTGAGAGCACCATAGATACAATGCCCTGGCAGTTTGGGAGAGCAGTTTTTCATTTTAGCTCATCAAAATACTCTCTGTAGGGAGCCATTCTATTCCTGAGTATGGCAGCACTGTGAGAAGGAAAAGAGGTAGTGAATGAGACAAGGAAAAAGTGGAAAAATAAATAAAGGTGATTGTGGTGGGGTAAAAGTGTTTCATTCAAGTGGATCACAAAGCTTTTTTATTCAGCAGCTGTTCACTGAGGTGTAGAGAGCTGTAAG
The DNA here is from genome assembly GCA_013397845.1 of Melanocharis versteri. Taxonomy (NCBI): domain Eukaryota; kingdom Metazoa; phylum Chordata; class Aves; order Passeriformes; family Melanocharitidae; genus Melanocharis; species Melanocharis versteri. The sequence goes on from VZTG01001100.1 coordinate 483,870, forward strand.
CCTGCAAGGTCTCTTAGCCGGGAAAATGGTTGGAGAAAAGCTGACCATACTGTATCAGTAAATGTTTAACCAAAAGCAGAAGTTTCTTCCATACCTTTTAATACATATATATATAATGTGCATATATAAAACAACCCAACAGCACTTTTTCAGTTAAATTATAGTACATAAAATTGATCGTTTCATTGGAAAAAAGTCTGTGTGTCTCCTCCTTGATACATTTCCTCAACCTGTCCTGAGAAACAACCAATGAGCTGAATCCCTCTGGTAATCATGGCAATAGTTTCACGCTGGGAACAGAACACAAGGCTGCTCAGATCATACAAGAGGGCAGATTTTTCTCCTCACAATTTCAAACATTTCAGAGCATCATGAGGAGTACATAAATATTTGATAACAGTTACAAAAATCTAAATGTTCAGGATAGATAAAATTCATTCCCCACCTACAGGTATGCCTTCCAACTTATTCCCTCATTACTGATTACAAACACCTACTACAGTTCGTTTTCTAAAGACGTCTTCCAAAGACAGAAAATTTCCATTGAGAGGTATTCATCCTCCTTTTGAAAGTAAACAGATGCTTGACACATGATCATACAAGATACAATGTGCATCTAAAACAGAAATCTGAGAAAGAAACACAGAAAATCAAAGTAACGCTGACCAGAAAGACAAGACCAGAGCTCAGCTCTACCATGTCTGGCCCAGCCGTGGCACGGGCAGTCACCAGCTGGGCATGTGGCCCACTTTTGTTTGTTTGAAAATCAGTTTTCCCGCTTTTTAAAGTCAGGCTTGCAGGCATGGTTACCTAAATAATTTGAGAACAAGAAGATTTTGCAGCAGTTCTGAGGACAAGACTGAGCTGCTGATAGGGATGTTCACAGCTCTTAGGGACATCATGAGAATCGCACACGTAAGGGATGAATTTGTGCCCCAGGAATTTAAGATTAGAGCTGGACCAGGCAATAACCTTACCTTAATGTATCAAAACCTATTCCCAACACAACATATCAGCCTGCTACTCCAGTACATGTTGGTGTCTGGCTCAAAAAACACCCAACCACCCTCTAGGGCAGTGAGTGAACCCGCTCGGATCTGAAGGTGACCCCTGCAGCACTGACACTGCGTCTTGAGTTGGCAACATTTCAGCATCTCCAGCGGGAATTGTAGGCTGCGGCAAGGACCTACAATGGTTGTGGGTGAAGACAGGCTGGCCTGCTGGTGGGGGCGGGAAGGAAGGCCCCCGTGCCAAATGCGCCATTGCAACGGAGCCCCAGAAGGGACCTTCTCCGGTCATGCAGAAACCTTCACACCAACCAACACAGTTTCATTTGTTTCCACCACTTTCTTACAATACAGATGTGTCCCCCTTAAAGACTTAGCCTCTGCTTCGGGGAAGCCGCCTCTCCAGGTTTCCGCATTGGCGGTGCCCCGGCTGGAGCTGGTAGGCATCAGTTTTCACGGCAAATGGTGGGTGCAGAGGGGGCCAGCGGCTCCCCAGTCCTGGCGGGAGGCTCCAGGCTCAGCTGTCCATCTCGGCCGGCAGCCCCCGGCTGTCATTGCACCAGCCCCGAGCCGTAGCTGAAGGCGTAGCTGCTGGCCAGCGACAGGGCCTGCTGGTGCTCCTCGCCCTGCTCCGACGGGTAGCTGGGAAATGTCTGCGCCCGGGACACCTTCGCTGAGCCGAGGTTGTGACCTGGAGGGGGGAGACATGAACACCAAAGATGTAACTGGGCTTTGAAGCCTCTCACCATGGACACGGACTCCAGTGGATTAACTTCATACCGCCCCATGGTGCCAGGGCGCCTGAGAGCAGACCCGATTCATCGGGCCCTTCTGGGGATGCACAAGAGGGTATTTCCTGTGGCTGAGGGCACAAGTGGGTGACACATTCCAGCGAAGGCAAGAGGTCCCAGACCCAACTCGGGCATAATTTAGGGTCAGAATTTTTTTCAAAATTTCAGAGTGTCATATCTGTGTATTTTCTACTTTGTAAGTCTTAGTTATGTTAGTTAGGACTGACAAATAACTAGTTCATGTCTTATTTACCTGAAGTGCTGCCCATGAAAGTAATGCCAGGGGTTTCAAAGGGATTAGTCCCACAAATGCCACTTCATTTACTTACTGCCCTTTGAACAGGATGCCAGTTTGTCAGGTAAGCACAGCATCATCGTCATTCCAAAATGAACTGGAGGTGAGATATGGTGCACATGGCAGAATACTGGTTGGGAAGAGGATGTGTCAGATGCTTTTTCAGATGAGTTTGTGAATCTCATATAACGATTGCTTTCATCAGCAAGATGGGAAACCATGTGTAAAAAGCCAGTGATGAAACTCAGGTAACCCTGATGACCAAATTCTATAATCTGATAGTTTTCCTAGCTCTTATTTCCTTTTGAAATTGAGATTTAATTAGTAACAAAAAATAAACTTCCAAAGTGCATATCTTCATGCAATGTATATTCTCTTTTTTTTTTTTTTGGAAATGTAAATTGAAGCTTTGATTCAAAATGGCTTTACATAATGCTTTTAAGGATGTCTTAATACACTTATTATCTGTAGGAATGCAAAATTATATTTTTATGTCAGCCACAGAGATATTAAAGAATAGCTGCAATGGTATAGACTCAAATACTAAAGAATTCAGCTCATGCGGAAATGTTTCCAAACAGTTAGCAGCTTTCTAGACTGGCCCAGTAGTGTTGGAACCAAGGATGATGTTCACTGGATTTGGGAAAACTTTTCCTAACTTGCATTTGGAAAAGTTTGATCATAATATGTTACTGACTTCCTCATGAAAAAAGCCCATGATTCCCCCTGAATATGAGACTACCAGAGCAATGCTGGGACCAAGGGAGAAAAAAACCCAACCAAATGACAAATAGAGTAAAAGGTGCATCTTAGTGACACTGAAGACAATAACGCCAGAATCTGAATTCCCAATGGCATGTTAATGGTCATAAAATCCCTTTCACAGCACAAGAAAGCAGGATGAATTTTTTATGCGTATTTTTACTATTCATTCATTGGGTTAAACTGACATTGGCTACCAAAACTTGACTGAGATGAAAGGCTTAAATTTTTTCTGCTTCAAGAAGCTTTTGTATCAAACTGAAGTAAAGTGTACGGTGACTGTGAGTTCTGAGCTACAAAGTAGCTGATAATGTTTGTGAATAGTCTTAGAGGTTTTATTGCTTTGACCAACTTTTAACCATGATATTAAATAAGGCCTTTATTAATTTTTTACTTTTATTTGGGATTACATCAAAATTACTGTCACTTTATTTCTTAATCTAATGCAAACCTAAACATGAGAAGATGAACTATTCTAGATTTTAATTTTGTGTTCCAAATCTGCCGCTTTTCTTTCTCAGGATGTAAGATCTTGCTTTCCTTTTATCCAGAAGCTAGAATCATATGTATTTAAATGCCATAAGGAAATGCTAAACCAGGCACATGATTTCCTATGTAAAATTTGTCTCTTTCCTACTAATACAGATAAATAAAGTATGTCAAGGTATAATTTTCATTCATTCTCTTCATGTATTTTACCCACAGAGTATAAAACAATCCCTGTGACAATGAACAGGAGTAAAGAGACTTATCTTGCATAATTAATTTTAAGTCCACTTTTGTAGAATAGTGCAGTGATGAAGGGTGCCCCCAATACACTAATTTCTGGCCACAGAATTCAGGAAGTCTCTTAGAATGTGGAAGATGAATTTGAACCCATTAGGGTTAAAAAGGAAACTAAATGAAGGTCTTTCATTTCTTGTATATATGCCTTAAAAGCCAGCACATCCCTTGCTGTTCTTTAAAAGAAAATTTGTAGATGCTAAAGGTCACAACAGGGCTGATTTTTGCCATTCTGTAACCAAAGGGGTTAAGGAGGAGAAGTGACTTCTTCTCTCCTAACTGCTATGATACGTAGAGAAAGAGAAGAGAGACAAACAGATCCAAAAGATTAAGGCACACTTAATTGAGCCAATAGGTGTAAGATGTCTGGTTGAGGCTCAAGCTGAACAGTATGACATCAATCCATGAAAATAATAAAAAAAAGAATAGAGAACATTGGTTCAAATGAAATGAGAAAGCTATGGGTAATAGAAAATTTGTGAGTTTGGAAAGAATGGATCTAGGCAATATGCTTACTTTCAACTTATATTTAAAAAAACCAATTAGCTATGTTAATATACTTCAATAAATGAATTAAAAAATGATGGTGGCAAAATAATAAAATTGTCCAATGGTTCCAAGTTTACTTAAGACTTCTAAGCAATACATTTCCAAAATTTAGAGAATTTTCCATCTTTTTGTTAAAATTCAGCATATTACATGCTGGAATTCTATATTATAATAGATCCTTTTATTTTCATTCCTACATATTATTTTAATATTCATACAGCTGATCAGCCTTATGGAGCTCTAGGTACTGCAGTGTCTCCAAAGTTACACTTTATGTCAGCAGTAAGGATTTTGAAACTAAAGATACAGGTAAAGTTTTTGCAGTAAAGGATTAAAGTTCCACAGCTTTCTAAATTTCCTGCTTCAGTCATGTTTGGGCCTTAAAAGGTTAAGAGAGAAGAAGAATACTGTTTGTGGATTTTGCAGCTCTTTGGTACCACAGCTGCTTTTAAGAACACAAAACTAACTCTTCCCTACAATTCTTCTAAAGTCAGCATAAGATGAATTTGATTCACACAGATTTCATAACCTGAAGACACCAATAGAGCTGGGGAAGGTTTTTCCCCATGGCTTACAGAGGAAAAGCTGCTTTTTTTTCTGTTCTAGGACAAGACCTTGGAAACATAAGTATTATTCAGCCTGCTTCATCCTTTATTCAAATTTACTCTCAGGATTATAGAATGCAATGAAGCTGCAGTCCAAAGCAATTAGGTATGAATGATCCATCAAGAAAATTTAATGTAACCCAGCAAATTACATTAAATTAGATTTTTCCTGATCTTAATTATATTGGAAGCAGAGGCAGTATACACGAGGATCTTATTTCATGGCATGGTGCTTATTTATAACAATTCTTTAGAGGAAAAACCCAATGGTTTCCTAGTAACAGCAGTGACTGATGTACATATAAGTAGATCGATCACAACTTCTGAGAGAAAACTTGCAGTACTCAGCTAAATGAAGAGAAAAAAAAAAGAGGAGAAGAGATACAGGGATAAGCTTTAAAAGCTCCCTTACTGCTGCTTATTGGGAGATGTTTCTGTTTCAGATTCAGAATTCAAATTCTTAAGCAGAAGGCAGGTGCCAACCCTTTTTCTTTTCTAAATGAAATAAAGGTCACTCTTCTTTTCCAATGCAAGAATTCAAGGGATTCTCATCTGATGTTCTTCGGTTAGAGCACTCATGTCTGATGTACAAGTCCTGTGTTAAAATTCCCCTCTGCCTGTGGGTAAGGTTCAACATTACAATTTCTGTGGAAAATCAGCTGAAAAAGTGTTCCCTTTCTGCTCCGTACTGACACTGCTGTTCACTATCTCTCAGTTGAGCCACTGAGACTGAAAAGCTGCTTTGTAGACTGAAGCACTTTGGTCATCTGGTTTGCAAGAGCCCTACAAGTCTCTGTGCTGGCAAAGCTGAGGAGCAGGAACAAGCAGCCAAGGGGAAGAGAAGGCAGGTTTTTCCTCAGGCTGGTTTCCCTGCCAGATGGTTTGTTTGGCGAATGATGACCTGCGAGCAATGTGCCACCAAATTGGGTGAATGCCATCGCCACCAGACTGCTCACAGCTCTGATGCAGGAGCACCTTTGAAACCCTGTGACTAAGCTTTTCCCATACAAGATCTAATATAAGTTTATGTTTCTGCAGTACAGTGATTAAAAATTAATAGAACCAGAGACTCCTGTGTTTCAGCTTCTGTTGCAGGCCTTTAATTACCTTATATGAGATAGCCATTAGGTAAAAATAAAGACGCTTGCAGCTGCACAGCAAGCTTTCATCTGGGATTTCTTAACCTCTGAACAGATGACTTTACAAACAAAAGGATGCGCTACTAATGCATTTCTATTTTTCTAGGTAAGAATAATAAATTTATTTTTGAAAATAAAATTTGATGTTTCCATTTCCAAGATTATGAGCTCAAAATTGAAGTCATTAAATTAAAGCCAATTGGATATCTTTATTAGAATTGTGTTTTGCATTTGGGAGTCTCTGAGACTTTATGATTGCAAGAGTTCTGCGATTGCTATAGATGTTTCTATAAATGCTGTAAAAAACATCTGCTCAAAAGAAATTTCTATGAATCAATCAGTGCAAGCTGAGCATAAATAAAGTGAATCACTTGTTCCATTGTAAAGTAGTTGTTTCTTTTTAGAAATATTAATTGGAAAATTCTGTTGTTAACAATAAACAGAACAGTCTGGGAAGCAGGGAAACAGAGATGATGAGATTTTATCATTGCACAAAAGGATAGTGTATGAAGGTGGAAAAAACCCAATTAGCTAACAGATGTTTCAGGAATGAAATGTTAGTGAGAAGGAGTTGTTTCCTCACACAGTTCTCACTGGACAACATAAATGCAGCCGCTGAGCCTGAAAAGTTCCCAAAACTAGTACCAGTCTTTAGATTTGCTTTCCCTAAGGACTTTCCCAGCAGCAGTGAAAGCTCCTGTTTTTACCAGAGGAGGCCCAGAGATTGCACTGAGGGTATCGTTTGAATGGGGAAGCTTGTCTCAAAGTGCTTCAACCTCTGATATTCTTTGCCGCATTTTTGTTAAAACACAGGACAGAGTGGGAAAGGCACTCTATGCATTGAAATCCCACTAGGGAAAATTAAACTCTTACTGAAAAGAACTAAATTATTATGACTGCTTATTTCACATGGAAGCTTTTATCCTCTAACAGCATTTGTTGCAAAGAAAGAGACTCCATATTTTATTCTGGATAAAGAAAAAAACATTTCTCCAAAAAAACCCCCTACTTCAGTCTCAAATCATTTAAGTGGCTATTATTATATCAAAAAGGATACTTTCATTTAAGGCAGAAAATAAATGATTGCTGCCATCCTATTTATAAATTGATACTGGTTAAAATTCTGCCAACTCTCTGTATTGAATATACAGTGTCTTCTATTGAGCTATTGATGACAAAGCAGCTTTTCCTTTTCTGCTGTTAGATGATTGGAATAACTAAAGCAAAGTTTCATAGCAGGACAAACTGCTACAAAGCAAAACATTTATTTTGCAGTAATGATGCATTTGGATTGGAAGGGCATTAATTGGTACAGCAATTACTATGCTGCCACTCACAAAAAGATGCACTGGAAGGGAGCAGATGGAAACTGAAAAATAGCATAAACTACATTACAGCATATTGATTTCCATATACTTATTGAAAGTGAAACTGGGGGCCTGTTTCAGTTCCAAATAAAGAAATACAAATTTTCCTTTGAATTTAACTACAGTTGGAATAAAAACGCCAGGGAGCACAGCTGGGCTCCAACTTTCATATATTCTAAAATAAATTTGGATTTAATTTCATCAAATATATATATCTTTCTGAAGGGAGAAAGAATACCAGGAAACCTAATTTTTGAGACAGATTTTTTAAGAAAATGGTTTAGTTTATTTATTAGAAATACTTCTGAATAAAAATAATTTAAACTGAGAATAAAATACATAGCAAATAAATGAAGAGAGTGAATGACAAACCCTCATCCCTCCCCTTTTAAAATATTTGTTTTCCATTCTTAATTGAAAAACATTTTCGTTTTCCTTAGAATTTAAAATAAAAATAGTAACTTTTTTCCTGTACAGCATCAAGATTAGTAAAAACCTGAGTAGATATATACTTGTTACAGAGCCCTATCACTTTCCAGAATTGGAAGACTATTATTTAACTTAAAAGTCTTTGGCATCGTCATCAAGCCCTCCTCTAGAAAAGAAGAAGCTTTACAAGTGCATGCAGAAGAGACTGCAGGATTGCCAGTTTAAAACCAGTAAATTTATAATACGTCGATTTTCAACGTTCTGATTTTGGCACAAGAATTCTGGAGTTTCATGAAGAGCATGTCTACAAGTCAATATTTTGAAATACAGAAAAAATGTTTCAATACCTACAGTGTGATTTGCTTGTAAATATTATGCACAGGAAAAACCAGCACTATTTCATCTGCACCCCCACCTAAAATAGCAGGCATTTAAAAGAAGGATCTTGAAACATGTAATTAAAGCCAATGTATTGACTGAAGGCCAGGTCGGCTTAATTGCTGTGGTGTTTTTCTAGGGAAGTGTTTTTATATACTTGAAGTCCTGCTGCACCTAACCTGTGAATCATCTGCTTAGACTATCACAAACTGACGTAGCTCCTGTGGTAGAAATATTAGAACATCAACCACATCTTTCTCAAGGATGAGTAGGTTTATCTTGCTCTCTACTTTTAATTGGTTTTCATTAGCATTTTTTTCCTGATAACGCATTTATGTGTGTTTATAAAGGGAGGAGACACATATAAATCTCTACTACCTAACATCTCCACCCAAGGCAGGGAAATGTAAGTTATTTACACATCTCAGATTATCCAATAGTTCTTTCCCTCTTTGCTCGTATTTCTGCAGCCAAAATCTGACACATATTTGGAAAAACTGATCTATTTTACATATTACATCTCTTTGACTTGTGCTCTTCTATTTATTATCTGTAACTGTTCAGGCCTGTGTGCCTGAACTTCAAGGAGATTAAGTAAAAGAAAGTGGAGCAGCAATTTTTGTAGTTTTGTGCTCTGAGCCAATGTGCAGGTAAGCGTAGTAAGCTTGTACTTAGCTTTCTTATGTTGTCTTCCATATAAAGACCACACCAGCCCTTGCAGAGAATAATTCATTTTGTCTTTGCAGCTTTTTACACTTGTGCTCATGTTGTAGTACTAAACCAGCCTCCTCTCACCCTCTGTCCTGAGTCCAGCTCTCTAACTATGCCAACACAGTTGAAGGAGGTTCAATCATGTTCCCACTTGACACAAAATTAGGCTAAGGTCCAACTTTGCTACAAAACAAACATCATTTTCCAGATAAACACTCTCAGAAAGAAGGATTTCTGAGTTTGGTTTCATGGATTCTATAGAAGTGACATTTTCTGTAGTGTTACTTTGAATTTTTAGTTTATTGATTTTAAAGTATTTTTCAGGGAACCCTGATAGCCTGGCATTGAGCAGCCTCATCTTGCAACCCAAACTATTCTGTAATACAATGCAATACTTTCTTTTCAGCCGTTTTTCTCATGAGAGAAAAAAAATCCTCTATTTGTTAAAAAATCAGTTAAAGAAAGTATTGAGCTGCTCTTCCTGACTTGCAGTAAGTTCAGAGAGTTGCAGGTTTCTTTGAACCATTACACAGATGACCCAAAATTTGTGTGTATGGAGAAGTGACTATGGTCAAGGATTTTGTTGTACTGAAAGATACAAGCACTACGACCTTGAAGAAAAGCTTTTGTGAGAAAATGTGGGCAGTTTAATTCTAAAATGTATCAAAATGTCAGCAAGTTAATTAACAGCAAATAAAATCTTGAATGAGTGCCCTAACAAAGCCACCTGAAAAGGCTGAGTACTTTCTCCGAGGTGGCTAGCATCCCTGGCCTAATTCATCCTTCAAACCACAGGCTCAGTCAACCAGAAACTAATATAAAACCTAATATAAAACATCTCCACATAAGTTGTAAAATTGAGGTTTACAATGAGAATATTAGCTGTTTCTGAACTTGTGCCTGTGCCAAGTAAATTTATTTCATTCACCACAAAAGTAAACAAAGGCTAAGCACTTTTATACATAATGCATTATAGTTTCGCTTTCCTAGTCACGCTCAAAACTCAATGAACTTTTGAGACAGAAACTTCACAAAACAGACATTCCATGTTGGTAATACTAAGAAAAAAAAAAAAAAAAAGTAGAGGAGAAATTTCTGCAAGTGACAATTTCCTTCACTTCAAGGAACATTTGAATGAGATCCAATTGCAAAATGCAAGAAATAAAAAGAAAAGAATGCTCTGATCCTAAGTACATATGGGAAAGGCTAAAGTGGGGGGAAGAGGCAAAATCTAAGGAAAACTCCAACAAGAAAATTATTTTAGTGTTTATTTTTTGTCATGGAGACATAACAAACCAATAAAAGAGAATACTCAGAAAAACTGACGTGCTCCTGGGATAACTGAAAAGCAGGAAGAATATAAAGCTAGCAAAAAAAGAAACAATTTTGAAGGACAGATAAAATTGTGTGGATTGAGTTACTTTTTCTTAAATAATTTGCTGCCGTGTCTAAGTAGGTAGAGCTCCACACTTTGCTATCTGCTTTTGACTCCTAGGTAGAGCATGAAGTCATTATGACAGTCAGCTGATGGTAGATCTCCAGGCAGAAATAGATTTGGAGTATAATTTTCTTTGACATCCTTGCAAAGTTCATCTGCCAGAATAATTTAAAGCTGGTATCTATGTATGTAGTATTATCATCCGGTTTTACCAATTTGTTAGCTCAGTGTTAGCTTTTCCCTTCCTCAAAATGTTTATGCTGTGTTTTTATTACAGCCAAATTAAATGCCCAGTCAAAAGAGAGATTTTATCAGATAGATTGTTAAAAATCAACCCCTAAATCTATCACTGATTTAACAGAAAGCATCTTACTGAAAAATTCAACGTAAAAATGCAAATTCATACATTGCATATCACTTTGATGATATGGAATATGTCACTGTTAAATATTTATTGCATTTCAAATCTTGTTGACATTTCCCCTTGGATACACTATCCCAGAAAACACTACACAGGCCTGATGAGATTCTACTGATACTACGGAGATGGAGCGAAACAGTGAATTTCTAATTTAATATCAGAGTATCTAAAGCAAAAGGAAGTAAAAAACTACTTACATCCATAAAAAGTGTGCAGTGTGTAGATAGTATACTGCCTTTGTAAAGGGGGTACTACTGGAGGCTGATTGATCAGTACTGTTTAATCTTGTGGCTGTTATAATTCTGCTGATCTCTAGTGTGGCCAATATTTCCTGGCCTGGTAGTATTTTCATTATAAACACTCCACTCACAAAGATTTATCACTAGCCTATAAAAAAATTGCCATAAAATGAAACTCAGCACATGAGGTCTGAGAACAAAGTCAGAGAGCAAATTTGGTCTGACAGGATGGAGGTAATATGTTTTTCACCACATTTTTATGTAAGTAAAATACAACCTTGTTTGGAAAAAAAAATTTAAAAATAGAGAAAAAAAATAGCAGGCAGTATAGTTTACATTGCTTAACATAGGGAAAAATGGGGATGAAGGATTTATGCCAGCCCAAATGGATATCTATTCTACAAAAACTGTATTTAAAAGACAATTTTATTATGTGAGTGTAATGTGAGAACTAAGCATATATAAAACATAAAGTGTAAGACATTCAGGTGCTACAGCTGAGCCTTTCCTTTGGTGCTCCCAGGCAGTTTGTTTGCACAACTGAAGGGCCAGGGAAATAGGGAGATAAATGCTAGCAAAACTAACCCTTATCGAAAACAAACACACAAAAAAGGCAAATCAAAATGCAAAACATGTTTTATGCATGTTCAGTTTTCACTGTGGAGTCAGATACGCTCCACTTCTGGGCTGTTCAAAAAGGCAGGAATACCTGGCTGTTGGAAATGGTTCTGAGGTGAAATAGGACCATCATTTTAGCATCAGCTGTGCCTGAGACTACCTCAGCAAATGATTGCACTGCAGACTCAGTCCTCTTTGAGCCATGCTAGAGCTTCTCACTGCACAAAAGCAGCAGAAGTCATCATCTGGTTTTGATCATATTCTTCTACCTCTGTTACATAACTCAGAGTCATCCCATTACTGCACTTCCCTAGAGGAATCTGAGGACAAAGTGCTGTTCAAACTGTAGACAATGTCCTCCAAGAACAGGAAAAAGTCTTGGACTCTGGTAAAGTGCCTTTCCTTCAAGGAACTTTGTATTTCTGTTGTAACACAGAGAATTAGTCTTGCTTATGTGTATTTTGCTGGGAAGGGAAGGAGGAGGGTGGTTTGTGGGAGGTAAAAACACAGTTCCCAGTTTGATAAAATGAGTTATTAAAGTGACTAAAGATTTTACATTTTTTTTTCTGCCACCAATGAGAAAAATTCAGAGAAGATCTCACATTAATATATGCAGGCACGAAACACAGCTTTCAGAACTTCTACCTTTCAAAATCTACTTTTTTACCCATATATTAAAAGCATTTATTAAACTATTTGTTTATACTCAGATTTAGGCTCTCTATGAAATAACTTTCTATGAAATTGTCCTTAGAAATATTCTTTAGAAGACCTTAATGTTATTTCAAGCTGCAAATAGATAGTAATAGTAGATGCCATGTAAAAGTGAAATATTGTATTAGCTGATAATTAGCTCTCTGGCAATGTTAAAAAGTTTCCTGAAACACTTGAAGGCAGGAAGACATACCTCTCCACCAGTTCTACAGGAGAAAGGATTTTTTATTTTTAAGTGCAATTTGAAATTATAGACTGTCCTTAATAAGGCTTGAGACAGCAAGCAGAGTATGCAAAAAATACAGAAACAGTTTTTACGACCTGTATTTGAGGTATATTTTGAGGTGCTTAGTAGTAGACATTGCAAGTGGTTGAACAGTTTATGAAATGGATGGAATAAAGGAAAGGTTTCTGTCTGTACAGAGTGTAACAGCACTCTGAGTTCTTTTGTTCCTTGCAGAGATCGCATATATAAAATATGTGGCAATAAGGCAGTTCACAGAGGCTAAACAAATTCTTTTCCTCTATAATTTATTCTCTAAAATAAAGAAGTTTATTGATTTTTAGATTATATAAGTTTAATTGGAATAAAGTAGATGTCTAAAACATCAATGAAGCACTCAGGAAAGTTAATCCATTTTTCATGACTCTATAAATAATTTCTTCTAGCTGTAAAAGCCTTCAATTACCCACCAGGAAATCAAAAACAATGGCTCTAATTCACTGAGGGATGCAAGTGATGTTCTTTTGCATTTTTTTTCCCCTGAAAGGGAATTCACTGTGATTCAGTGTGAACAAACTGTGCCATTTTTATCAGACTCGTGTAACAGTAGAGGAAATGAGTGGAGGTAAATCTGGTAGAGGGGTGTCGAAGAGCTGGATCTGCTTGTTTCTGGAGATGGGAGGAGCCCCTTTTCCTTTACTCTTTCAGACAACAGAAGAAACAGCTTAAGCCAAAGCACTTCCTTCCACACCCACCTCCCCCCCGCAATAAGCAAATAAACATAATATGAAAACCAACGGTAATAGTAAAAACCACTGAAATTGCCACCCACGTGCCTTCCCTGGAAATTCGTTATTAAACTTGTAAATATTCTGTCCTGTGTTTTGCATTTTTCCATTCCTCAGCTGAGGATGGTTTTTTGTTAGTATTCCTTTTGTGGCCTCTCAAATCACAGAAGCTGTTTGAGCAGCGCAGCAGCAGTCCCTTCAAAAGATTTCCTTAATTCCAGCTGCTGGGAAGAGGGTCTTGACAAACCCAACTGACTGATCTGCTGAAGCAGGAAGGGGTAGAGAACTATCACCTCCTAAATGACATTCATGCTGTCCTATCTCACTGCTTGTTAGTTAAGTGTTACTAAAGCAAGCAATGACCAAAAAAAGTGCCCATAGCACAAGACAATATGCAGTAATCATATTCAGAACACGACATGTACAAAGTAATTACACTTCATACAGACATTTAGAGAAAAGAGTGTTACATTAAAGCAAGGCACTTCATTGATGGTGATTTTGCCATTGGCTTTAACTGGAAAGAGCTGTAACACAGATTTTAAATTTATTATGAATGTCTGCAGTTGTAGCACACAGGTAAGAGATGCTGAGGTGAACAAAGATGAATTAATCTCCCAGAAGGGTTGCATGCTACAGATATTGGTGTTGAGTAGCAATTTAGCTAACAGCAAGACAGATGCCATGGAGCCATCAGCAGCAGAAGGGAAAGAAGAGCAATGTAGAGGACCCACTTCACAATTCCTGAATGAAATCTCTGGAATTTCTTACATATGGCTAGATCATCCAGTGCTCCAGTCATTTTTCAGCTATTGGCAGTCACACAGTGGCACCTGAAATCCAGAAACTGCAGCTCAGACGCAAAGGAGATTCAAACCAGCTTCCGCCACCACGGCTTGCTGCCTTTTGTGCTATTACTTTTCCTTTCAGTGCCTATTATAGCAGAGCAGCATATAATGTGGAAGCAGACAATATGAGACAGTGTTCCTGAGTTATGGTACTACTTCTCCATGAACACTGCAAAAATTACTACCTTGCATGTAAATTTTTAGGTTTACTAGTACAGCTCTAAAAGGAGGGAAGTAAATAAAAGAATACAAGCAGCTTTCTGGCTGGACAAAAAAATGGGAATTTAGAGAGCTGGAAATCAGCTGTGATTTAAAAGGAAGTTAAAGTATGAATTCAGCAGAAATGACAACTCTGCAGGTACCATATCTGGTGAAACATGATATCATACTTTTACACTAAGGCAAAATGGCAGCTTGCAAAACTGTGCTGTATGAGGTACTGGCTTCAGGTTGCAAGAGTAAAGCCAAATTAAAATTAAACATATATATCCCCTATTTTAAGAGTACAGTGAGGACAAATTAAAGGGGAACAACTAACAAACCAAACAAAAACCCCAACACCCCTAAAAAACAATTTCATGAAGCAAATGACTTTTACCAGTTTTTCCAATTTATGACTTTATAGCCTACTCCTCCCTGGAGCAATAATAATTAAAAATTAGAAACTGTGAGGACTTTTACTCATCACTTGTTAAACACAACAAAGCAGCAATGTGCATTCCTTAGCTGAGTCCTCAGGCTGAGGTGTGAGATAACTGTTATAGAACAGGTATGCTATTAACAAAACATAGATGGGTATTTATACCACAACCAGAAAAAGAACTAAAATCTTTTATGTTATAGCTCACGCCAGTGATGACTGCACTACCCTGATTATTCAGGACACTGATTCTGCATCACAAAATCACCATATTTACATCCTATTGCTAGAACTTGCAGTTAAAATAATTTTCTTTATATAGTCTTGCAGCTGCAGACATGAGCACTACTAAGGCACAGAAGAGGGAGCATTCCATGATTCTTGGAGAGCTTTGTCTCTCACATGATCTTTGCATTCTTTCAAGATTTTATATTTTCCTTCATAAGTGGGAGAATGGGATCCAGTTAGTTGCCTCCACTTATGTCTCTTTGCAATGAATATTTAATGAAATACAGGAATGGTTACAGAAACCTCTAAAGTATCTCGGAAATTGATGTACTACCTCAAAATGTCTGCCAGTCAGTACAATACCTAGCTTCATAAATCCACTTTGAAAAAACAAATTGAAACAAGCATCTTTTGCCTTTTGAGAACAATCATATACTAAAATCGGAAATTTTCTGGGATATGAAATCTGTCTGTCCACTTACTTTAGAGGATAATCAAGAACTGAATGTAAAATGTGACCGGGGAGCTATCTAAATTTTAGACGATATTCAGACCTGCTGCTGAGGGCTGTGAACCATATGCTTTGTGCCTATAAATGTGTTTCTCAGACAACACCTGGGGATTTTGGTCGAGGCAATGAGCAAGGGGAAATCCAATTTTTATGTCTTTGGTAGAATGACTCAGGCAGCCGGACCATCATGATCCATTACAGACCCATCCTATCCCTACTAAATTGTTACTTTAAGAGCAAAAAGAAGGAAGCACTAGCAGCAAGGAACACACTGAAAAAAGCAGTGTTGCTGTTTCTACCAACTAGCTATTATTTGTCTTCATTTTAAAAATTAACTGCCTTCAAAAAGCAGCAGAGATGTATTACAATATCTTGAATTTCCTTTCCCCAAAAGTGAAAAAAAAAAGAAAAAAAAAGAAAAAAAGAAAAGAAAAGAAAAGAAAAGAAAAGAAAAGAAAAGAAAAGAAAAGAAAAGAAAAGAAAAGAAAAGAAAAGAAAGGAAAAGAAAAGAAAAGAAAAGAAAAGAAAAGAAAAGAAAAGAAAAGAAAAGAAAAGAGGAAAACCTCTGCAGGACATGCTGTTTTATGTGACAGCACCTTTGCAAGAAGTGGGGTGGAGGAAAAGGAAGCATTATCTTAGTATTTTAACTTAGAACTGAGTAAATCAGGCAAATAGCCTTCTTTGCTAAATTTAAGAACAGTGGCACCATCTGACAGAAAGCTTTTCCTCCTTTCCTCAAAGTGGAATGTGGCTTTTGATTTACTGAGTATCACCTTTTGATCAAAGACTTTACATCTACTGCAGTCACTTCTGTGATTTTCCACAAAATCCTTCCCAGTTCTTTTGATGCCCTATCTTTGCCTAACAAGAACCTAATATGCACATATCTTTAACTTACCAACCAGAAGCTATGAAAACAACGAGAATAATTTCAAATTATGATCAATATCAAATCACTAAGATGATCTGTCCCTTGCTCAGTCCACCTGTGATGTAGTAGGAATAGGGTTGGGAGGATTCCAGCTTTGTAATCTTTCTGCCTGGAATGTCATGCAGAGGGTAAAACACTCTTTTCATTATTCTGTAGTAACAGCAATCACTGTGCTACCTGCATTGCTCCTGGATGCTCAAAGGTAAAAGCTCATGGATGGAGTACAGTCCTTTTTAGAGACAAAAGGGAGCACCTCTTCAGAACCTCTTTTATTTTCCTGCCATTACCATCATCTTGCAATGGCTCTAACGCCTGCCTAACTAGAAATGACTAGAAAGGAGTTATCACAGTAGCAGACTTGTCGGTAAATTAAATGATAGTAAATGTGCATTTCCAAAGATAGCTAGATTTTGTGATGAATTTTTCAAATCCTGATGGCTGATATATAGTATTTATTTGAAGTTTGTTTCCTGTGTCTCTGTAAAGTCTGCTATTTAATTTTTTTTCCCATGATATACAATATTTAATATTATATATTAAGTTAGGAAGGTTGGTTTTGGTTTTAGAAAAAACAAAACAACAAATAACAAAACAACCCAACCAACCCCCTCCAAATATTATTTGCAGATGAGAGTCTTTTTACAAATAATTTGAATTTGATAAATGATAAGAAAGAGATATAGTTGACTTTTTCAAATTTTGAGAAATATCAATTTAAATATCAAATTAAAATATTATTTTTAATTTCCCCCTCCATATATTCCAAATAATTTAAATATTGTCAAGCAGTATATGGTGGAAAACGTTTTGGTAAGAAGATCAGATATAACTTTTCTAAGGATTCATACAACCTCTATTTCCATATTTCCATATCATGTTTTTTAAGTTCATCAGCAATAAAATGCATAAAAGTTTTCATTAAGCATTAGAGAGTGATTTGCAGAAAATGTAAAATTTAATATCACAAGTCTTAAAAATATTGTAGTAGATTTTGAATGTTTTTAAAGTTTACTATTTCACTATCTTTTACCATAAAAGGTAGGATCTATTTCTATGTTGTATTTATTTCATACACCTAGACTGCTTCAGGTAAAAAAAACCCTCTTTCTCTACTATGTGTTCCTCAAGAGCCCATACATTTAAAAGGGGACTTGATAAAAAAGAATGCTTTATAGAGCATATACTAAATATTATTGAAGGAAATGAAGAGAAATATATGGAAGCATAGTAAGCTGTGACACACCGTTAACCATTTTATCACCTGTAATGTGTCTTGCTGTGACTCCTTTGGCTGTTTACCTGTCTTAGAAACTCTAAATAAATCCATTTTTTTTAAACTGGTGCTTTATCAGCTGGAATACCATTGCTGCTTAAAAGATTTTAATATCTCAGCTCCATTTATCACAGCTGCTGTCATGCCACAGCACTTAGCAGAACATCCCACTGTCATATGAGAAGTTGGCACACCTGCTGAAAACCGTGAATATTAATTGACTGTATCACAATGCAATTTTTTTTCATGCACCAGAAAAGTGTATAATTTGGATACAAAGCATCTGGATGAGAACGACCTGGTCTGACCTAAAAACTGGAAATCTTTTTCCCCAAAAGATTTAATTTCCTGATAAAACACTAGTCTATTACACTTCACATTTAGTTTCACCTTTTGCCAGACCTAGTTTTGCTGAGAAATAATTAGTCAAAATCCCTTTCTTGTTTAAACATTCTTGATGTGCTGAACTTTTTTTTTTCTCCCACCACCAAAACAACACTGAAGCAGAGCACAGCTTTTTGGGTACCCAGGCATCACTCCAAGCTCCATCACTGTTCAGATATCAGCTGCAACCACGCAATTTCACCTCTTTCAGGGGGATTGTTCCTGAATGCCACCAAAAGGACTCTGGGTTTTGAAAGCAAGAGCTGATTGAGGCCCGAATGACTCAGTCCATCCCCACCGAAGGCTCAGAGCCTCATCGTGCTGCAGCCACACCTTGTGACCCCGTGTGTGCTGGGGTCTGTTGTGTGCAGCGTGACAGCCGAGTACAGGGCCAGCAGCACAAAAAGCTCTCCTCAGCCTCATTCAGTAATTGGGGCTCTGGCTGCAGCTTCACAGAGCAGCCACTGTCCATTGCCCAGATAATTGGTGTGACATTTCATTTCTCCCTTTGCCGGGAGAAGACACTCGGGCAGAAAGTTCTCTCTTCCAGCCCGTGCCTCCGGCCCTGAGTAAAAAGGGCAATTATGTTTCGTGGTTCAGAGGCTGACACCTTTTCCAGGCTGGTCTGAGAGCAACCTTCCCCTTCTCTATCACCCTGCTGACAATGAGACACGATGGAAAAAGAGACTGAATGTGTTTCCTGCAAATTCATGCTGTTAGGTAGTTACACGCAGAAAAAACCTGCCAGTTGGATAATTAGGGATGATGCCTGTGGTGTCTTTCCTGCCCATTCTGATGCCTAAGCAGAATTTCTTGCCAAATATGTGGCCTGTAAGTTGAACTATTTCAGATAAACCAGTGGATTAATACTGACCTTCTAGGTTAGAAGTTGTAGCTGTATTTGCTGTTTCTCCCTTTGTCACTTTTGCTCTTTGTTAGTCCATGGGAAATGGGACAGCTTATATCACTGCATTTCAGTTTCATACATTGGTTTATGTCTTGAATTTCTGAGAATTTTCATCTCTCTTTCACTTTAGGAAAATCTCTACATTCAAATATAAATGTAAAGGACTACAGAAATTCTGAAAACAGAGTTAAAATATTAAACACAAGAAGTTATTTTAACCTCATACACTAGATTTCAGTCACAAAAAGATTTGTTGGATGTGAAACTGCCATAGTATTCCTTTTTTTAGCATTCACTGGCTGCAACAGAAGAAAAAGATTATAACTTCAACAAGACAACAGATGCAACCCAAGTAAGAAACTTAGGAATATTGTTCCAATTGAGCATTTTTACAGTCAAGACATCATAAGAGTGATGTGATGCAATTAAATAAATAAGTAGCAGTTAAGGAGTATTAACCTTGTGGGAGCTCCTGCAGTATTGTCTTTCAACAGATCACATGCAACCTCTCTCAAATAAAGAAAGAAGAAATTAGGGGAAAGGCTTTACCTTGTAAACTACTATAAAATGTCCAGAGACAAAATACATTCACCAGAGGGCAACCCAGCACTTTCCACCATAGTAAATGTTCTGTTTTATAAATCTTTATATATACATATAAGCCAGCTATAGTCAGATTCTCCAAAGCTCATAAACAGAACAGCAACAAACATGGCAGCTAAGCTATTTCCAAGTGAAACAAATTGAGATCATCTCAGAATAAAAAGAAAGACCAATAGGAAATGCCTCTAAGGTTTAAAACAGCAAACCAGCATTTAAACCCTTTATTTTCTTTATTGTTGCAGATATCTGTAAGAACAGATGGTTTTAAAAAGACGTGTTTCCATTCAGGCTTCTGCCGTACTGTATTTATGAGAATGCATAGTCACGAGACATATGCCACCTGGCTTTGAGCTGTGATTCATACAGCTGCAGAACTGTATTAGGTGAAAATCTTCTGCAACACTGAAGAAGTTGCTGGAATTTTGTAGGAATAACAGTCCTGCAGTTTGAAGCATTCTGCCCTGCTTCAGTAAGAATAACTCTACCTGATATTGTGTTCAGAAGGAAAAATAAGGACGAAGAAAGAGTAAGTGGTTCTTGTAGACTGAGGAAGTAGCTTGTAATTTGGTTCTCATTGACAAAGACCAAGGAAAAAGAATCTTATAATCCATATAAGTAGCAAGAAGAAATGAGCTCATAAGCCCATGAAATCTAGACCTGAAGTCTCATCTCTAACCACAGATCTAATGCACAATCCATAAAAGTTACTTCTTCCCTTCTGAAAAAATATAACTCAAATACAAACGTAAGAGACAACAGAAATTCTGAAAACAGAGTTAAAATATTGACCACACAAAGATATTTTGACCTTATACATTCGATTTCAGTCACAAGAAGATTTGGATATGAAACTGCCATAGCAATCCTTCCACTACATGTGGCTCAGCACCTGCTCAGTTGCTTATTGCTATTCTTTATATCTTATGGTTATCTTCTTTATACACAGAAAAGCCATAAGTGCATTTTAAAGCCATGCTGTGTTTTCTCCTTTCAGCCGTAGGTTTTGAATGATGCTTTGTGGAACCTATTAGTTCTGTTTGAGTCCTGGAAAAGAGTGGAAGGTGACAGAGAATTAATCAGACTTCTCTTTGCATTAATCCACTCAAAGGCTGGTACACGATTTCTAAGGGCTGAAGCACAGACAGCTACATGAAGTAGCTGCAAGATTAGTTCTGGATGGATACAGCCACACTACTGACAGAAACAAGCAAAGAGAGAGGGAAGTGACCTGTTATTTGAGTCTCAAAACAAGCTGCCAACAAGGCTCTCTCCCCTCTCCTGCCCAACATTCCTCGCTGGGAATCCTGTGATCACAGCTAATTCATGCTTTTGGAAATATGTAATGTAGGAAAAGAAGGTTTTAAATTTCTGTATTCTAATGGAAGTTTAAATTTGATGACACATTTAGACAAGCACGGGATTTCACCTCTGTGTATCCCACATACTTAGTGCTGTGGCTTATAGAGCCAAGGAAAGCAAACTGTCGGGGAAAACAAAGCAAGCTGGAAAGGCTAAATGCAATTAAAAAAATCCTTTACTTATCAAAGAGTAAAGAGTCATCCTTCCATGTGAAACAGCTAGAAACAATTTTTTTTCTTATTTCTAGCTTATTTATTCTGGTTGATTTCCTCAGTCTTGCAAAAGATTTCTGCTTAATATGACTGTGAAACTCGATGAATCACAGCTCAAAAGGGGGAAGATGTACAGACATTTCTGGTCATTGTTAAATGTACTTGACCACATTCAGAACTGAAGAATGTTTTCATTCTGGAAATACTTGAAAACATACTTCTTTAGAAGCTTAGCTTGCAGGAAAAGTGTAAACACTGTTTTGAGATTCAGCAAAGACATTTATAGCCATTCTAAAACAAACAAACAAAAAAGGCCAAACCCCAACTTGTTTCTATTTTAATATGAGATAAATGTACAGACAACCTACACAGAGTTTAATAGATAAATTACTGACAAGGTGATTTCCTTTGGCTGATCAGTCATATAGGCAGGTCTTGGCAGCCTCTGAACTTTGGATTCCTCTCTAGATATATCATACAAGTCATTTTCATTCAAGGAATTTGATACTATCTTCCCAAGAGAGGTATACATACTATTAAACAGTTGTGTTCTCATATAGAAGTTCTTTAATTTTTTTTTTCCTCAGTATTCTCCCTATGAACTGGGAAAAACTCAAAGATCTGTTATTAAAGAACACAGAATAAATCTCCTATTGAAGGGCATCTCGCTTTAAATGCAGGAAGACTTTCAAAAATAAACTGAACTATATCTTCAAACTCTTTTCAAAATGTTCATTTATTTGCTCAGACTTCCAGCATATACAACAACTATTGCAGATATATCTCATACTGATGTATTTTGTGGGAATCTTCACTTCAGAAATTGAGGTGAGCAGTCACCTGTATTTCACACAACCCACTGAATGCAAAGGAACACCTTTTATTCACTCAGATACTACATGCTCAGACTACTGGCGTAGGTGCAGAAGTTTGTGTTTATAACAACAGCATCAGCTGGACTCAATACTGCCCTCCCATCAGGAATAGGCTAGGGAGAATGGCATACTGGAGATAATTCTGGGAATTTCACTGGGGGAAAAAAGTACAGTCTGAAAAAAATCATACATCTGTGTGCTAAATCTATGCCATTGCTGTGCATTGGCGAAGCTGGCAGCTTCCCAGGGATCCAGTTTAATGAAGATTCCCTTAACACAGAAAAGTAGCAAAACAGGAAACCTTTTACTCTTTTCCTGCCAGCTCTGCTGGTTCAGGGAAGAGACAGTGCACTGACAGCGCTACAGTGCAAGCTGCCATTTTCCTAACAGGTTAAACAGCGAGCGTGCTCCAAGATTTGTGACCATACAGAAAGAATATTTGCCATTACTCACGTGGTAATTCCCAAGATGCCAGTCACTGCCTCGACAAAAGGACAAAGGGCTTAGGCATCCTTTATTTCTGTGTTCCCCCATTCCAAATCACCCCTTTCGGTGGCATTAAATTTACCAAACCTAACTCACAAAACCTGAAATTACATGAGAGTATGGTTTCTTCCTGTAGGATTGTTTTTAAAGACAGCAGTTCTGTGCTGCAACTTCTGCTTATGTCAAGGATACTTTCAGATCCTTCCACTGTGTATTGTACTGAACAGCAAATCTTAATTCCCTGGCTCTGAAGTCACACCATGTTTAGTTAGATCCATTAAAAAAATACAAAAACTAAAAAACAAACAAAAAACCCCCAAACAAGCAAACAAAAAACTCTCGAAAGTGTTCTTTTTTTTTTGTCACATGACACAGTATTCCAATTTAAAATGTGTTTATGTTTCTAGGACACATTCTCTCATCCAGGCATATGCAGATTCATCCACCATGCAAACTCCCAGAAAGATGTGAAAAAGCCTGAAAGTGTACTTAATAAGGAGGACATTTAAACCCACCGTTTTCCAGTATTAATAATGAGTGATAATTCTGCCATACGATATCAGATATTATATAAAAGTACAGACCGACAGCATAACAATATTTATTTTTTACTCTACCATTAAACAAGCAAGAAGAGCAATTAGAATGAGTTGTGCAAGTGGAAAGTAATGAATGGCAGCATAGATGTTTTCTCCCCTACATTCTTTGCCTTAGAATAACTCTGGAGCAGGAGCGCCGTATGGCTACACATACAAACAAAATGCTGCAACAGTGACACTGTCTGCTAACAGTGTGGGAATAAAACAATGCCCCCATTTAGCAATTCATGTGAGAACTTCACAACAACTAAAAGAAGAAATATCATGCTAAGAAATTAAAATTATCACTGTTATGCTCTGTTTTTCTGAATTTAAACCAAAACATACATTTGGATTTAGACTCACAAACTGTAGAAGAAATATTTTTTTAAACTTCTGAAGGTTTCACTAGCAAATTAACGTCTCCCACCCTGCTGTTATGCTAAAATTATGGAAAAGGAACACAGTGCTGTAGGTTTAATTTTGCTAAGGAAATAGCAGTTCTCCCACTGTCAGGACTACATGCAGAACTATGATAAGCCTGCTCTAAGAAATGCTTACTTTCATGTAAAAATGCACAGTAAATAATTTCTTCAGGAAAAAGGAATTTGTGCTGCACTTTAGACCATCACAGTGTCAAAGAGAAGAAGAAAAGAATAAAGATGCAGATTGGGAAGTTCTTCCGAACACTAAAAATATGTACAGACATGAGACACAGCCCATCTCAACAGATACTCTTGTTTCCATTAACTGACCAATCCGGACGGAATTTTGTTACACCAGTAACACTAAAAACTCTGCTCCTCTGTCACAATATTTTAGCCAGAACAACCCAACTCCTTATACAGTATCCCTGTGCTAAAGCACTCCTCTGAAGTTTCCTCTTTTTGTTGGGAAGGGGCAGACAGAAAAATGATTTGTATGCAGTCATCAGCACAGTTTTTTTTTCAGCATCCTAGATAGACCAATCCAATCAAGTTAATTAATTAGCCTGATTAATAATGATTAATATGGATTCAAAGTAGAGGTTGCAGAAGTTTCTGCACTGTAGTATTTCTACTGCTATGTAATAGATCTAATTTGTGGTTTGTAAATAGTTGTATTTGTGTACCATCACACATACAAAAATCTGGTATTTTCCCCCTGGCTTAGCCAATCCTGTTTTCCTTTAAAGACCTAGTGCCTAGTGGCACTAAGATATTTCTGGAAGAGTATTTATGTCACTTACCTTTTTCTTTAACTGTATCTATGGATGCACCCAAGTAATCTTGTAACTGTTGTCCTTTCTGACCACAGAATGGCATCTGGTCTACAAGCCAATTACTTTTTTCCAGTTAGCCTTTACAAACTGTTTCATACATTGTTCTGAGGGCTAAGATATTTGATATTTTTCAGACTTTAGGACCCTGCCTTACTCATGAGCAGTTGGGAGCAAAGGAAACAGCTAACACTTGTTTAATAAAGTCATCTTTAATGAAAAGCTCTAGTAGTGGACTGAGACCAGCTGAGCTGGTGAGGAGGAAAATAAAATTCCCGAGAAAAATATAACCCTCTTAAACATGAGAATGAATAGTCTACCCCATTGCTAGCAAAAGTAATATGACAAACTATAGGCTAAGAAGTTATACGGATCCTGCATTTTCAAATGCTCCTCTCATTGCACTTCTACAGCCTTTGATAGAGGTTATTCCTTCTTATTCTCATAAAAAAATCACAGAATTTCCACCCAAAGTAAGCATATTTCAGGTCTGACCTAATATTGGCCCTATTTCCATTCACAGAAGATCTGAAGTCTCCTGAGGGCAAGAAACATTTTCTTGCAGTGCCACATACTTCTTGGCAACTCAGTGGCAATAATGACAATGAATACAGCTCCTAGACTCCTTTAATTGTCGTCCATATCTACATACTGTGCATGGGACAGTGAAACTAGAATGCCTCTTGAAGATGTTCAGCTAATTTCAGCTAAAACGTTCCTTTTTCTAGAAATGACTCATATCTACTGGTTCCGTGGTGAGTGGAGAATGTCCCTGTCCTTTAGGTAAAATCTATGTGCCACTTGTTTCAGCCAATTCAGCTGTATAATAAGACTTAGTGATAAAAACCACTGTTCTCATCATAGGTACTCTCTATATTTTTGTCTGAAACCACAGAGATGTTGATGACAGCTTATGATTTTATGACATTTAAGAATATATTGTATCATCTCACTGTAAGCTTATATTTAGAATAGCAGAAATGCAAATAAAGTAAAATAACTGTTTCTTGCATGGCTATTTAATGTGAACAACAAAAAAAGTATGCTTAACATGAAGAAAAGGCTAAATGTTAAGATAAAATTTGCACATAAATAAGCATGACTATTCCCCCATTCATTCACCCTTTCATCTGAGTCTTTCACTGCAGTACTTTTCTATTTCCTCTTTAAAAGGGTTGAATGTGCTGTGACAGTTCTAAGGTTTGTCTTTTTTACTTTTATACCGTTGTCTTTGCCTGAATTTTCCTGTACACAGTGATGGCCTTTGCTAACATAGTGAACAGAATTATAATTCTATAATGTATTATATTTATACTACCAGGAAATTACAGAATAGATTGGTGGACCACGAGTCTCAACTGATAGTGAGGACATATGTTGGAGGTCAGCATGACTTTTTCTCCTTTTTGCTAGGAAATTTCAAGTGGAAAGTAAAATAATGAAAGTATTTAAACCAAAGCTGATTAATGATCCAGATGTTCACTAAAATCTATGCGTGTGATCTAATCCTTTAAGAATGATTACAGATAAGGTAATTTGTTCACAGACACAGTTAGTTGCTTTTGTCTGATAATAGTGCTTAATCTCCTTGGCATGTTAAATGCAATCCTGAAAAAACCAAAGCGGTTATCACCAGAAAATATACTAACAAAAGATTAAGTATATCCATCTGTACAGAGGGCCAAAATTGGTTTTGACTGTTGTTGCTAGAAGAAATGCAAGATAAAAAATGTGAATGAAATCAAAGCAAAATTATAAGAGGCCACTCATAAATGTACTCTCTTATTTCAACAAACAAGAAAATGATGCAATATAACATTAGTCTAGTCAAATACAGATGCAGAATTGAGTTAGTTTACGCATGCACTGTGAGAAAATAAGGTTATGAGCAGATATATATTACACAAAAGCTTTCCAAGTTAAAAAGCAATTTTGATTAAACTTTCTTATAATTTTTGAAACTAATTTCATATGTAAAATGAATACATGTAAATTTGAGCCAACCAATCAAATGATATTCATAAAAACCACTCTTTTCCTAGATTTTTTCTCTAAAATAAAAGACTTTAGAAAAGTAATATAAATTCCAACTGCTAATATTGTGTTAAGTTACTGGATTTCAGTGATTGTACTTGTCAAAATATTTGAAAATGTGGTATTATCTGTGGCCACTCTCTCATAACATCAAGGCAATAAAGCAAGGTCTCCCAAACAATTTGGAAAATTTGTATTTAAAATTCTAATTTATTGGGATAAATCCCATAATAGTTTTTAATATGAAAAACCTTCTATATTTAACAGTGCCTTTAAAAAGCCAATTTCTTCTTTGGGCACCATCTATATTATATACGCACATTATATTTAGATAATGGATATAAAATGAACACCTCTGATGTTCTTCCTTTTCCTAAAATCTACACGTATGCTCTGGAATATGTTTTCTGTTTTCGTCATTTTCGGTTTGTAGCGTTGTTAAATTAAATTTCCCATATTCCAGTACACAGATGCCATGTTTCTAGAAGCATTGCACATACAGATAGATCTGACAGATAAAATGCCTCACCATTGTTCTCGCCAGAAGGCAGAACATACGTTTCTGCTCCTTCCATCCTGGAAAAGGCTATATTATTGTCACTACAGTGGTTTTATTAACATTCCAGGGCAGAGAACAAGATGCTTCATTTTTTTTTTTTGAGCCACTGTGAAATAGAATCTCATCTTTTTCCCTCTTTATTGCAGGAGTCTATGATATTAAACACACGTCCTCCTCTTGGTCGAATAAATAAGAGATTACATTGCCCTGCTACAGTTAGATCAAAAAGTAAAGTTGCTTATTGTTAGTATCTATAAGATAAGCTGTAGGTACAGTGTACTATTTTTAAGTGATTACTAATCAGAAGGAAGAGTTTAATGCACTTCCTCTTTCTCCTAAAATGCTTAAGCTCAAGACCAAACTGAAACTCTCCAGCCATGAAAATAAAGCAGTTATTTAAAACAAGCTTATATCCTGGCACACAGCTTTAGTGGGAAGGACACACTACAATACTGATTATTCACTTTTTGAAAAGTGACCTTTCCTGATAAGAATCTCAGATAACATCCTTTCTCTCCCACCATCCCACCCTAAGGTCTCTGTTATTTTCTATCTATTTCTGGCTTCTTGAAAGAAAACAGATTTTCAAGTAAAATGATGAAATTGAGATTCCACATTAGTTAAAGAAATGTTAGTAGTAAAAATGAAACAGCAAAACAATTGATATTAAACATTCTTTTAGGAATTATGATAAAAATTTGAATAATAATTATTTTTTGATTTTAGAATCAGATATTAGTAATATTTAATGAATAACACCCTTTACCTCAGTAATTTACATAAAAATACAGTGGTGGTTATATATAATATTTTTCCAAATCATCCTGTTTCTCAGTGAGGAAAAAAACTAATTTCAGAGATAAAAAAGCTATTCCAAAGAGTTTCCATGGGACCATATATACCATTCTCTTCCATAATACAATAAAATGTTTTATGTCTCTGCCAGTTCAGTGATCCTGCTTCACAACATGAGCTTTGAGAACTGAGAAAGTTAGGTTATCACAGAAACCCTTAATTAAAAGAAAAAAATACCACGAAATTTTTAAAATATTCAGATTTTCATTGATATGGTCTCTAAAAAACACCCCATAGATATGCGTATCTGGAACTGCTGACATTGTTTTACGAAGCCTTTGCTGAGACATGTGGTCTCAAGAAGGACTGACAGTAGTAGTAGTTTGTAGCAATATTTAAAGTATTCCTGTACCAACAGTATTGTCATAGCTGGTGCAAATTCAGGGCACTTATCTGCTTTCCCAGGAGTCACACCTTCAGCTTGCATGAACTGCTATAATCATATCAGTATCAGTGCCGACTTCTATTTAAGGACTCAAAGCTTCCAGAGCCCCAAGGAAACATACCCCCTGCAATACTGAGGAAGCAGTAATCTGCATCTGGAAGGTAGACTGACTGATTTAGGCCAATTTAAATGTTAGATTGGTTCAGAGCCAGGATCCAATTACATTTTTATTCCAAAACTTGTGTGTCAGCTTTTGCACCCCTGCTGGAGGTCTGGTTGTTGAACACTGACCCAAGTCCCACAGCTGCCACAGCAAGGAGAAAAATTCAAAATGGAGATTTGGGTCATAGTGCCATTGAGGCACAGATGCATCAGTTGATCACACAGACTGAATCTAGATCAGGCCTCAGAATATGAGCTTGTTTACAGTGAGCAGGTGAGAACACACAGCAGGGCATTTATGCTAGCCTTGAACTTGGCATTATTCCAGCAACTGGGGCTATAGTGTCCAAAGGACACCCAATTTGGCATAAAGTTTGTCTTCTCAAAGCTACCTATCAAAATATTTTGAACAGATGTGAACCATTTTAATGAGCATGTCCCAGCTCAGCATTCTGAATCACAGAGCCATGGCATTTCTTTTGAAGCATTGGCATTTTCAAACTGGACTTACTGTTTTGTCAAATCACAATTGTCCTATTCCATGCATCAAGATGATCATAAGGAAACAAGGCAACATTTTAATCGGGACTGCTACTACTTATAATAAATTATACCTCTAAGTTGTGCATCAAAATCCATGGAGGGATTCTTCTCCTGTTACGAATGAGCAAGCAAAAAATCCCCAGACACAAAGATCTTTCATTGAATTAGAACTTGAAGATATGAAGGCTTTCAACTTAACAACACTCATTAACACCACTGAATGTGGACTCCTAGGCAGACTTTCTTGTAGCCCTTCTCTTCACTTCACTTTTCAGTGTACTGATGGTCACAGTGAATATGAAAGACCCGAATTGCTTATCACCTTATGGAAGACTTGTCAAATGCATCTACAATTTGGTATAATGGTGCAAATAGTGTGGTAACCATAATTCGTCCACTGTGACCATCCAGGTCAGAAACTGCTCATTTATGAGCCCAAAGTGCCCGTCCTTAGGAAAGACGCTTCCAGTTACCATGTGGTAGCAAATGTGTCTATTGCACTTTCCACAGACACTAGATTTAGTGCACAGCAAACACCAGTGTTATTGTTTTGCACATAGCTGTAATGCCAACATAAAAAAAATTAAGTCATAGTTTGGGATAAAAACCAAAACATCTGCTAAGCAAAGGCAATTTTAGAATGTTAAGAACAAACTTCAAATGAAAAGCACTTCTAGCACATTAAAATGGTAACTATGAACCACTGCATTTATGATATCAGATCTTACAAGTACAGAATAATAACTGTGGTGAAATAAACACTTTTGATATGTCATGTAGGGTAGAAATGAAAATATATATCTCTTCAGCAAAAACACTTGGAGGTCTCTTTGGCAAAGCTATGCTGACCTATAACAGATTAGGATCTGGCACTCATTTTGTTCATGGTGGGGAATACTGGACCTAATTGTCACCAACTATTTGTATATGAGAGACATCTGAATAATAGGGAATAATAATCTTATATCATCTATGAGAAAGGAAAACAATGTTACACAGACAAGAATTGAGAAAAGATTTTAACAGAAATATAATGTTCATTGGGCAACTCAAAAAAGATAAATGTGTCACACAGACAGTGTAAGGAGATTTACGAGATGCTGTACATGGTCATATGCTTTACAAAAATAAACATATATGATAATTTGATAGGTAACATGGCTTTTTGTTTAAGTCCAGTTTTGACTGAATAATATTTTTGATCTAATACACACTTTTGTAAGGAAAAATCCTGGATGTGAGTTATTTAAGTTTGCAGACATTTAGAACTGAATATATAACTTGCAAGACATAATGTACATATGCAGGGTCTAGCACATCTTGAGGTGTTTTATCTATACAGTTTAGAAGAGATTTCCCATTGAAATAACATCTGTGTTACAATAAGTTATCCAAAAGTAATGTGTAATAATATATGAAACTCGAATCTTATCTATGCTTATATATTTAATTTGGATCTACGTAAAGATTTTCAAGGTTTAAAAAATCCTGTTAACATTTTTGTATGACATTTTTGTATAAGATGTTTGGGGATATATATAATGACTGGCACACTTATATCCATGAGCTTTGTATTCAATTTCTGTTAGTAAAACTCCAGACAACTGGCCACCCCTGACTGTAACTATCTGGAAAAATAAGAAGTCCTCTAAGTACATATGTGTTACCAAAATGCATAAAAGTATCTCCATTTCAGACAAAATGCTATGAACTAATTATGAATAATTTTGTCCCAGAAAAAATCTCTGGGAAAATAACTCTGGGTTAATGGCTTCAGTGGCCACTTAAAGAAACAACAGATTTCAAAGAGTAGGTACATAAAGCGTAGCATCTTGGTTGAAGACCAGTGCT
The DNA here is from genome assembly GCA_013397845.1 of Melanocharis versteri. Taxonomy (NCBI): domain Eukaryota; kingdom Metazoa; phylum Chordata; class Aves; order Passeriformes; family Melanocharitidae; genus Melanocharis; species Melanocharis versteri. The sequence continues at coordinate 514,609 of VZTG01001100.1, forward strand.
TGGTTGTCAGATGAGAGATGTCACAGTAACTGCCAGATTTCAATGATTCCTTCCCAGGTAGGTGAAAACTGCAAGTGCTGTGCAAACAGTCAGACGGTGAGTCATGCTGCCTCAAAGAGTAAGGTAATTCACTCCTCTGAGGTCAGCAAAAACAGGGTTCAAAGCTGATTCTATCTATCACTTCAGGATGAAAAATTGCTTTAAACAGCGACTCACAGAGTTTGGCGTTAGAGCTCCTACTGACTAGGGGCTGTTTTCAGGGAGATAAGGGCATCATGACTCCCCTACTGTCGATGCTGAATATTGCTTTACTGACAGTCTAAAGGTATAGACCCATTCTCTAGTTATTAACCTATACTGCAGAGCTATATGTTGGGACAATTTCACGCTGCGTGATGATACTGAGAAGGCTTTATTAAAACATTTAACCATTTCCACAGCTGCAGTGACATTCTCAATTCTTTTTTTTTGTCTAACCTCACGGGTGTAAAAAAATAAGAAAAAGAAATGTCTTTCATTAAGATAATTTTTAAGGCCAAAGCAAATGTGTAGATATTTTATCACATAAAATGCATTGAGATCCATAACTATTAGGATAAATATTAACTTCTGCCAAAAAAGGCTCTAAATAATAACGTGGGCCACTGAAAAAATGCTCAGAAGTGGGGGTTCTGTTTATGGACAGTGCTTGTGGACATGAGTTATAGAGAAAGGTTTTCATCTTGTAAGGTCTGCAGAATTTGGTTGGTTTTTTTCATGAACAAGGATGACTTGCAACAGCTGAGGATCAATGCCTTAACAACAAATTAACTTCTCTTTCTTGTCTAGTTAGGAAGGTTTTCTTTTACATCTTGTATGGTTTGAATATTTAAATAAACAAAATGAGCAAGCATCTTATATTCATAGCAATGATACCATTCAAAATTTCTGTACATTTTCCCATTTGATAGTAGCTATGCACTAGCATGTCATTCATGTCCCTGGCAACATTCCTATTTGCTGCAACATAAGCAAAAAAACAAGTCACACTACGAAGACAGAAGCTTAAATTGTCCCCCTCTTTGGTGTTTTACTGCATGATGAATGCCACTGAAAAATATATAACTGATTCCTACAGTTCTATACAAGATTTGAAGTACAACTAAGGCAATAAGAATATGTTAAGAGGGATCTTGAGCTGTTCTCTACATTCCTTCAGTCGTAAGACTCCTCGGTGCTGGTCCAATCCATGAGCATGAGATGGAGAAGTTCTCTCCTTTGAATTGCTGGCCAGGAAATCAGGTACAAAATTAAAAAGATGCTCAAGAAAAATCCCTTTTCCTCATTCTTACACTAGATGAAGAGAAGATCTATGACCTAGAAGTTACAAGAATTTTGCAGCCACAGGCATTGAGAAGAGATCTTCTCATTGGTATCCTGGAGAGCCAAAAGGCATTACTAGAGCATGAAAACCAGCAAATATTAGGAGTGAAGAATCACACACTGGTACAGATAACGTCCGGCATTTGCTGCCCATGACCCTGTTCCAAGCCCTTCCCCCTATTCATTTGTTAAAATTGGGTTGTGTTTGTTGATACGTGGTGACAGGAGAAAAGCAACACTCTCCAGAAACAGATTGACATTTAAACCAAAACACACATGTTTGATCAGAAGCAAGTGTTTTTATAAGAGGCATGAAAGGGATGAAAAACTGCTGAGCTGTGTCTCAGAATTAAATACCTGCTCTGATGAATGGGGAATAATGAGACAGTTGACAAGACTGAATGAAACACATTTCCATTTCCTAACCCAGAACAGGTTATATTTTCCATCATAAAATGCATGTGACATCAAATGTTTGGGGATGATAGAACTTTCACCTCACAAACAGAAGCCCTGCAAACCTGCTGAGATGTCCTGGAGCAGTGTAACAATAATAGATAAAAATAAATGGCCACAATCTGTCAACAACGAATCATTTAAATTGATGCTGCATTTATAACAATTACCATGAGAATAGGATTTTTAAAATTAAAAGGTTCAACACATGTAAACTGACTCTGAAACAAATTTTCAACAACGGCATTACTTGTTAATATTCCCAAAACCTGGGATGTCCACATGTTAAAAGAAGAGATTGAAAGCACATTTGGGTACCTGCATTCCTGGTTTGATGCCATCAGTCCACGATTAAGAAATCCGTAAAATCAGTAAATCTGACAACCTCCCATTAGAAACCATAACATAGCAGGCAGAAATCTTACTAAAGAATCAAAACTCATTCCTATATTAGCAAAAAAGGCAGGCAAGCGTATGGAGACACAGGTGCTACTCTGGCACGTGGGTATCAGTATTCAGGAAAAAAAGATTTTGTTATTGTTGTCTATTTATACTGATGTGTAGAAAAGTGGCAAAAAGAGGTAAAAATGAAAACTTGCTTCATGCAGTTTTCAATAACTTCCATGGAGAAGATCCATAGCCAGTAATGACAACTTTACAGAGTTTCAGTACAGAAAAGAATAAGGCTGTTAGTTTAAATGCTTAATTAGTGAAATGCAAAAACAATGAGCAGTATTGCAAGCCAGGAGAAGAGTGTTTTTCTTGGAAGCTGAAACCGAACAGCTGATAAAAATCCTATTTTAATTACACTTAATTCAGGAAAGATAAAACGTGGTATAGCTATAACTAACTAGCCATGTGTCTTTTTCAGGTTGAAAGCACAGCTTTGCACAATTCTCAGCTAAATATTCAAGTGGTAAAGTAGATGCTTTACCCTGAGTGCATGATAATACTGACTATAAGCAAGTAGCACCAATTCAGCTCTTATCAAGCAGCTTTGGAACATCCTGCAGTGGCTGTATTGGGCTCAACGGAATTTGGAGAGAAAAAAAGAAACTACCTACAGTGGCAGTCCTTGGTGGGGACTGCCAGGACAGAGATGTCTTGGACAAGACCTTGCTTTCTACCCTGAGCAAGGATGAAAGTACAAGGAGGACAAGTGACAGATAGAAGATGCGTCCTTAGCCTCCTAATCAACACACCCAGGGCAGAACAGCCTCTCAGGCACAGGGTGAAAAGCTGTGCCTCATCACCACAGGCTGCTGGTTCCCTTCACTCCCTTGTGCTGGGCTGAGGGGTGGCATTACTGCACACTGGAAAAGATAGGACACTGCTGGGAACACAACCACACAAGCCGTGTTGTGTCACACGCACTACAGCCAGGTCAGAGAAAACCACGGCACTGTCCCTCTACATGTAAACTTGACCTACCAACAGTAACATAAATAACTGAGTCATTAAAGAGACTTATAGGAATCTGATGATTTTATCCTCACTCTGTTTTGATATTTATCATGTAAATTCCAGAGCATGCAACTCTAATTTCTACCAAGTCTTTTCTCTCTCCAAATCTGGTATTGTATTGTTTTTTTTCTTCCATGTAGCTTTATAACAGAATATTTAAATTGTTTTTAAACTCAGGGAAATGAACCTTTCATTAAAATCCTTCCCCAAAAGGAATCTTCAAAGAATTTTGAAGGATAAACAAGTATCCAGCAGCTAAACAGCCAACTTATTTCTAGTATTCAAACACAGAACTGCAAGCAGCTGCAGACTTCAGTTTTCGAAAAGATAAACTTTTACTTTGGTGGAATCTTGCTAACTCTGCATTGGGAGGACATTTCCTTTGTTATTCATCTTTCTTACTTCTGTGAAATTTATCTTAGTTTCTTACAATGTATCATTTTGATCAAATAAAAATTTGGCAGGATATAAAAATTCACCAAGATGAAAAGGCTTTTTTTAACAAATAGAGAATGAAAGACATTCCGAGATTTTTGAACATTTTTTTTTTGTCTCTACTGAATAATACTATGATTTTTTAATCAGTTCTGCACAGCTGAAATGCACTATGGAGTTATAAGGAACATATTCTTATGGCTTGATTAAACTGAATGTACTGAGTAGGGTGTTCATTGGGCTTAAATTGGACTTACCATGAAAATAAATTGGCCTGTACTAGCAACAGACCATATGCTGTGTGCCACAAACCTTGTCACCACAATTCTGTAGTTTGTCAATAAAATGAGATACATGTAAAACAACACCTTAAAGAAACTTAAGATTAATGTATTTGAGATCTTATGATGCCCCTTCTATAAAAATATATATTTTAAACTTCATAATAGCCAAACAAGTCAGTTAGGTCAACATTATGTTAATATAAACCAGCCCTTAAGTATACATTTATGTGATTGTATTTTATGTCGTAAAGTTTAGAACGTGAAGGGAGGATCTTTTCTCCACTGAAAGTAGAACACAATCAATTGTACTTGACATCCTTGGGCTTGGATACTTTCCTTGCTGCAGCTGGCAAAGCTGGTATTATCAACATTCCCCCGTTCTTCCTGTTACACAGCCTATTTTCAAGTTTACATTGTTCCTGGTTTATAAAACATTTTACGAACATGTTCTATTGAAGTGTTAATTTCAATAATTGTTTTCTTTATGTAAAAATATTTAATGAAAGAAAAAGAGTATAAACTGTTCCTGCAAAGAAATACTAAAGAAAACACATCTTTTTGCCAAGGTATTTTTTTCACAGGTGTGCAGGCGTCCCCTCACCCCAAGTTGTCTTAAAGGGGGTTTAATCATCCACGATTTTGAGTAATAATTTGAGTGATTTGTCAGCATAAAAGTATTTCAATTTGTTTGAAATGACAAAAATGAGCTGACAATCTTTTTGATTCTAACCGTGATAACATACTTAACAAAAAATCAGATAGTCATAGCTAAAGCAGTCCAGATTTATTGGTGAAACAATTTAATAGAAAAAAGCAATTTTCACAAAATTGATCTTTGACAAGTATTTCAATTTTCTCTTTGATATAACGTTGCAAACCTTTCTTCTTCAGACAACCCAGTACCCATCCATTGAGCTGGTTGTGCCTATTCTCCCAGCACACACATTCTTTCCTTGCACTGCAGCTCTCATGACACACTGAAGGTCCTTGAATTTTACAATACAGTAGAGAGATCAAATGACAGTAGCATAACTGTAGTGAGTCTTAGGCAAAGTCAGAGTAAAGATTCCTGGTGTCATGTTAAGCTGGGGTCAAAGCTTGATTTGCTTCTCATGCTAATAGTGAGTGAGAAGGTATTGTCATCACATATTTATGAACTCATTAAGCTCAGACATAAGAAGAGATTTATAGCTAAAAATCTCCGTAGTTTGCACTGAAGAACTTACATTTGCTGGGTTTTGGAGGAGAGAGGAGGAAATCAGCCAATATTTAATTGCTCTCCTTACACTGTTTGGGCTTTCAGTTTTAAGTCGAGAGTACAGTGACTTCTGTGCTTTCTGTTCTGGCACAGAACAACCCCATTGACAAGTGATCTCACTGAAGGACCATCTCCTGAGAGACAGGGCACCAAAGTGTCAGGCTTAAATGAAATCAGGAAGTCCGAATTTGACAATGCAAAATGCTTTATTAATAGTTTTTGGCTTCCCACCTTCCCCTATTTTTCATGGCTCATAATTGCAACAACCTCTTAACTCAGCAATGATTTATCAGAATGAATGGGAATATGTCAAGATACTCTTTTGAGCTTGTCAGTAATGCTCTTGGTTAGAGGCAGCAATCACTGCTGAACAAAATGAAGTTCTTTACTGGTTTCAGAGTGAGACGCATCCCACTTCCAATATGCCATCTTAAAATCAGTCTAGTGATGCACTATTTAGCACAGAAATTCAAAGCTCAAAATGAAAGGATCAAACCTACTGCATAAGACTTGAGAAGCCACATAATACAGTCATTTCAAATAATGTAGCTCTTATGCAGTTTCTACTCAGTAAGTATCTTGTTTCAGGTGTCCTTTATCCATATCTCAAATTTTATAGGCTTCATTTACTAATGTGAAGGTCCTGATGAGATTCAGCAAAGGAAATGGGAATGTGGAAGGCCATAAAACATTTCAGCTTTAGCCGCTGGTAGACACTTAGTGAAAAATTACTGAGCAATCAGGTTTATATAACAGATATATTCTAACATTTTATGTTATTCACATTGTTCAGGAACCAAGATTAGATGGGGAAATGGATTCTGTACTCTATTGCTGGGCATATGAACAAACAATGGAAATGCCAAAATGACGAATGCTCTCCCATTCATTTTACATACTTTAATTTGCAGAAAACTGCAGAAGCCTACATCAGGATTAGTTTAAGGGGGGTTGAACAGGATGATTCAAATCCTTCTAAATATTTAGCAACTTGAATATTCTCTGATTATTTTTAGTGACATGTCAGAGTTTCTACTTTGAAGAGGCTGGAAAACTATGTAGGTGGGTGAAACTTTTTTGTATGTGACTTTGTGTCCCTTTTAGGCACAACACCTTTTAGCTGACCAGATTAACACTACATGTTATCCTGCTTAAAATATATTAAAAAAAAAAAAAAAAAAAAAAAAAAAAGGCCCCACCAAAAAGGNAACAAGGTCAAAAGACAACGTACAATGCAGGCTTGCTTACCAAGGCCACAGAGGAACCACAGCTTCCCTTCATTTTGGTTTGCAAAACCAGCCTTACGTTTCTTGCGTCTTTATTGTGAAATACAAAAGGTAATTGTATATCAACAGCAAAATTTCTACCAACTTCATGGGGGCCATTTTTTTATTTCTGTCTAGTTATGGCTTTGGCATATGCTTACAAGTTGAAGTCCTATTTCCTCAAAGACTATAGTTTTATTTCTCAGAATTCCTCACTAAATTTAAAAATATGACTCTTAGCAGGCTTTTTAGAATTTTTCCATGTAATTTAATTACTTTGATATGGGTTTAGAACAAAATGTGGTAATAATTTGTGATCGAGCAAATAAAATACATTATAAGCAAATCGTGATAAGCAATACTGTGGAAAAAACCCCTTTAGTCTTCTTTTTTTGGAGGAAACATGTAAGATGTTACTGGTGTAATTCTTATACAGATATATGCTCCTTTGCATGAGTACTCTCATAGAATGCACAGCATTGACTTTGTGGGTAGGTGTTCATTATTTTGAGTATGGATAGCAAAACCAAAGTCCAAAAAATGAGGACAAACCAGATCAAACACAACAGGAGAGATTGAAAGCGTTTTTTAAATTTTAATTTCTGGAGAAAGGCCAGGCTGTAATTAGATTTTCTGAACATAATTTCCTCTGGGATTTCAATAACTGCAATACAAAAAGCTAATTAATGTTTCGATACCAAAATTTTATTTGGCCTTATTTATATAATAATATACAAACTGACTGTGTTTAACATTTGTATCATCCAAACTCTAAAGGGCAAGAATTAGAGCTCTTCAGATAGCTGAAAATTCAGTCTGAAATACTTTTTTTTCATTTTAAGCAAATTTAAAGCCCTAAATGCAAAATCAAAAACAAAACAAAACAAAACAAAACAAAACAAACCCCAAACCAAACCAAAAAACCCCAAAAAACCTACCAAAACCCCCAAAAGGACTAATTCTCCTTAATATCTCTTGCTGTATAAAAATACATGTGGTTTTTTTTTGTGAATTATTAATATCTTGTGTAATGGTGATGAATTTTATGGTAGGTATAAACAATAAACACTGAATTATAAGGAAAACATACAGGGTATTTTTTTACATGCTTATATGGCTCTCATATTTTTTCCTTCTTAACCATGATTTCAATTAATAAGGTTACTTGGCTTCTCATTTTTATAATTTTTTAGATCTTAATGTATTGGGGACCATAACATATCAATGAATGTTTACCTCTTGTTGGGCTCAAATTTTTTTAGAGCCATCTATAATTTATGAAAATGTACAATTCATTTATGTCATACTCATGTATGCACAAAAATGATGTAGAGCTCTTTTTCTCTTTTTCCTCTGTTAGTTAAATTACTTTTTGATAAATAATATATAAGGACACTGCCTAGTTTCTGAACTGTAATTAAAGGCAATATTTGGATTATCAATAGAAACTAACCCATTTCATTTTAAGATATTTTGTGCAACCTGTGTTCCTTTAGCTCTATTATTCTGTGTATTAATCTCTACAGGTTTTTACATGTAAGTATTTTCATGGGCTAATGGAGCATAATAGACCCAACACCCATTTACTGAAGTGCCTTTTTTTCACCTGAAACGTAGTTTTTAAAAAACCAAAAATCACAAAAACCACTACCTTCTTACTCCATAGCATATTCATTATCAGATCAACACATACTACTAATTAAGTTAAAGCTGACTGCTAAATAACTCCCAAAGAGCCAATTTATCTAAGGTGGTATGAACACATATTCATTTCTCCCTGTACATCACCAGCTGTTATTAATTAAATTCTAGTCACTTCAGACTGCAAGTTTGAAATAATTGCCACTGTGGAAACACTTGTACTTAGCAGTGAGCTCGGCTACTGCTTTACTGATATTGACAGTCACCTGGATATAGGTAGACACCACTCCAGTTATTTCACTTTAGAGTTTGTGAGGTATTTAGAAGTATGTGGGGAATTTTCAAATTTGTTTCTTGAAAGCTTTGTCACAAATACCCGTGAAGTGCAGAACTAAGTTTGATGGATCGTTCTCTAAAGAAAACGTCTCCTCTCTGAAGGTGTAATACACCTTTTGAAGCTCAGAGGAGATTACGGCAGCAGAAAGAGATTCTTCCCTCTGCAGCAGCTCCTCTCAGCTGGCTGCTCTACCAAGGTGAGGGCTGAAGTGATGCCTGCAATCTGCTTCCTTGCCACCCACCTTCCACCCACATCCACGAAGCTGCTGTGGGCTGATGCTTTGACAGGCCTGCACTGCAAAGACTATTGGTGTGACAAGGCATTAGGAGGAAAAGGTGCACTTTGCACTCGCTTCACTTTCTGTATAAATTCATTGCTTTTAATTGGTAATTGCGGCTGAAGGTTCAAAGAGATTTTCATTACAGGTAATGAATGGTACTCTCGCATGGAAAAGTTTTGCACCCAGAGTCTTCCGGATGCATTTCCTAGCCCAGTGGTAAGACTGAATTAGTCTCTCCTGAAATCAACTATACTTTCTCAAGCTTCAGTCGTCATAGTACATGTAGGAAAAATGAAAATCTTAAGTTCTGAAATATTTATTAGTCCCATGCTTCAGTGGAAATGTGAATAAAATCTGCATACTTCCAGAAAGTAAAATTCTTGCATTTTTAATAATACACTTCCAGTATGTTGAATCCTGCACAGCTAGGTGGTATAGGTAATTTAATTATAACTTTAGATATAAAATATAAAATTTTGCTTTCCTTCATTTTGAAGGCCATTTATAAGGAAGAAAAGATTGTAGAGATGGAATATTATACATTTTCTATCTTACTGATGAAGAAAAGGCATATCTAGAACACAGGAAGAGGAAATCTAACATCTCTAAAAATAAAATTTTTTCGCATTCTTATTGTGTCCATGGAAAAATATCAGTGATATGATGAATATTTGTAAGGTGATGTACAAGTACAATTTTTTTCACAAACAGCTTCTGGAAGATTATTTTCTTTTTTCCATTACTGGTATTTAAATGTAAGACTATAACCATGATTAAAAATTAACTTTGCTGTATGGAGGATGATGAGAAACAAATGCTGTACCCTTCAATGACTCACCTACTGAATTCACAGTGTACCTGCTGGTTTTAATTTATGTGGTAATTTACAAAACAAAACATGTCGTGTCCTTCATCTATATACTACATTTCACTTATTTTCATGAAAACATTTACTGTTTCCTTGCACTGGGTACTCTTGTTTGTGAGCAGTTTCTAACCTCCTATCTAAATGTAAATTGTTTATGCAAACAGATTATTAAGAGAGAAGTGAAACAAAATCCTTAAGGCCTTTAAAAATAATACAAAGTGGTATGTTTATGAAAGGCTATTTTTAAGATGTCTACATTTTAAATGTAACAATAATTTCAGTTTCCTGAAAGATACAAATCAATTTCAGCTTAAGAGCAGTGAATCATCATCATCAAGTTATGCTAATTATAGCATTTAAAGGCTTAAGCAAATCTAAACATATGAAAGAAAACCATAGACAGAAGATGATTTGTTGAAGGCCTGTAAGTTAGTTCAGTCAACAGTTCACATACATGATTTGCCAAGCAAATTTACCAAGAATAGCTCTTCTTCCTAGAATTACTTTGTTTTAATCTTGCAACTCATATAGGCACTTTATGTAGATTTAATTAGGCACCCTGAGGTTGCCCAAATACTTGCCCCATCTTACTGGTAGAAAATACTAAAACAACCCGACATTCATTAGCTACTGAGAAGCTACATTGAGCCAAATTGTCTATCCAGCTTTATGTGGTGATTCTGGAAATAATTTTCACCATTAGTTTAGAAAATGACTAAAAGAAACCTGTTTTATGTAAATTTGGGAATCCTGCTGAGGTTCCTGACAATTGATAAAATGAAATGGGGAGAAAATAACCACTGCAAATAAAAAGCAATTTGCATGAATTCTGGTGAAATGGAAGGAAGCTAATGGATACGGCACTATAAGCAACTTGCCTTGTAAACTGTAGATTTCTCCAACGCTGTTCTGCCGGGTGATGTGATGCCAATATGCACTACGAGGAAGTGAGATCGACTTGGATAAAGTCATTGGTTCAGACAGACTGGTCTGCAGCTAAAAGCCAAAGCAAACATAAATGGAAGGTCACACATAAGCATACTTGATAAATAATCTCAAAACTGTAAATTGAATCTGTGCTGTCATGAACACACCATTTTCTGAACTACCACAGGTTTTTACTATCATTTAAACTGTGTTACAAGCATCAGCACTGTGAATGCTCAGGAAAAAGCTGCAAAAGTGTATCTGGGTCTATAGGTCCATTAGCAGAGGTTAATATTAGGATATCAGAATATGTCCGTATTTATCTACAGCTATTCTTCTTGCGGCCAGGGTTTTGTTATTTTCTTCTTTAACTTTATGATAATGACGGATTAGCATATGCCTGAACTCTTAAACCCCTCTGCAATCACGTTTCCTTTTGGTCATTTAGCCTGCATATTGGATTGAATACCCAGAAATATGCTAAGAGAGAATCTGAGACAACCAGCAGAGAATTAGCAATGGAGAGTCATTAATCTCCTAATCTTCCTTTGAAGGGGAGGCATCTCATCAGCAGTAGCAGGCTCCAGCTTCAAGAGCAGCTTCATGGGGCTGAAATTGTGAATTGCATGGTAAGTGCCCCTGTGTACAAGAGCTACAGCACAGAAACCTGACAGCAGGAATGTCAACTTTATTAAAGAGTTCTCTGTCTCCAACAAACTATTGATGTGAGTGAAAGACAAGACAACGCTACAAAGAAAAAAGAAAAATGAAGGATTGTGCATTCTGGCAACCTCTTTGGATATTCCCGTTATGCCTTCTGTGTCTAGAAGAAAAGAGAATGCATCTGCAAATCTTTTGTATCTCTGGTGTTACAGAATATAAAATGTGATCAATAATTTTTGGGATCTAGCAAATCATCATAACATTGTGAGGATAATTTTTTCAGAGGATGTCTGAAAGGATCAATACTGAAGATTTAGAATGAAAAACCTGTTAGTTTCAGGGGTGGCACCAGGATGGTACTCTGAGAGAGTGTGCCTAGAAACTCGCTTGCAGAGAGTTCAGCTACAGAGCAGAAGGCATTCAATGTCTGGATCATTTACTGTAAGTTTAGTCATTAGTTCCTAGGGATTCCTCATTCAGAATCATAATGCCAAATTTAAAAAAGCCCTTTTTAACTGTACAAACCCATATTATTCTGTAATTCAAACCTCTCTCCCCCCCGCCCCAACTCCAGGCAAAAAAACCCCAAATAACCGACTTCAGAGGCAGTATTCACCCAAAGATCTCAAATTGTTTAAATTTTGAGTATTAACACAAACTTTTTTGCTTCAGATCAATCTGCTGTAATTACTTCTGTTGTTGTTTTCTGGAGAACTGTCATCAAAATAACTCCTTGTCTACAGCTAATGTCTTTTCTGCTCATTTATAGCCAAGTATTACATTTCATTTGTCAGTGGTGCAGATCATCACTAGAAGCTATTTGATATGAAGTAAAGAACTTGCAGAAGCATCTAGTCAATTCAAAAAGAAGTTTGAAAGCATTATCACAAGAATTGCAGTTTTAGGGAGACTTGGGGGTTTAAAGTTTATTGATACACAGAATTTCCTTCATTGTGAGATCAGGACAGTAACAAACCCTCTAAATTATTTTACCATTTTTGTATAGCAAGGGTAACAAGGGTAACTTTTTTGAGGAAGAAAATTACATAACATCATCTAACTTCAGTTTACCGATGATTTATTCATAATTTATTCACCCAAAAGGTAAATTAAAGGCAAAACGTTTTCTTATTATGCATTCTGAAAAAAATAATTCCAGTAAATAGAACCACTTTGACTAAAGTTTATTATCTCAAAGCTAAATCCGCAGACTGAATGGAAGTGGTTAAATGTATCATTATTCCTGATCTGAGGTGATTAGTTCCTGCCTGATATGACCAATACTGAGGCAGAAGAGCTTTATTTGCACACATTAGAGATTTAGGAGAATAAAAAAAAATCTGTTCCTATTATAAAATAAGGTAAGAACTGCTCTAGTGCATAGGGCTGCACTGCAAGCATTCACAATATTTTGTTTCCTCAGATTCTCTAACTAAAGCACAACTTCTGATATCACCTTTTGGGTAAGATTTAACACCATATGCTAACTGCAATAGGACCAGATGAACCATATTCCTCTGGGGACTCCATAGAGAAAAAGATGCAATTTCTAGTTTATTATAATATCATCCTCAGAAAAAAAACAAAACAAAACAAACTGAAGAATAAAATATCAATTTTTTTTTTAATTTGAGACTTTAAAATAGAAACACAAAGGATTTGAAGACCTTGTTGCCTTGTATATCATATAAAGGATGATAACATTAATTTGTCCATGAAGTTACTATTACTGAATAGTAGACTACCATCAGCTACAATTTTTCTTTTAATCTTTTTTATCCATATAAAAATCACATTGTTGATCAAACGTAATCGACAATGACAAAATGCTTACTTCTACAAACTACTGTTTGTAAAAATATTCCTGAGTTCAAATAAAATTGAATAATATATTGACAGAAACCCATTTTCTCTAGAGAACATCCTATATGTTACACTGTGGGTGTTTCAGATAAAAAAATTGAAACCAAGGTGAAGAAAACAGACATAAAAACATCCATCTAATCAATTTTTCATATACTATTGATAGCTCTTTCGTATATTAATAATTACAGGTAAAACTAATACTTGAAGTACAGAGATGCACTGTTTCAGAACACCTTTTCCCCAACTGTAAATGAAATTCTGGTAGTAAACAACATTAAAATAGAAAAAGAAAGCAAACAACTTGCAAATCAGGGAAGATTTACAAAACTGTTTAACTGTTAAAAAAATTAGATGCTCATGTTCAAGACCTCTGGTGTTCCAGACCAGTGGAAGAGATCACACTCATAAGTTCAGAGACTTTGTCCTACATACCCTTCCCTTTTGTCTTTTTACTATGCTTCATTAAAAAAACAACTGGCTTCTCTTCTACACTCTTTTGAAGCAGCTACCGCAAACAGAGAACTTTTCACCGTGGAAAATCAAGAAAATAACTTTTAAATTTTCCTCTTTTCTCAAAGCAGGTGAACCATCCAGCACAGATTTATTACTGTCCTTAATTAAATAGAAATGTAACAGTTAAAAATAGATTTAAAAATTACTTCACATATCTCATTAAGCCTGTTTACATTTACTATTGCACATACCTCATTTAAGCCTGTTTTTTGAAAATTAAAACATCTCTGAGTCTGGACATCTTCTTACATACCAGGGCAATTTTCGGCTGTTGTTTCCAACACCAACACATTTTTCTCAGGAGCTGGCAAAACAGGCTCAGATGCATTAGCATCAACTGTACAGAAAGGGCCCATAATGGCAAAGGTAGCACAGACACATAGAAGAAATAAATGTTTCTATCTGGGAATGAATTTGAGATGATTCTGCTCCTCTGCTCTGCTCTGGTGAGATCCCACCTGGAGTACTGCGACCAGCTCTGGGGTCCTCAGCATAAGGACAGGAATTTGCTGGAGCAGATCCAGAGGTGGGACTCAAAAATGATCAGAGGGCTGGAACACCTCTCCTGTGAAGACAAACTGAGAGAACTGGGGTTCAGACTCGAGAAGTTCAGGGAGAAAGTCTCAGGGAGACCTTATTGTCTCCCGACCTTTCAGTACTTTACGGGGGCTTACAAGAAAGATGGGGGCAGACTTTTTAGCAGGGCCTGTCGTAATAGGACAAGGAGTAAGGGTTTTAAATTAAAAGAGGGTAAATTTAAATTGGACATGAGGAAGGAAATTTTTATTATGGGAGTGGTAAAACACTGGCATTGGCTGCCCAGAGAGGCGGTGGATGCCTCATCCCTGGACACAAACAAGGTCAGGTTGGACTGGGCTCTGAGCAACCTGGTCTAGATAAAGATATCCCTTTTCACTGCAGGGGAGTTGGACTAGATGGCCATTAAAGGTCCCTTCCATCCCAAAGCCTTCTCTGATTTCACTGAAGGTTGTTTTGCTGTGTTGCATCTATGTACCGGTCTTAACAGAGGAAAGAAAAGCAATATACCAAATTAAAAATGCATCTAGAATGACTTGGCTACAAATATTTCTCAAATCTGTTAAGACTTCAGGAAATATAAAACATAATCTAGCCTTTTTCTCCCAGTTTTTGAGGGAGCAAGTGAGAAAGGAATTAGAACATAGGTGAAATGCATACATCAAAACCGCATTAACTCAGGGAATTTTGTGGTGGGAATATAAAAAACCCAAACATCACTGAAGCATTTTTATTATCTGACATGAAACACCTAGTAGTTAGCCTTCATCCATTTCCTTCAGAATCTGTCTGATAAAATACCTTTCACAAAGTGAACATTGCATTTGTTTCCTGTATCCAGATCCAATATCCAAAGCCAAAATATCCAAAATATTGAGTCATATGAAGTCTTTGCTTTGCCAGTGACAATTTTATTATTCTTACAGGTCCATTTGATTAAAATAGAAATTAAAAAAAAAGAAAAGGAGTCTATTAATGTGTCACTGTAAGAAGTCTCGATATTTTTCATTAGTGTTCTTCCATGAAAGGCTTAAGGACTAAATTTTCTTTTAATTCCCATAGGCCATCTCCATTGACTTCAACAGATTTGTTACTCTGATATCAATAATGAATACAATTCCAAGAATGGAGCCTGTTAACTGTATTAGGGTTCTGAGCTTTGATCTTTTTAGCATATTATTCTCTTTTCTTTTTTTTTTTTCATTAAAAAGTCAAAACACTGAGGGTGACAGAAAATACATTTGGCTTGAGGAGACAAACGGAGCAATTTATAGTTAATTCCATTTTTTTTTTAGTCTACAATAAGGACAGTTTGCTTATTACAGATAGGCTCTGAAAATAGGTTAGTTTATTATGGATAAAACCCTCTGTCTCATTTCAAATTCTCATTAGTGTCTTTAAACAAATAGCAAGAGAACTAGGTCACAGAAGACTAACGAGAGTTGTAGTCTAGAAATATGAATCGAATACCATTATTTAGATTTTTTTTCTTTCTACCTCTAAAGAAGGTTACTTTGTGTGTTATGCCTTGAAGAGAAAGAGGGCTTAAGAAATATATTTCACCTCTGAAATATATGACACCTCTCAAGTGTCAATTAGCTGACACAGACTAATTTCACTGGTATCCATGGTAAAAAATTACTAGAGCTTAAGAACCACACAATCTAGTAGGTAGCATCAGCTGAGGTACCAGCTCAGATATCACCCGAGTTAGAGAACAAGCAGGAGGGAAGTTTTTGGGTTTTTTAAAATGAGTTTTCTCATTTTCTAATCATGACCAAGAAAAGGGTATCATGTTTGTCTTCGCAAAAGCAGCAACTGTTGTCCCATGTTCAACTTGTATACTATGATACATAGATCTATTTTACTAAAAACAGTTCTCATCCAGTACTGTAAAGCACAGGTTTGCCTATGCTTCTGTTTAAATCAATTCTCCNATACTGTAAAGCAGACTGCTCCTTCTTAAGCACAGGTTTGCCTGTGCTTCTGTTTAAATCAATTCTCCTGCTCCAAACAATTTTCCAATTTGCCATTTTGAATTCCGTCTCTTCATTGATCCACTTTCACATTGTGTTATAAATGTAAGATCTGGAAGTATAACGACTAGACTGAGACGTGATCCCTCTTTGAAAATAATTAATAAAACTGGACGCAGGATATAGTCCTATGAAATTCCAGTGAGAAAATTCTTTTCTTTGGTGATGTGTTACTAATACTCTTTGGTTATAATTTCTCTATAGCCCTCTGTTCACGATCACTTACCTTGCTTCGAACACAGTTATATGTTACTTGGACTGCATTCATTACTTAAAGGTATCTACTATTAATATAAGCATTTGTTATATGAATATAAATAAATAGTATCAGTATACTATTTATTTGCTATGCACTGCTTTATATTTATTTTTAAATTTTTATCCAGCTTGCTGCTCCTGACAGAATACATAATATTGGCAAAACCCCCACTAATATATGACCTCACAAGTCTTCTGAAAAGACTTGTAGAAAAGCCATCTATGATAAAAGTAATTTCAGTGATTTCAGCCTTTATAATCTATTTCTAGCATTCAGGTTTTCAGCAGCGATTCCAACCTTGCTATTACCTTTTGGAGAGTTACTTAATCAATTATGGACCAAACAAAATCAAAATAGTAACACTGCTTTGTGGTGCCAGGGTGGATGATGATTATTCTTTGGTGGTGGAATAACATTGTGAATAAATAATAAAGCAATGGCAGAAGAAAAGTATTCTGAAGGGAGATTCAAAGCGGCTGATTGTTTTTTTACATTCTTCTTGGCCACACTATAAAGAGAGAACTGGGACACTGCTCCTTTTCTGGAGGAAGTGTGTTGGGCTTTTTTCTTTTGTTTTTCTTTCCTCTAAAAGAAGGTCATAGTAGATCAATGTTGTCTGACAGAACAGATTAATGTTGGAGGAAAATTAGATAAATTTTACAGCACATTGTAATTATATTTGTTGTCAGCAAGGTGCGTGTCTTTAGCCATATTCCGCCAAAAAAAATGTGGGTTTGTTCCTTCTGTGAAAGAAGTTTCCTGGAAACTATGATAATTAGTGTGAGGGTAGAAGCTCAGATTCTTACATTTTTCAAAGGTTTGAGCCATTTTACTATCCATAAGCAAATACTTTATCCATTTTTCATTGCATAAAACTATTCACTAATAACATGGGAGATAATGCCAACACGGAAAGAGCTGAGACTATTTCAAGCCTGACTATACTGAAGGTCTTAGAAGAAACAAACACAACTGAGCTAATTTCTTCAAGAAATACACCTATGTATAAATATATATGATAGAGAATCCAGTATTGCACAGAAATTATTTGCAGATATTGATCGTCCTTTCTGTTGCCACGAAATAGGAGCCAGCCATGTATGCTTGCAGCCCAGAATGCCAACCCCATCTGAGCAGCAGGCTGAGGGAAGTGATTCTCCCTCTCTATTCTGCCCTCGTGAGACCCCACATGGAGTGCTGCATCCAGCTCTGAGGGCCACAGCACAAGAAAGACAGCGACCTGTGAGAGCAGGTCCAGAGGAGGCCATGAAGATGGTCAGTGGGAAGGAGCACCTCTCCATAAAAACAGGCTGAGAGAGCCGGGGTTGTTCAGTCTGGAGAAGGGAAGGCTTCATCCTATCAATGTTTGTAAATACCTGACGTGAGAGTGCAGACAGAACCAGGCTCTTTACAGTGGTGCCCAGTGACAGGACCAGAGGCAACATGCACAAACTGAAACACAGGAGAATTCACCTGAACATCAGGAAACGCTTTTACTGTGAGGCTGAATAAGCACTGGTGCAGATTGCCCAGGAAGGCTGTGAAGTCTCTCACCTTGTAGATATTCAAAAGCCATCTGGACATGGTCCTGGACAATCAGCTTCGATGGCACTGCTTGAGCTAGGGCATTGGAGAAGAGGTCCCTTCAATCCTCAACCAGTGTGTGACTGTCATCTCCAAAATTATAGAGAAGGTTTTACTGGATAGAGGGAGTTCCAGATCTGTCTTCTGAACCGTGTAAGGATAAGTAAGTTGAGGTGGAAAAGAATGAACTGAAAAGCATCAGTTAGAGAGATCAAAGAAAGAGACCATCAACAAAGACTTGTATTCTTCATTTGGAGCAAGTTTTTTTTCTGGGGAATTCAGCCTGAGAGTCATGGTGTTCCAGAAGGGGCTCTTTCATGAGGTTTGTCAATCTAGAGCTAAAAATAGTGAGGCTTGCTATCAGAGCTGACATACAAGTCTTGTCCTCCTTCCTCTGTCTGTTTTTCTCCTTGCGCTGCTGAGTAGTCCTCTCCTTATAAAGCTGCTAGAGTCTGACCTCAACCTGAAATGCTCTGGCAAAATCTTCAAAGTATGAGATTTTTTTCATGGATTTACTTGCCAAAAGATATTACATATCTTAAACAGATATTTGGGACATTTGAAGTCTCAGTTTTTACTTGAGAGTACTTAAGGACAGCCTTTCTGACCTCATAGAAGTTTGCATTAGAACTGGTGCGGTAGAAGCCATGGTATGAAAAATGTCTCTCGGTGGAGAACAGACTTGAAAACCTCTCTCTAGAATGTGGCAAGAAAGGTGAAATATGGATGAACACAGACTGTCCCCAGTTGGGAGAACCCCACTCGAATAAGTTTGGGGCTGAAAAATTTGATTTCTAAAAAATGCTACAATCTGTATTCACTGTTCACTGCACAGTTATTTGACTTTCATTATTTCTGATAAAGCAAATGACTTGGACCTCATGAGATTTCTCAAGAAGTTTTTCTTCTATTGTCTAAAACAGATCAGTAGTTTCCAATTACACATATTTGTGGAAATCACATTTCTTTTAGCTTCTTCATTTCGGTATACAGGAATTGCTGACCAATGAACTTTAATAAAATGACAGGAAGACAATTTTCTGAATACTTTCTGAAAAAATAATCATCAATAACTTTTCATGAATATTCCTCATTAAGCTTATCAGTGCATGACTCCAGTATTCGGTAACACACATAGTCTGGCTGACCTCTACTTTCTGACATTTTCAGAAGTTAGTTTTATATGTCATACAAAGACATTTCAATTAAAAAAAAAAAAGAAATAGCAAACCTAGAATACATTGAAATTACTATTATGTAGTAAAGTCTTCTCCGATGACTCTTCAATATCTTCAAAAGAGCACGGTTCCTTCCTTTTAACTAGTTACTCTTAGACATTTAAAATGCATCTTGAATAACACATACTGGGGCTAGTTATATATATGTGATGCACATGAATGTAAAATAGTAAGTTTTAGCTTTGAAACATACTGCATTTGGGGGGGGAGGGGGGCAGGAGGTAGGTATATGCCTGCACATATTAACACACAAATAAACACATTAATTTAAGGCAATTTATGCATAATAAATTAAATATTTACTTTAGTAGCTCCATTGCCTTTAATGTATTTTTACAGATTGAAAATCAACTGAGAAGGTAATATATAAAAATAAAGGGCTATTCTTTTCCACTGTATGTGCTCACACATGGGGATCACATCATGCTCATGTATACAGATAGATACAGCCAGAGCATTCTTGACATTGTTCTTTTAAAAGTGAAATAAGCAATCATTAAAAAGCAATGCCTACGCTTCTTAATAAATACACATAATGTGTATTTGGAAATATTTGGGGTTTTGTGGCCCCGGAAACAACTTGTAGTGAGAAACATGATTCTCTGAATCGCAATTCAAATTTCTTCTTATAAAAGAAGCTAGTGAAATTTTTGCTTCCTCACTGATGTGCATTTACTAATATAGCAGAAGTAGCTGCAAATCAGGAATTCAGTTTGGAAAGATGGAAGACAGAGAGGTCTTTGTAGATTGCTTTATCTCCATACACTTGCATCAGCCCAATAAATCCTATCGTCAGCAACCTTTCTTCATCTAATTTCATTTCAGACAAAAAACAGGCAGTTTTTTTCTGTTGGCAAAAGTTGCTTGGCACAGTAGAAGTTGTACATACATGACCACATGCCATATAACTCAAGACTTTTTAAATCCATAGTTATTTAATGAAACAATCCTTTGCCTGTTTCAGCTTCACAAAACAAAGGAAATAGAATTATACCCGTTGCCATGGAAATCCGTAACTCTGTTGCTTTTTTTTCTTCATGTAATACAAAATGTACATGAAAGTGATCACCAAACAATATGTGGGAACACATCACAGAAATGCCATCATTTTATGAAGGATTTTACAAAATCTCTCCGGTAGTAGCAGTTGCAACTTTTACCACTACGTTCCACAAGGAAATTATTAAGAATAATGAAGAACCTCTGCTGATTTATCAATGGATTTTGAATCACAAAGACTGTAGAGATATGCATTCAACAGCTAGTCATACAAATCCATATGAATCTTGCCTGGCAGCTGCCTTTATGGAAATGGATTCTGACAGACTGAATATGCTATGAGACTAGCAGCTTTTACCCTGAGACAGTCATAAGAAACAGAGAAATGGATGCTTCTGCCATGGCATGGAAAATCTTCATTAATTCCTTGCTGCTGAATGCTGCAGAACGGAAACATTTTTGAAAAACCTATTCCTGCAGTTTAGATGGAACAGTACTCCATTACATTTAATATCTTCATCACCAACATGGGCAGTAGGACAGAATCGACCATTAGCAAATTTGGGGATGACATCAAACCAGGGGGGATAGTCAAACACTCGGACAGGAGGGCTTCTACTCAGAGGGATTTCAGCAAAGCAGAGGAAAAGGCTGACAGAACAGTCATGAAGTTCAGCAATGACAGATGTTAATTCTGCAGCTTGGCCAGGGCAACTCTGCACAGTCTGAGGACTGACTCACTAGGTAAAAACTTTGCCAAAAGGAACTAGCTGTCCTGGTGATAATATGAATGACCAGTGTACGTATGCAGTGATGGAGGCTAATGACACACTGGACCACACTAGCAAAAGCATGGCCAGCAGAACCAGAGATGTCACATCTCCCCCCTAATCGGCATTTGAGAAACTACATCTGGAAGTTTAGCTATATTCACAAAGTCGCCCAAGCACAGGAGGAATGTCAAATTGGAGAGAGCTTGGCAGAGAACCTCTAAGAAGCCGAATATGATCAGTGACACTGGATTAAGTGTCTAATGTTTATTCACCATGAGAAAGCGAAGGCTAAAAGAAATCAAACCCCATTTTTTTCTCTCTCTTCTTAAAGATATGTTGCGAAGAAGACTGTTACCAGAGATGCACAGTGAAAGGACAAGAGTCAACAGGTCACAGGCTATGGCAAAGGAAATTTGAGACAGACTAAAGGAATAAATCCTTCATAATGTGATCAGCCAAGTGCTGGAATGAGCACCCATAATCTGCATAATTGGGGGTATTCAAAACGTGACTGGATGAGACCCTGGCTAACTTTATCTACTTTTGATGCTACACTTGCTTTGGATAGGCAAGTAGTTGAGCTGCCCACCCTTCCAACGTCAATATTTCTAATCCTACATGCAATAGGTTGGAAAATCTAATGAGAGCTAATGAGACATGCTGTGCCACTGAGTCAAACTGACATTTTGCTGACTGTATTAGCTGCACATCTTTGCATAACACAGCTACTATGGTTAGTGAAATAATGTCAAACCAACAGTACAGGATCTGTAGCCTCCACTACTGCCTAACAATCCTCCTCAACCAGATTCCTGCAGAGCTGATAAATAAAAACTCCTAGTATGGCTGGCATCATATGAGACATCAGTAGCATAAGAACAATGACCCACAGCTGAGAGAAGAAAAGAGTATAACCAACCCCCATCTGGATAGGCTCTGATAAATACATATTAAAAGACTGCATGTACTTGGAAAAGTTTCTGTATGTCAGATATGGCTTTTTTGGATACTCAGTATCTGTCGTCTTCAGTCTAAGCATAATCAGAGAGATTATAAATAATTTTCAAGTAAATTCCTTGTCGTCTTTATGAAAAAGAATAGAAGTAGAGAAAAAATGCAAAATGAAGACATAGGGTGAACTTCACCTAATTTTTGTCCTACAAACAAGTACCTGATGAGCCAAAGCACAAAAAGCACAGGAGGGAATTACAAAGTAACTTTAGGGCTGTTATGAGAATTTTTGACTCCTTCTCAGATTATTACTTTTTATAATTCTTCTATTCTCTGAAAAGCACTGTGCCCCTCTGTAAATCATTGATAAAGAAGTTTCTTATTAATCAGAGACAAAGCCTTAACTATTCCCTTGAGTGATATAAAGAACTCCTAAACAGAGTTACTGCAACAGAGGAAGGCCTTGCTTGACAGGAGACACAAAATGATGCTGTAATTCAAAAGACTGATGAAAGCCATGTGAAAAATACCTTTTTCAGAAATTGATTCTTCTGTGAATAAGCAACTGACTATGATTCAGGATTTGTTTTGTTATTGTGCTATGCCTAGCATACAGCTGATTACTATATGACCTTGGGCAATTCATACGCAGCTGAGTTTGGCCTTAATCTTTCTGTGCCTCATTTTACTCATTACTATTAATATTATAATAATACCTGTCTCCTGAGAGCATTGGATAACTTCATCAGCTATTATTTTTGCTAATAATAATAGAAGCTCTATAGTTACTTCATTTTATAAGAAACAGTTTTCTGGAAATAGCAGATATGAGATTAATACTAAATTAAGCCCCCTGGTGAGGTGGTTTGAGGATTATTTTTTAGTAATACTTAAGTCAACATAACCTGCTTCTCTGTTGAGAGAGTTCAGTGACGTGAACCTACCAGCACAGTTACACAAGTGAGCTTGTTTAAAGGCACACAATACAAAAGAAAACTTCCCTTACATATTAAACGCTTCTCTGAGGTTAGTTGAGGGGAAGGCTGGGCTTCAGTCAGACATGCAACAACCACCACGTAATTAGAGCAGCCATTCCTAATTTATAGCTCACATCACCTACAGCTTTTAGCAAATAAGACTGCTAAACAAATCATCAATTTTGTTTAGGGAAAAGTTCTTTGGCTCTTCATTTTCTGCATTTCTGGAAACAAATATGAATTTCAGCCTGACAGTGCCTTTCCAACTACTTTGTTAGCTCTGTAAATATGCAATATTTTGCAAAGCACAAGAAAAGTGAAAAAAAAAACCAAAACAAAAACCTACAAATTTTCTCATGTCACCGACTTTCAAATTCACTTATATTCAAGTGCAACTTCGTCAAGTTGAAATAAATTATATCTGACTTTTAAGAAATAGCTCCTTAAAAAATGCCTAGAAATGTAGATAGGTGGCTACAGGGATTTTTAAAGTGCTTACATGCTAAATTCTCGGGAGGGTTTGCATCTTTGGATACCTTACTATGAAAACATCTTTGCCCTGTTGCATTTAAACAAGGTAACCAGACAGTCGTGACTTAAACGGAAACATTCACAGTGCAGCCCAGCTGCATACAAACATGTAACTGAGGTGAACAGAACAGGGAAAACAGTGTTCATAGGAGTCATGTATGCAGCTTCAGGATGGATTCATAGGATACACTGATAGATTAAAAAAATTCTATCATCTCAGTTGTGAGACACCTTTGTCAAGCTTTTAATACAAATTTTGGCTGAGCTCACAGTTTATATTAGCAGCAAGGCAGATTTCAATCTGAGTCCTAGGTAGCACGATAGACAAAAAGTTAAAAGAACATGGTAACAGTACACAAAATATTCCAGAATTTTTTAAGGAGAAAAGAATGAGAGTAATTTCTAGGTAAGGATGCACATCCATGTGATAAGGTATTTGGGTTTTAGTCCACAGGAGAGATTTAGAGTACCTTTTTGCATTCAAGATCATCCAGCCCTATGGCTATGGATAAGAGAAATTTCAAGATTGTGTCAAAGGAAGAATTGAATTTTTACCACCATACTCTGAATGAAAACCCTCATGACTACTACCACCTTGAAAACATTCAAAACTCCAGGGCAAGTTTAGTTTCCAAATGGCAAAATGGCATTTAAATTACATCACCAGCTACCAAAATATTTGACACACTCTTATGTAAGGATTTCCCAGCTCTGCTCTCACACCTACCCACGCCGCTTACCTACACAACCCCACAAACCTTTATGCTGTCTGCAGTGTTTGTGACATGAGGAACAGCTCTGTCCCACCCCCATAACATTGTAGGAGCAGCTGCACAAACCCTTCTTTGCCATAGTAGACTTTCCCTATTCTGTGTTTTCATTCAAACACATGGCAAAGATCCAGGAATGCCAACCACCTACGGAGTTCCTTGGGGAATCTGGGCTTTACACCTCATCTTTACACCTCTTGTTGACTGCAAGGTGCCATACAGGGGCACAATGAAACCCTGCAGTTCACAGAGGAATAGGGGTAAAAAAGGTCTTGACTCGGTCAGGAAGGGATAAGTGGAAGACTCTAGTGGCTGTGGAAGTTTGAACTTCATAGTGGAGTGAAGCATTTTCTTTTAGAAAGTGAATGACACCTTCTGCATAGTTTTTGAATGCTGCTGCAGTATTTGGATATGACTAATAGTCCCTGAAAAAATGCCAACGAAATAAATCTACATTCAACACAATATTTTCTTTAAAATCAGAAAATGAAAGAGGTCCAGTTGAAAGAATCATTAACTGTCACCCAGTCTGAATATCCACAAATTTTCTGCTTTCTTATGAAGTGGTGAATGTTGGAAATAGACTTGCGATGTAAGTTTAGGGATTACTTCATCCGAGTACACCCAGTTTTCTGAACCTAAAGGCTAACCAAGAGTCTGGAAAAATTATAAAAAAATTCTCATAGAAATCAGAGTAAAGAAAAATGTCACTATATGCTTAATGAACCAAGAACCCTATGGAAAATTACCACTACTTGTGGGAATGGGGTTTACAAAACTAAAACCAAAAAGTACACAGATTCTGACTTATGGGAAAAAAAACCAAAACAAACTCAAAATTCTTGGTGTTGTTAATCTTGGCAAAATTTATAGATAGTCACAGACAGACTGACCACTGGAGTGTTCCACTGTGTCAGGAGAGGCTTAGACTGGACACTAGGAAGCATTTCTTTTCTGGGAGGATGGTCAAACACTGGAATAGGCTTCCTAGGAAGGCAGTCAATGCCTCAAGATGGTCAATGTTTAACAGGCATTTGGACAATGCTCTCAAAATTGTGCTTTGACTTTTGGTCAGCCCTGAAGTGATCATGCAGTTGGACTNACTGGAGTGTTCCACTGTGTCAGGGGAGGCTTAGACTGGACACTAGGAAGCATTTCTTTTCTGGGAGGATGGTCAAACACTGGAATAGGCTTCCTAGGAAGGCAGTCAATGCCTCAAGATGGTCAATGTTTAACAGGCATTTGGACAATGCTCTCAAAATTGTGCTTCGACTTTTGGTCAGCCCTGAAGTGATCATGCAGTTGGACTATGTGACCATTGAGATTCCTTTCCAATAGAAATATCCTATCCTATCCTATCCTATCGTATCCTATCCTATCCTATCCTATCCCATCCCATCCCATCCTATCACAGAAATAAACTTCGCAACACCCATGCAAACCAAGTAAGCAATTTGCCAGTTCTGTATTGCAATAAAGCAGCCAGGTTTTCACAGGGTTATAAAATTTCTAGACACACATTATATAGCAACACCATACATAGTTTCAGATGGGAAGTACAGAACAATATTGAGCTAAGCATGCATGAATAACTGACCTGAGGCTATGCTTTAACTTGCGTAAAATACATGAGTTCATGAATCATCATACGTATTCAGAATCTCAGTACTTGAGCTTATACATAATTTGGGAAGAGAAGAAAATATACTAAGAGCCCAAAGTGTCATGACAGGGGATCATCTATGGATGAACTGTAGAATTTTCTTCTCCTGTTTCTCCTTTAGGAATCGGGTCAACTCAAACACACTTAGGCAGAACAACAACATAAAAGAGCTTTGCTATACTAAGTAAATTGCAGTGGTGAAATGAAGCCCAAAAGATATACAAAATGTATTTAGCTAAATATTTCATATATTCATTAGGGCAGCAACATCCACTAGTATCTCTCTGAACCTCCCATACTTCATAACTTGAAATAGTAGGTGATAGGCACACCATTCCAAAAAGACATCAACAAAAACTGTAAACCAGTCAAAGCTCTGAAGATGCAGTGGCGAAGGTAGGATACTTCAAATTGAAACCATCATGTTAAAATTAAAATTTAGAATATTTGATGTGTTTATTGATATTTGATCCTGTAATGTTTGATGAGTATGCATTTAGGTTGTGGCCAGGTTCAAAACATGTGAAGATAAAAATAGTACAGACTCACTTACAGAGCAAAGAAAAATTTAAAGTTCACTATTGAACTAATGCTATGGAAATTACTAATGTTATTTCCTCCAGCCTCACAGTTGTTGCTTTTTTTTCACTGTTTCTAAGACAACTTACATTAATATTTTTAATTCTATTTACATTCTTATTAATACTGTGTCTGACAATACTGTAATTTATATTTATCCTCAGACTATTCTTGTGAAATACCTTCCTCATCCTGTTTCATATAAGAAAAATAAAATGAGTCTCAGTCTTATTTCTTATCTACCTTCCTCTTCAACATGTCCATAAACCCAGTTTCATTGCCTGACATTTGTCTTCTTTGGTACATTCCTTATTTCGCTGCTAATAATTTATTCTAAAGAAATAATACATAAACTCATTAATACTATCTTTTTTTTTTTAATAACAGAAATCTATCGTGATGACTCTTTCACTTACATTAAGTTGAATTTTAAAGACAAGACTTGTAAATAATGAGAATAGAAATATACAGATGCAGTGTTTCATTAAGGTGTTTATCTTCCAGGAAATGTTAAAAAGATCACAATCTAAAATGGCTTTTAGCTCTGCTGTCTAAAGTAAAACAAATGTTATAGAAAACTTCCAATAATAATAAGTTATGAAACTTGGGCCATTATCATTTATTCCTGCATTTATACTTCAGTCTTACTGATGTTTGATTAAGTTCAGCTGGCTAACATCTACTTTAGCGCCATCTTATTTAGGCTTATTGTTTTACACATTGTAAATTTTTATTCTTTTGAGATTACATAATAAGTTTTTACTGGCAGCTCTTGAAATAAGTAATTTATAGGGCTACAAAGGTATAAGTATTTCCTCAGAATTCCTCACTCATATATGTAGTTGTAACATAGGAAATCTACAGCTCTTAACCTCCTATTTTCTACCCTTCAACAACAGTGAGGGCAGAAGATACATCAGAAGTGTTTTCAGTGGAAGTTGAGTGGCAGAAGATCAAAGCTGGCATTAGAGAGAAAAATCAAAAATTAAAATTCCAATGCCGTGTCGTCATCCAGGCGCAGAGGTTAGACAGACAAGTGCTGCTGAGAACAACTGTTCATATGCTCATGTGTAAAAAACATTTGAATTCTTTCAAAAGGATCACCAAACCCAACATCATCTCCCGAAGGCAAAGAGGAGGATATTCAGCATTCTCGTGGATGAAGCATTTATGGAGGATGAATTATTCTTTTTCTTTCTCTCCTCAGGACAGGTCAACTGAGGAGATCTAAAGGTTCGCTGCTGCCTCTGTAAACCAATTCAGTTCAGTAAACCTGCAGAAGCCTGCTCCTTTTAGGTAGGTGTTCTTGGGTTTCTTTGGCCAAACTAGCAAACTGAATTGGCTCAACCAGTCAGATAAGCACCTAAGCTAAGAGAAGGGAAGTGGAAGGAGCTTGCAGTCCAGGGTGGGGACAGGAGAGGGGAGATAGAGCTGGCTGTTAGACACCCTGATCTCATACTTCAGGTCTTTCTTCCAGTGTTATAACTTGAAAGGAAAATGGGCAGAAGATGAAAGTGTGCACATGACTGCCTGCTTAAACTGACTGGGCTTCTCCTGCTTGAGGTGGCAAAGAGGCAGATTTGGTACTGTACAAGCTGCCACAGAACATTTTTTCTTCCAGTCCAGGCTGTTTCAAAGGTAATGGATAGAATTAGTTTCCTTCTCAGATCTCTCTCTTATTAACATGGTTAACCAGCATGTTACTTGGCCTGAGCAAAAGATTTTTTAGCATAAAAATGAATTTATTGTTTAGACTTCTGAAACAGAATTTTTGTGTGCAGGGACCCCCACAAACGGAGTTAATGTGGCCTGTGGCTGTCTGCAATACCTTTATCTGACAAGTCTCTGGAGGCAGTAACTAATTTTACCTTTTTTCTTCCACCAGAATCTGTTTCTGGGAGGTTTTATGGTGTGTTTTTTGTTTGTTTGTTTTTTTCTATTTTTGTATTATCAAAGTGATGTATATTTAATATGAAAGCTGATCATAATCTATTTAGTTCATCAAGGTTGCTCTGGTTAAAAAATTCACTTTAATTTTTTTTATAAGCTGTATTCACTTTTTATATTAGGTTCTAACATATTATAATCTGGTAAAAATTAAATGAAACTTCAGTGTATTCATTACTTAAAACATATTAACATTTAGGACAGAACACAAATATTCACAGGAGTCCTTTCTAATAAATGACTTCTAATGATTGGAGGGAAGAAGTAATGATTACTGTTGCATGTCTTCTCTTTTTCTGATTTATACAATAATGGATATAGCATTCAATTTTCTTTACTTTTTAAAATTTCTCTCATTTTCATATAGATATACTGAATTCAACATATAAATATATAGATATTATATATATATATTCGTATATATATAGATTGAATTCAACACTGTTAAACTTGAGCTGTTCATTACAGAAAGGGTTAGGAAAGAGCAAAATCCCCCAAGTATAGATCTACAGATAAAAAGATCAAATGTCACGCTTTGGGAAGAACTGAAAGACATTTATGGCCACTAAATCCCCTATTTAAAATATTCTTTTGCTTGTATTTAGATTTCAGATCTTATGGAAAAAATACATATAGTTATTTGGTGAAACTGTTGGAATTAGATACAATTAAACTTGACAAATGGTATATAACACGTACTTTGTCTATTTGATATCTTTAGATTTTGTTTCTAATATGAGTAAAACTCAAATGTCGCAGATAACACAGACGATCCCTTAAACGTTCAGCACTCCATCAGTCAGGGGCAGCAGAGTTTCCAAATCCAAACTAACATCAGTTTATTAGTTGAAGCACAAAATCAACAGGTTTTTCAGCCTCCTTTTACGCAGCCCAGAGCAACCTAAGTGGGTCTCTCCCGATGTCCCTGTGCAGATCACAGCGCAGCCTCATCCAGGAGGCGAGTACATCACACACGGCGCGGCTGATGAGTCATTTCTATTTCTCAGCCTGCTCTCGCTCCGAGTTTGATATTACGTACCATATGGCCACAGCCTTCATAAATATGGTTTCAAGGAAGTCATCTGATGGCAGAATGGAAATGGCTTTGCAAAGCAGCAAAGCTGCTAATTGATGGGTGGAAGAGCTGAAAGTGATGGTTCTGTAAAAGGAAAATCCTGCATGGTCCTGGTCTAAGCATTTATTATGGCAGCATGAAAATGCTCTAACTTCTGTTAGTGGTGTAGACACTTTAAAAGCAAAGACATTCTAAAATAATGATGCTTTTTTCCTGCTTTTTCCTATTATTCAACCACTTTCTGCCCAGCAGAATGCAGCGTTTTTTTGCCAGCAGTTCTACTACTGCACATAGACTTTCATTTATTCTACCTTGTGTTGGACTTTCCAGCAATTGGTCCTTATTAATCTTGATTGTAAACTCTCCTCTTCCTGCATTTCCTGTCCAAAGTTTGTCCACCTCAACTGTTATGCAAAGGCTCCTACTCTGTCTAGTTTTATGGAAGAATCCATCTTCCTTTTTTCATAAAGCACCAAAAAAGGGCCTTTTTTATGTCTTCCCAATTCAGATTCTCATAACAGACATGCAAAGTCTGAGAGGCACATTCAACATAGCAGACTTTTGACATGGAAATCTAAGTCTTTTTCTAGTTTATTTTTCATTGAATAAGGAAAATTGTGTCTCTGCCCACGGTGGGGGAAGTTGGGACTAGATGATCTTTAAGGTCCAGTTCCATCCCTTAACATTCTCTGATTATCTGATTCTCTGACTTATCTGAGGAGTAATTAAGAAAGGTTGAACATTGCAGTCTTAGGCTGCTCCTTGCAAGAGCCTTTGTCTCAGGAGAGTGAGAAAGATATTTTGAAACTGGTGGAGCCTGGGTGCACGTAAGTCATGTTTGCATGACTGCAGGCACATACAGTGTGGATGAGGGAAGGAAGGAAATGACACAATTAACCTGAAATCTCTGTCTAGGGAAGAAGATATGCAGAGAATCATGGTCATCTCAGAAGAAAAGCAGGCAGACTAGGTTTCCTGGCCTGAAAGTCACCCTTCCAGAACAATCATTAAAGACCATCTCTACCTCTGAGCATACAGGGAAAGCTTTTTTCTGGCTGTCTTAAAAGAATTCCAAATTTTTCTGTAGTAGTCACTTAAACACAACTTGTGCAAACTGGAAATTCTGAACACAAAATATTAAAATAGCTCTTTTTGAACTCAATTGCATTGCTACTTATAATGTAGGGGAAGTAATTTTTTTCAGGGGTTAAGAAAAACAGAACACATCTGCTGTCACCTAGAAGTTTTTATACTGTTTTTTTTTCCACCTGTGAGGCCATGAGGAGCAATTAAAACTCATTTATCAGCAGTCAACACAACAGCTGAAGGTTTAATCTTTGAGTAACAGAGCCACAATTTCAGAGAAGGTGACCATGGATCTCATGTCTAATGGTATCACCTGTTTCAAAAAGTCACCTACAAAAGATCATTGTACAGCACACAATGAGGATCTCTGACCATGAAAATATATAAATCTGAAAGTCTGTTTTGTCTTAGCCACCCAGCTGATACCATTGTAACCGTTGAATCCACCGACTTTGGTTTATTACCAATTTTCATAAGTTTAAAGACTTTTGGTAAAAGGACCTTACCCTTGCCTTCTGCTCCATTTCCATCATTAATCTTTCATGTTGCTCTGCTATTGCCAGTGTTGCAGAATGGACTTTCTGATATATCATTTCTCCTTCTCGTGTTTGAAAGGTGAACAGCCCTTCTCCTGTGTCACACATCCTGCAGGGAGATTTAAACAGAACGGAAAGAAAAAAAATGAGTACTGTGTAATTTTTATCTAACTATTATAAAATGTGCATACCTTACAGTAGCAAATGCTAACTTTAGAGATGTAGTTAAACTCCGAAATTCCAAACATCTGCAGTTATTTTTACCATCGGAGAGAGACATATTCCAAGAGATGGGCAGAACTTCATTAACATATTTTTAAAATTCATTTTAATCATCAAATTCAGTTTTAATCATCATCTGGATAGTGAAAAAGAAGCTTTAGCATGGAATAAAAACTTGAGGTGATAGAGTCAGTTATTTCTGTCATTTTTTTCCAGAAGTCTGCACCAGTAAGTGGGAGATAGATTTAATTATTTTAACAAATTGATGCCAGAAATATGTAGTACATCGTGGCTTTGAAAAGCTGGCATTTTAAGTGCACACTGACCAATTAAAAATGCCATTAAGGTTAATCACTACAAAGAAGATGTATTGAAAGACAACATTAAAAGGGTTAAATTATTGCTACCTTTGTCAGTACATTCATATGAGGCAGCATCCAAAGCTATCCTAATTACAAAAGCCATTCAGTCCATTTGAGAATAGGAACAATTTCTGTTGTAAAAGAAGATTAAATAATGAAAAAAACCCTCCAGAAATAAAATTTACTTTCTTCTTTTGAGAGAGCAACCGCTGTTATCCTTATCTGTGATAGCAGCATGGCATTATTCTGAGGAAGAAGTGTGATACATAGTAAATACAATGACAAAAAGGTCTGGGAAATATAGGAAATAGGAGTGGGAAATAATGTTAGATTGCTGTGTGACCATTACTTGGAGGATGTACATGCTGTTAACCAGTGGTGCAATTCAATGTATTTATATTAGTAGTTCCATTATCTTATCAGTATCTGATTTACATATTTTTTATAGACTTCTTGCAGTTTTAGAAATGGAATTTTAAAAATCCTTTTTATTTAGTCTGATACCTCCTGTAAAGATTTTCAGTTATCTGTGGCAGAAAACTGTTGACTTGAGTCTCTGATGCATAACATGCATCAACAATAGAGAGATTTTGATTTGCCTTAAAATACCAGATTCCTTTAATGTTTTGGATGTTTACATCACTTTTAAGGAAATATTTTGTTAAATTTTACGGAAAAATTTTGTTAATATCCTAGCACCCCGAGCCTGGTCCCAGAAAGCCCAAAACATACAGAATTAAAAAAAAATTTAGAAAAACGTGTCCCAAATTGTTCAACAGTCAAACGGGTTTTTAAATATCATTATCTTTAGAATTTGCACCCCAGATTCTGTATGATTATTCATATATTAAATTTTGCCAGAAAAATTCCCACCAAATGAACATACAGATCTGTATTATTTTAATTAAACAATAATTTAAATATATCTCCTACTATATTACATGCATGCACACACACACACATATTGTTATACTGCAGCTTTTTGAAAATATGATACTTTTTTCATGAGACTTAGCTTTTTGTCAAATTAGAATATGGCTTCCTAAACAATTTCATTAAAAAAGTCATCTGAACAGGACTGTTGTACTATATAAGGGACTGCTGAGAGTTCAGTAGTTGCGTTTGATTTCAAGGTTGACCAGGGAAAATAAAACCTTATTAACACTTACAAAATCTTTTCCTGTTCACTGGAGGAGACATGCTACTGTGAGCCTCCTACAAAGAATTTATGCATGTCCAAGTTTGGGAAGAACAGAAATTACCAGAGGCAGAAACAGTAAACAGAGGTGCCTCTGGAAAATACCTGGTGAAAATACTTTGTAATGATCAGTTGAAGTATTGAAAAGAAATTCATGGTCTTAAGAGTATATGATTAACAATAGTATCCATAATTCTGGAATAATACCAGTTCATTGCAAAATATGAATAAAATATGATCAATTTTACAGATAGGTATTATTTAATCAGTGTTAATGTGATGTGCTAATTAAGAGATTAAAAAAAAAAAAAAAAGCTTTTTGTATTAAATTCCAATGGAGATCAAGATCCCTGCTGTAAACATTTAAGATATATTATATCCTTAGCCACAGTCCTCCAAAGAGCTTCTGGTGGAAATAAAATGTCCCCAGAGTTTTGTGACATTATGGCAACAGCCTTTCAGATCCCTCAGGGCATCATATAGCCAGTACTCTGCTTTTGTGTAAAGAGATCTTAATAAAATTCAAACAGCGTGAAATGGAAAGTCTGGAAAAAAGGATGGGGTTTCAGAAACTGAAGGAAAATATGATCTTTTTGTTGGTTTCAGAGGATGAAAAATCCTACAGGGATAAAAACAAGGAAGCAGGCAATGGGGCATGATTATCATTCACGACTCAGCTGCCTGTTTTCACCAGGCAAAACCCAACCAGCAGCACTGCCTAGCAGAGCAGGGTCTGTCCCCAGCTGCAGGCACTGGTGCAGGCTGTGGCACTGCCCTGGCCCCTCACCCACTGCACAGGACACTGCCCTGCCTCCCAGCCTCAGCTGTGGTGGACGTGTCACACCGGTGTCGGAGAGCCATTGCCACCAGCCTCCCCGTGAGGGCTTCCCTGGCTAATGATGGATGGCATGCACACAGCTGCTCAAAATTGGAGGTGAAGGAGAATTATGAGCATCATTTTTTAAAGTGCTGAATTCTCCTAGCTCGACTTGAAGTTTAACAGGACTTAATGCCACAAAGAATGAAGCAGTTTTTACCTGGCACATCTGAGCGAGGCAAAGCAGCAAAAAATGTTAGTATAAAACTTTCTTTCTTCCATTTAAACTTCTTATTAATTACCTGTCTCCCAAGGAGATTAATCCCTTTGCCATAATGAAGTTTTCCTGTTCATCTCCTCAGAACATTATTCCTTTACTTAGGTGAAAATCTGAGTTTAGACCTTCTAGCCTAGTCTAATCTAGTCTAGTCCAGTCTTGTCTATTTTTCTGTTCTATTCTATTGCAGTTAGAAACCAAGATCAGTAGTTTCATTAGGGTTAATTTTGGTCTTTCTAGAACAAGGAAACATAGATTAAAATAGAAGCACTCCTAAGTATGATAAAGATAGGGACAGGGAAAGGGTGCTCTCGCTCTCCTAACCTTAAGGGTTTTGCCAAAAAAGCAGAGGACCTTTACATATCTGGTCAACAGGAACAGACAAGCCCACGTGCTGAAACAAGGCTTCTTGTCTTGTTCTATTTACAGTCAAAACAAAGTCAGAAGAACAAAAAGCTATTTTCTCTACGGCCCTTCTAGGTGCCAGATAATTGTCCCTATAAAGCTACAATTTCAGGTTTAGCCTTGCTAATGTGTTGGGTTTTTTACAAGTCAAAATGAAATAACTGTGGGTAAAGTCAAATTTCCCTATGTTCAAAGCACATGTGGTTGATCAGTTGCCAATTTAATAACATTTTCATAACTTTTACATGCCCTAAAATCACTTTCAAGAAGAGGCAGGACAAAGGTCTGGGCTTCTTTTTTCCTAGTACTGCTGCAGTTATGCAATGCAGTCCTACCAACTCAGTATGACCTTCACTGTCAAAAAAAAGTCACTGATTTTGTATACTTTAATTTTTTTATGAGATACTTGCAGTCTGCGAGTTCTTGAAAAATGCTGATCTATTTCTGTGTTTTTCAACTTTAAAACAGGGATGTCATTAACCTATGCTTTAAGATATTTAAGGATTCAATGCATTAAAATGTATGAAGTACTCTGACTGAAATAGGAAAGTGCATTTTTTTCATATGTTATTACGGAATGATATAACTGGACAGACAGTGACACCACTAGATAAACAGTAATGCAAATAGTTGCAATTTTTTTTATTCTTGAAATACTGCAACAGCTTTTCACTACCATCACCATTAGAAGATCTGGCTTAACAGCCAGGAAAAAGAATAGAGAGAATGTGAGAGCTCAGCTTTTGACCTAGGACAAACTGGATTCAGAGATCAGCAGTGAAAGTTGTTGCTTTTATTGAAGTTAGAATTTCTGTTCAAGCTGAAGAGGTTTTCCCACCACCTATTGCCAGACATTTTTCAACATTTCCCAAATTCATACAATGGTTTCCCACTGCCTTTGCTCACTGTGTAACTTCAGTCTTTTAGATAAGAATCAATACTGTATATTAACTGTGTAGAATTCCCTTCAAAAAGGAAACTTCATTGGCTTGACCACCATTTACAAAAAGTACTTTTTCCCAAAGAGAAGTTCAGGCTGTCATGTCATGGATGAAATATTTTAAAAGTTTAACAGTGCAATATTCAGCAACCGCATGAGAAGACAAGAATTTGACATATCAGCTTCACTATTTCAGTTAGGGGTAAAATGTGTTTTCACAAATATGAAGGTTGTCTGAAAACTGAAATGCCCAGAAAAATTATTTCCTTGTTTTAAAGTAAAGGATAACTTACAATTGTAAGTGGAAAAATTTTAGCTCCTCATATATCTACATTTAATTTTTAATGAATTTGAATGATTTGTTTTTATAAAAAATAATTTAGGATTAAAGAAATAATGGCTGATTTATACACTCAAAAGTGTATCAAATTACATACAAATAACTAAAAAGAGGTAAACATCCTCAAACAGAAACAGAAAAAACCATAAAGATATTTACTATTAATAACTAATTGCTACTAATAACTATAGCTATTAATAACTAATAGGTAATAAATAGCTATCTTACTTTAGCATTTCTAGTTCTTGAAATCGAAATAGACTTTAAATTCTTAAATGAGAAGAGATCATGAATATGTAATGTCCAGTAACCAGAGTGCTAAAAGTTACCAGTAACCAACTGGATGTAATTGCTGTCGCACACTGCACAGCTAGTGTGTGAAAAATGGTTTTCTTAAAAGAGTGGAGCTGTTTACTCAGACACTTCAAGGCCCAAAAATTAAGTTCGTAAAATCATAGAATCACAGAATTGTTAGAGTTGGAAGGGACCTTGAGAGATCATCTAGTCCAACTCCCCCTTCCGAGGCAGGGCTGCCTAGGGCAGGTAACACAGGAACTTGTCCATGAGAGTTTTAAATGTCTCCAGAGGGGGCATGTCCTCCATGATCTTCTTGGGCAGCCTGTTCCAGTTCTCTGCCACCCTCAATGTAAAGACCTCATGTTGAGGTGAAACTTCTTGTGTTTTAGTTTATGACCATTTGCTCCTCGTCTTGTCACTGGGCACCACTGAAAAGAGTCTGGCACCATCCTCTTGACGCCCAGCTTTGAGATGTTTGTGTGTATTGATGCAAACCCCTCTCAGTCTTCTCTTCTCCAGACTAAACAGGCCCAGCCTCCACAGTCTCTCCTCATAAGAGAAACACTCCAGACTCCAAATCATCTTTGTGGCCTCTGCTGGACCCTCTCCAGAAACTCCTTGTTTTTCTTGTACTGAGTAGCCTCGAACTGGACACAGCACTCCAGATGTGGCCTGGCTAGGCAGAGTAGAGCAGGAGGATCACCTCCCGCAACCTTCTAGCCACACTTCCCGATGTGCCCCAGGATACCATTGGCCCTCCTGACCACAAGGGCACTGCTGGCTCATGGTCAGCTTGTCACCCACCAGGACTCCCAGGTCCTTCTCTGCAGAGCTGCTCTCCAGCAGGTCAGACCCAGCCTGTGCTGGTGCTTGGGGTCATTCCTCCCCAGGTGCAGGACCCCGCACTTGCCCTTGTTGAACTTCATTAGGTTTCTCTGCACCCAACTCTCCAGCCTATCAAGGTCCCACTGAACGGCAGCAGAGCCTTCAGCTGTATCAGCCACTCCCCCAGCTTTGTTCAGATCATCATCAAACTTGCTGAGGGTACATTCTGTCCCTTCATCCAGGACATTGACAAACAAGCTGAATAAGGCCAGACCCCATACTGATCCCTGGGGAATGCCACTGACTGCAGGCCTCCAACTGGATTCTACTCTGATCACGACCTCTGAGCTCTGCCTTGAGCCACCTCACAAGTGCTTAGTTAGCTAATGCTCATTTCCTGTATGCCAAAGAAGTTATTCAGATGCCACATATGGGACCAGACCTGTTACTTCTAAGATGGGTAGTAAATAAAAGTCAGTTTCTTTAAAGTCTCAAAGCTGTGGCTGTCAGTCATGAAAAAAACTAATTGGTATGCACTATCTAACTCTGAACTGAGGCATTTATTTCTTGTGTTGCTACAGCTTTGATTTTCTAAAGAGTGGTGGAAACTAGCAATTTTGCCTCCAATTTAATTAGATTATCAGTGGAGACACACAAACACTATCTCTCTTGTGGATATCTAACTTTTGTTCTTTCCATGTTTGTTGTTATCTCAACTTGAGCTAAGCCATTTTGACAGAAATCCTGTTTGTTCTTTGTGTGCAAGGACGATACACACAGCATACACTAAAGGAAGGCCAGCTAACCGACAGACCTCACTTTAAAATTAATGCAAAGCTTCCCTGAGGGTCCAAATTCTTTGCTCATTCCAGCCTTCAACACATGCTAGCTTGCTTCCTGCCAAAGTTGTTATTTTCTGAGAAAACAAAACAAAACAAAAAAGTAAGGAAAGCAAATAAACTCTTTGTGGCAGGAGCATATGTAGATAAAAAGCTCCCTTTATGCCTAGGAATACTTATCAAGACAACTGAAAAATAAACTAAGCATGTTTTTATGAAATTGTAAGTCAACTTATATGTTGAAAAGATAGAAGAACAAAGTTAGAAAAAAGGAAATAGTTTTAAGAATTTCTAACTAACTATAGAACAGGCAAAAAGGGGACACTTTACAGGGGGAATCCATAAGGAAATAAGGTAACTTCATAAGCAGAATATGTATGAGCCCTAGGAAAGTTCTGTGGGTGAAGCAGAGAGAAGACAATTAATAGAAAATGTGCACAAAGCATACATTATCCAGGTATACAACTTCGACAGCAGACATGGTCAGAAAGACCCAAAGCTGGGACAAGGTCGGTGAAAGCAGGGAAAAAGTCCTGTGAAAAATCCGTGAATGTCAAATGAAGATCATCAAGGTGAAGCACAGCAATGATACAAAGTGCAACATCCAGGAGTAGACTGAGAATCTGAGGGCGGTCTGTTACAGATTCTCTGTGGGAATAATGAGTTAAACTGCCATGCCTTGCTGTCAGCATTTTAGAGTTTTATCTGAAGTGTCAAAAGGATATCCTGGCAATTTTATGATCTGAGAAGCAAATAATGAAAATGTTCTGATATATGAGGCGTCTGCCTGCCCCCTTTAATCACGGTTATTTACTGGCAAGAATATACAACAAGAAAAAGCAATTATGCATGCTATCTACTAATTGCCAGCTACAGACATTCTTCTATGACACTTGTTGTCATGTTTTTGCACTTAAGCTGAGGTGGGTAACTTTACACTGCTCTTGAATATACTTATGAGATATAGATAGTAGAATCTCCTTGAATTTGGCCTGAGTTAATGCAGGGAACTTCGAATATTATCACACCTCCAATATGG
The DNA here is from genome assembly GCA_013397845.1 of Melanocharis versteri. Taxonomy (NCBI): domain Eukaryota; kingdom Metazoa; phylum Chordata; class Aves; order Passeriformes; family Melanocharitidae; genus Melanocharis; species Melanocharis versteri. Next base: position 553,330 of record VZTG01001100.1, read on the forward strand.
CTCAGTAACTTGATCATGGAGCTTAGCCCTGAAGATTTGTTCAAGGTCAGATCTCGTGCTTGAGTCATCCTCAGTGTTTTCAACTAAATGCACCAAGGGATCTCCACGCTATCAACGTAGCTTTCCTACTAAGGCCATTTATAGAAACATTTTGCAGTTCTGAGAAGGAATGTGTTCACAGATGGAGTGGAAATGATTGATGATGATTTGCTGCCAGGTAGGCGGAACTCCACCACTCAGAGGAATCCAGCAGTCCTTCTCTAATATTACCTAGACGATCTTAATGCATTCCGAGCTGCAAATCTTTTAAAGATCTTATATGCAGTCATATTAACAAAAATCTTATGTGCTAGTCTGATGAATACACTGCTAGTCTTTCTGAGCAGAGATGTGATACCCTAGAAATTTTCCCTCTTATAGGGAGACTCAGTGGGGGACTCACTTTGTGAGTGAATAGTATTTTTTCATTATGAGATTATTTCTTTTTCTGCCTAAACCAGAAACCTTTTAAGTCATATAACATACCAGAAACAAAAATTTTCTCATGAAAACATGTTTTTCTTTGTTTTGTCTGATAGGACACATTTCTCTGCAGTACTGGTGATAATTATGCCTCTTGGGATACTTTTTCTTTTCATTGACTGTGCTGCCTCTGCAACCACCATCTCTGTGATGCCCCCTGTGATAGAACTTTTAGACTACAGGGACATACGAGGGACACCAACCCACTCCTGCATACCAGATTCTTTCCACTTTTTGCTTAATAGAAGTGCAGAAAGTGGGCTGTGACTTTGTCTGGACTATATAAATGATTGTCCACTAGCACTATAATCCTCCATTTCATTTCCATGGGGTTTACCTCTGTCTATCATAGGACACAGTGGAAAAAGGTATATTTTAGGTATTTTTCCTGAGGTTCAGTTTTGATAAGAAGGAGGATTCTATCTTGAACTTATTTCAGACCACTTTTATTTGGTTGCTACCAAGCCATCCCTACTCTTATCATTAAAATGTTCTTGTTTACATTAATTACTTTGATAGATCAGAATAAAATTAGCTAATGCTGAAGAGTTAAAGATAGCAAATAATTTTCAATACTGGTTACAGTATAAAAAGCATAAAATCAGACTCGAAGTCATGCATAAAAGGTGGAATGTGGAGATTGATGTGCAATTAGGAAAGATGTCCATATGTAATAGCAAACATGCTGTGCAGAGGCTCTGTTTCTTAGATCCTAGAAATTAAGCTATGGTGTGAAGCCAGGCGTCCACTAAACCTGCTCTACCACTCCTCAGCTGGACAGGGGAGAGAAAATATAAGGAAAAGCTCCTGATTTGAGATAAGGACAGGGAGAGATCAGTCACCAGTCACTGTCACAGGCAAAGCAGACTTGACCTGGGGAGAGTATTTGAATTTATTGCCAATCAAATAAGAACAGGTGAATGAGAAATAAACCCAAATCTTTGAATATCTTCCACCTACTCCTCCTTCTTTCCTGGGCTTAATTTTAGTCCCGATTCTCTACCTCCTTCCCTCCAGTGGTGCAGGGGGATGGGGAAAGGGGACCGCTGTCCATTCATTGTTTTTGCCGCTCCCTCCTCCTCAGTGGGAGGACTCTTCACATTCTTTCCCTGCTCCAGCATGGCATCCCTCCCACAGGAGACAGCCCTCCATGAACTTACGCTACATAAGTCTGTCCCACAGCCTGCAGTCCTTCCCAGACTGTTTTGGCATGGGTACCTTCCATAGGGTTCAGCCCTTCAGGAGCAGACTGCTCCAATGTGGGTCCCCAACGGGGTCCCAGGTCCTGCCAGCCAACTTGCTCCAGCATTGGCTTCTCTCTCCATAAGGCCACAGGTCCCGGTCAAGAGCCTGCTCCAGTCCAGGCTTCCCACAGGGTCACAGCCTCCTTCAGCATCTGCCTGCTCCAGTGTGGCATCCTCCATGGGCTGCAGGTGGGTCTCTGCTCCACCACGGACTTTCACAGATTGCAGGGGCAGAACTGCCTCACCATGGTCTGCACCACTGCAAGGGAATCCCAGCTCCAGTGCCTGGAGCACCTCCTGCCCCTCCTTCTCCACTGCCCTTGGTGTCTGCAGGGCTGTACCTCACATATTCTGACTCCTCTCTCTGGCTGCAATTGCTGTTGCGCAGGAGCTTTTTCCCCTGCTTCGTAAATATGTTATCCCTGAGGGCTACCCCTGACATTGATGGCCTTGGCCTTGGCCAGCAGCAGGTCCATCCTGGAATTGCCTGGCACTGGTGCTGTCGGACATGGAGGAAGCTTCTGGTAGCCACCTCTGTAGTCCCCTTGCTACCAAAGCCTTGTCACATAAACCCAATACACCCAATACCCAAGACATTGTTTCTCACTACTAGAAGCAATATTCTGGAGTCTAAGAAGTAGAATCCAAATACTTTACCATAACTACATTTTTTTGTCTCTTCCTGCTTTATAGACTACTTTCATAGAACATGACCTAGACATTTTGATGGGGGCAACTGAACTGTGCTGTTTGTGCTTCATCACCTCTAAGTAAGAAATATTCTAAGTTGCACATGCAAATTATCCTCTTATGTTAGTATTCAGTTCACATTATTTAAAACAGTCAGTGTAGGTAATTAATGCATATGTATATACAAAACAACCCACTTTATGGAGAATTTTGACACTGTAACATTTTCTTTAAAGAACAAGTCACATTTATTAAAAACAAAGAGAGGATAATAGAGCCAATTGTTGACATGTGCTTAAATACACAACACATTTGCATTTTTGATAGTTTATGTAATAGAAAAAATATGAAAGTGCTGCTAGATAATTAGTTGTGTTAATTTGAAGAGCCCAGGTCTTGTTGATAATGGTGAAATACTATTTAACATTATTATTTACTATGATTTAACTACTGGACAAGTATCTATTCTTACCAGCTTTGTGAAAGATAAACCATGAACTCATGTATTACTATTATCATTTTAGTACAGAAGGAGCAGTTATGGTTGGCTGTGCAGCACATCAATGAAAAACGCTGGTCTGATAAAGAGTTTGCAAAGACTACCATAAGCTAAATTTGTCTGACTAAACCTTTTCAGTCATCATGGTTTGGCTATTATTTTTCATCTCACTTTTGAATGAGAAATATACAAGTTCTGAGTCCTGCAGTCTGGGATCATATGCAAACACAGCTATTTCTACAGGACTTCTGCAACCCTGTTAAGAGCTATCACTCCCCAACAAAAACAAATATCCCATAACAATAGTATTCAGCTTCTTTCGGTGTCTTTAGGAGCAGTACACAGGGGAAACAGCATTTAATCTACATGAATACTGTTGACTTTGACAAATATAAAAATGCCAGATATAAAACCCAAATAAGGCCATTACTGGTTAAAATAAATGATAGTGTAATAATACAGGAGCCCTGTGGCAGCACATCACTACTTGCTATAAGAGAAGCAATAAAACTTACTGACCCAAGATCTTTATTTTCTCTCTTTTTATTTTTTTCTTTTGGAGCCCTCCAGTACTGTTATCTTCTGCACTACTTCTTGCCCAGGGTGTTGGGGATGGAAATCCTGTCAGATGATACTCCCTAGAGTCTACATTAATTCCGAACACAATGAGACATAATTCTGAAGTTAACTCAATCCTCTCTCAGGAAGGAACTCTTGTTTTAAGAAGAAGACATTTGCCAGTTAACAGATGTTAGAACAGTAACAGCCAAGGATCAAATTTGCATAGGTATATCTGTTAATTTTATTTCATCTTTGAGAAACTTGGGATGCTTAGAAGCTGTGACCCTGAATACATTTTTTGGAATACATGATAATTCTCAACTTAAAGTTAAAAAAAGTTGGTTGCCTCCAACTTTACCCATTCTGTGATCCTGTGATTCCAATTCTGTATAATCGCCAGTTTTGCATCTACACATACCTATAAATATGATACCAAGAATTTAACATTTGAAATCATCTACAAGTGCATTTGTTCTATAATGCCTCATTGACCTCTTATCTATGGATTGAATGCTATTGGAAACAAACTGTGCCTTCTGTGATGCAGGCAGATGCTGTGTTTGTGCCATTTTATTTTGACACCTAGCATGCAAAGTAGGTATTTCCCATGTTTTGATCAGAGTATATCCACATAAGGAGAGAAAGAAAAAATTCTGGAGGGCTGAACAGGAATGAACTAATGCAATTAATATTTTTGATTGATGAATAATAGCAGAAAAATAGAAGTGAAAATTATGAAGGAACTAATATGGAGCCACATTTAGAGCCATAGAAACAGGAAAAAAAGGTGAAGTAGTCACAGGTATAATTTTAACATGTATCCAAAACATCAGTTTTCTCAGTTTATGAAAAATGAATGCTGCATTCTCTCATTTCAAAAGTGGGACACAAAAACTGTGAAGAAATGATGAAAGGAGCACCCTGAGCATTCTATGTTGAGTTTTTTGACTACTTCAAAATAAGCATTTCAAGTGCTCCTCCCACCCTTTCCCCATTTAAATGCACCATCAAGAGTGATTTTGGCCATTAAAGCATTTATGGTCAGCCATTTCTCTGAAGCTTTCCGAACATTGTGATTTTATTGTGGTGGGGATTTAAGCGCTGCTGTCTTCTCTCAATGTCAGTCCTTCAAGGTATGAGAGATACTGCTTTGACCATAGTGGCCACAGAGGAATCTTCAGAAAGTCATATGCAAATATTACGGGCACACATGGCCATCCACTCACCATGCTATGTACACACACTAATGAGTAATTAACATACACTAATGACATCCAAGGACTCATCAACACTAATCTCAAAACTGGTGGGTTTTCAACTCCAGTTTGGAAGCACCCTGCCACAGCAGCGACCCCAGGGATAGGCAATAGCACCAGGGATGAAACAAGGCAGAGATTTGTTTAAAAATCCCAAAGCTGTATCTGTCAGCAGCTGAATTAGAATTGAACATCTTGGCTGAAGGTCGTGGTTCTGGCCTGAACTTTTGCTAGATATGTATGCTGACACCCGTGGTCAAATAATGCCTTCAGTGGTAAACTGCGTGTGCAATAACATCAAAAAGTAATCACAGAAAACGTACAACCCCCACCACAGGCATTAAAAATTCATTGAATTTGCACCAACTTTCTACATGTGGTATTTAATTTAGTGAGGAAACGACTTCACTCCCACTTGCTTTAACTTTTCCTCTTTGACACAAGCCAGGCAGAAGTCAAGTAGACATATTTTCCCTGTTCTCTCAATTGCAAACAGCAGCAATTCTGTTATGGATCAAACAACTCCCACTGGATTCACCTGGCATCTCTGACTCCAAGTTTGATTGCGAATATGACATTCTTGTGCTAGTCCCTTCCAGCAGTGGAAAAACTCTCTATAAGGTTTTCTCACTAGCCTGATAGCTAAAATCAATTTTAGTTCGTGTTCAGGTAAGTGGCAGCTTGATAACATCTTGAGAACCCTCAAAATACTTTTTGAAAATTTCATTACATATAAAAAGCACTTCTTACAATTACATAAGTAAGTGGGAAGGAAAAGGTGTAAGTGGATAAAAGAAGTGTAGAAACAAAGAAACTTAAGAAGAGAGTCCTGTGAAAGAAAATCATCACAAATAATCACATAGCTTAGATCATACTGAAAAAGGACACAAAAAGAGTATAAAAGGATGAAAAAAAGAAGCAGAAAGCATTATTTTCAGTTTATAGTTACATACTTGGGCTCCCTACATATTTTCCTATAGTATCTCACATAATATCTCCTGTCTAAAATGTCATGGGATGCAAAGGCCATTTTCTGATGTTTTGATACACGTGCATTTCCACCTCTGATTAATATCAATCAGTTATGCTGACTAGATTATTTTTTTTTTGAGTATCTACTATGAATCCTGTGTGAAACTACTGATGCTGTACTGGCTGAAGACACATTTCATGCTATCTTGAGTGAGGATTTTGCTTAAACTGAAGAGGTTTAAGCAATGATGGCAAGGACAGTGGTCATTGTGTTTACATGCCACCATTTAATATTCCCTCAGACCAGTTCTCTGCATAGCACTGAGATACTATTAATTGACAAGAAATGCACCTTAACAAGTCTGTCAGAAAAGGGGAAAAAACAAAGACTGCAAAACAAATTTGGGATAGTATAATCTAATAGTATGAAATCCATCTTGTATAATGCATAAAATTTTTAAGCACAGCATGCCTGCTCTCTGCCCAGGGAACCTGGGGCATTGTTTCAAAGCAAAATGAAAAAAGCAATCATCCTTTGCTGTGGAAAAAAATACTAACAAGCTCCTTTTACACTGGAGTTTACTTGTCTAGTTCAATATTCCAGAGTTTAGGCTTCTACTGTTATACACTGACTTAGCAATACTTTTATAAGAAATTTATAACAGCCATGGAACTGCTCAGAACACTGGAATGTGCCAATCCCTTCTGTCCATGATTCTGTATGCCAGGTTTAAAAACCTCATGAACCATAGATGCAATACCTACTGCTTCACCAAAAATTTATACACAGCTACCCAAAAAGAGAGCAGTGCTGGTAGCAAAAGAGAAGGGGTACAAATCCCTTATGTGCAGAATCATACATTATGTATATTCGGGGTTCTTATGTAGCAAAAGGTGACCATGCCTTTCCTGGACACTTACACATAATAGCTAGGGCACGTTTGCGGCTATTTCACATGTGCCATTAAAACCATTTTGAATATCCTCGGTAACATTTGAAAAGTCTTATACAGCATTTCCCCATTTGGTCGACCTGGAACATTTATATTAAAGGTATTCTTTATATCATAGAAAGAATCTTAGTCTCCAGATGAATGCTAATATACATTTCCATTTCTGTATATTGCTATTTTTCTGCTCTTATTTCTCTGATGGTCCTTTTTACAAGCTATTTGACACTACTTCCACGTGCATGGAACACTTTTTCTTGGCTGTCCTCCATTTCATCTGTGCTTCTAAAGCTGAGAGCTAATCATACTAATTTTTTCTTTTTTTTCTCCCCTCTCTGAGAAATTGGTCTCATGGGGCTTAAAGAAGCATCCGGTAAAAAAGGCAAAGTACCTGTGAAATGAAGTATTTGAGGTTGTGTTGTCAACATCTGCTAATGACAAACACTTATCATGGACAACATCTTCTTGCTACTTTTGCTCATATCTTCCACACTTTCTGATTAGATATTGCTCTTTAAATTACACACATTTCAAAACCCAGCTACCTTTTGTTTTTTTCCAAGAATTCTCTCCCTATCAAGTTCTGTCTTACCAGCATATTTGTATTTAATTACCACATTCCTATTTCCTATTCCACGCACTTAGCCCATTCTGTTGTTTCACCCCCACAAACTTCCCCTCCTATTTTCACCAATCTCTTGAGTTTCTCTTAGTCCCAGCAAGCTGGTCCACTTGCTGTCTAGTGTGTTGCAAACCAGCCTCAGCACACTCCTGCCCGGGTCCTCTTCAGAGGTTGGTTTGCATTGCTGCTGTTGCTCTTTGTTCTCTGGTGGCAGTGGCAGCACTCTTAGATGAGCAGAGATACACATGATCCAGTCTTTCTATCATTAAATAGAGGGTTGGCACCCTTATCTGAAAGAACTTCAGGGTTTTCCACTGAATCATCCCCAAGACTATACAATTTTCTGCCCTTAATCCCATTCCTGACTGTAAGTGATACTTATGGTCAGACAGTTTTAAATGCTTTTAAGTTTTTAAGTATTGCATACTAATAAATGCAATAAATGATGATAACTTCTATTTACCTTTATAATCAACTTGATGAAATTTCAGCCATAATAGTGCACATTTCAGGTAAATAAAATCCCTCCTTTCATTTATCTCAAAATGTTGTTTCCAGAAACTGTATCAGGGGCCATTTAAAGTATCATATTAAAGAGGGGATATTTTTCAAGTTGGACAGAGAATTATTAAAAAAACATAGTGAAAAATTGTGAAAATCTGCTTAGATATACTGGTTCAAGCAAGCCTTGCGAATACAATGTTATATTTGACTTTTTGGCCACTGACAGGATAATCAAGTAGATGAAAGATTTCAGTGAATTATAGCACTGACTGAGTTTTCTTCCAAGAAGTCAGAAAGATCAAACGATGTTTGGAGCAGCCGAGATTGAGAGATTCCATTAGATGCTACTTCTCCCTCCCCTCTTTCTAATAAGATGGAAGCTTTTTAGAAAATATGTGACAAATGACCACTCACAGCAGAAATAAATCACACACCACAGAGTACAGCATTATTAATAGTGCAATAATAGTAATAACTTACTGTGATAGCAAAGAAGTACCATTAGGAGGGACACAGCAGCTAATAGCATTTCCTCTGCAGGGGCTAAGGGGCAAACCTTCCTTTGGTACCTTATAAATAAGTGGAAGATTAAAGGAGCCGGTGGGACCAAATAGCCTGACTTTTCCAGAATGCCACTGAGTAGGCACTGCCTGTAAAGTGCTCTCCATCTCCCCTATGTGACAATATTTTAATAGTTCTTTAGTTAATTTAAATTAGAGTGAGAGGACACTTAGTTGCAATAAAAGACTTGAGGGGGGTATAACGTATGGTAATGCTAGGAGGGCTGTGAGATGGTCTTCAATTATTAGGCTTGTTTTCTCCTTAGCAAAGTGCTGAGTGAAAAAAAACCCTTGAAATTTAGCACATGGGTTTGTATTCAGGCATTACCTAAAAACTTAAAACAGTTAATCATGAGTGGTCAATTGGATAGTTCTTTCAGGTCTTTATATTTAGTTATATACATATTTTGGAAAGAAAACATTTATATTATTTTACACGTATTATTAAAGTATTTCTCTGTGTGTGTATTTGTATTAGTAGTAAAAGTTCACAAAAAGTAACTTGGATTTCACTAAGGATGCAGCTGTTGAGAAGCAGTGAAGAATATATATTATCAGAGTTATTTACCATGTTTTAAATGTTTTAACCAAAACATCCTAGCTATTCACCGGTTCAAGAAAATTGCCTGGTTTGCAAAACAATGTTGTCTCCATCAGTGTTTTTTTTCAATAGTATTGTCTTGGTTTTGATTATCAATAGCTTTTTACAGAAGAGCAGATTTTTTTCTAATCAATGGTATAATAAATGAAATAATTAATTAATTAATCAACAGACGGAAATATTATTTTCATGATTATTGATTGGTTTTTGAAAGCAAAACTTGTAAAAAAACTACATCAATTAAAAAAAAAAGTTAGTAACCTCCACAGTTACTCACATATTCCAAGACAGTCTTGGGTGCAGTGAGATCACATATACTATAAGTATGTTGGGAAATGTATATATATAACTTACCTACATATAAAGCTCTGTTGGTAAGGACGTTCAACTTACTAATGAAAAGTTAGCATACAGCTACTGAAAAAAAGAATCACCATGGAAATTTCTGTGCTAGAATTTCTGCTCTCACACTATTACCATGTCCAGACACAGAAGTATTTCTGGAACTGCTATCCATCTGTGACTGACAGTAATGGCCAAAAACACTCTACTAACCTCTTTTGGAACCAAAGAAATTACTGGGTACCCACATTCTCCAGAAATACATCTTAATAAAGCAAAACAAAAAGATGCCAGTAGGTATTTTATAGAATAATAGGATACGCTGAGTTGGGAGGGATCAATCAGGATCATAGAGTCCAACTCCTGGCCCTGCACAGGACAGCCCAAGAGTCCACACCATGTGCCTGACAGCATTGTCCAAACTCTCCTTGAACTCTGTCAGGCTTGGTGCTGTGACCACTGCCCTGAGGAGCCTGTTCCAGCAACCTCAAGGTGAAAAACCTTTGCCTGATATCTAACCTAGTCCTCCCCTGACTCGGTTTCATCCTGTTTCTTTGAGTCCTGTCACTGGTCATGAGAGTGAAGAGATCAGTACCTGTCGCTCCTCTTCCCATTGTGAGGATGTTGAAGACTGCAAGGAGGTCTTCCCTCAGTTTCCTCAAGTCTGAACAGACCAAGAGGCCTCAGCTGCTAGTTATAAGTGAGTTTATTATTTCTGAGAACAGTGAATCAACACTACCTGAAAGAACAAGGGGGACTTAGGCAAAACCTTCCAAGACCAGCCTGCTAAAGCAGCTTTCTCAGTTCAAGAGTAGTGACGAACAGTCAAGCTGTACTCAACTTTATTTCAGTGTAATGAAGACCCAAGCCTGAGAGAAAAATAAAACTTCCAATGCCATTTCTTTTGCATCTGACATACAAGAGACAACTGTTCAACACCAAAATGACCTTTAGAAAACACCTCGGTGCCAGCAGCAGAACCAGAGTCCCTGATAAGCAATGAAGCCCACAAATGTATAAACCCGTGCCCCTTTTTACTTCTGCAATGCTCCACGTGTGCATGTGCAAGCACGGGTTTGCACAGTTTCCTACATATTCATGAACAAGGCTCTTTTGTTGTGCAAATTCCACCCTTTGCATTTTGACTACTTCCTTCTATGTTTGTACAGTACACAGCCCTAACATAAAGGATATTTCAAACCTCCTCCTCAACTGATGATCCTACATTCATAAGCTTTGGAGAAAAGAAGGATTTATTTATGCTTAGCATTCTTGCTGGCTACATGGTTCTCTGTGCAAAACGTGGCCTTCTGGATTGCCCTTTGTGAAGTGTTTAACACTCTTCCACTGTCTATATAGATAATTAGCTGTCAAGTTTCGGCATTTTTAATTAGCTCATGCAAATAGCCTTGCTGGGGGAGAGATGCAACAGTATTTAAGTGCTAAAATAGACACTTTTATTGTAAATGGTATCTATATATTAAATGAAGAACATTGCAAAATCTGTTAGTATTTTGTATTTAAAAGCTTTTGAGTTTTTCTTTTTTTTTCCTTTTTTTTTAAACTAAACTGTTTTAGGTTTCAAATCTGAGTTATTTTAGTCCTCCTGTATTTTCAGGTAGGAGGTTAAAGGTTATTATGCCTCTTGGAGATAAAAGGACCTGCTGCTGGGGCATCTCAAGTTATCCAGACCTGCCATATGAGATTAATTATTGCTGTTGCTGACTCTGTAATTCAAAGGTTAAAATGCAGAGTTGAAACAATAAGTGAATCCTAATGTGATTAAGAATGTATGAATTATTTTGTCTGCTTCTTTGGCACTCATACATTACACAGCAATAACCTTGTTAGCCATATTCAGCTTCAGGAATATTAATCCAACAATGCATGCCTACAGGAGAGCATAGGTATGAAAAAGAGATAATTAGAATATGGTAAGTACATAAATCTTTTGGGCTTACACATGGATGTAAAACCTCCTGAAAGCTAAATGGCAGCTGGTCTCAAAATATTTTCAAACAAGCCCTAATTTGACTATGGGGTGACTGTGCTATGAAGGGAGAAAGCAAATTGGGCACTTCAACTGAAAGGTACAATTCACATTATGTCAGGATCATCAGGAGCAACTTAACATGCTGTCTGCTAATACATTAGTCAAACACAATACAATTCTTATCGATTTCATTAAAAAGCTTTGCAACATTTCAATTAAGCAAATGATATTGGACAACTGGTGATCAGTCGACAACTCACGCTGACCCCTCTGTGATCTGCAAATATAAGCCACTTCTACATACACCTCAGAGATGATGGCTTTCCTTCTGAGCTGCACGTTCACTGTGTTCACTGGACAAGCTTTGGGTGACTTTTTCTAACTGCATGTCTTTCATTCAGTACAAATTCATAAGAAAATTTACTGCTTGGGCAACGCTGAATTAATGAACTAGTGATGTGCTCATTGATATCAATTTACTATTTATAAATTGATTCATTATTATGCTACACAACTTCATCTATGAAGATTGGTGCTCCGTCCTAAGAGTTGCTGACTTCTCAATCTATTTCTGTTAAAATTAATAAAAGGCAATTTTATTCTCTCAATATATTGTCCTTTTTAAGATGTCATTGTTTTTCTCACAAAAATTAGTTTTCACAGTGAAGTGAAATGGCTCAGGCATTCTTTTGTCAGTTGGGGAAAACCTTTTGTAGGTTTGTATATCTTGAGCGAATTTTCAAAATAGGGTTAAAAAAAAGCAGAATGCTTTAGAAGGTACAATGCAACCCTTTCTTCTCTCTGCTTCCCATAACCAATTATATGATGAAGAATTTCATTGCTATGTGAATTTTGGTGGAACTTGCTCTGACTTATCAATGCTAGAGCAGTCTGAGAGGAGCCTTGGCAGAGAGAAAATGCAATGAGCACTTTATAAATCACTTACAATGAGCTATATTAGCTTCTGCTAGTAAAACATGTAGTACCATGTAGTAAGTACCATGATCAAAACCAGAGTAGGAGTCCTGTAGATGAGCTAAACACAGAACTCCTTTTTAAGTAGGGTTTAAGTGAATCAAATGACTAAGATAGAACTTATTCCAGGTCAAGAATTTGGCAAGAGGCAAACTGAGAGTTGGAATGGAAAAAAGTAGGAATGGAACTACAATTACAACATATTACAGTATAACCTTGGCACAGCTAAGTAGCAGGAACTAACGAAACCTTTTCAGTGGTAAGAAATACCACTTTCCCTAAAATTAGAGCTACGTCATTACTGAGAAAAAAGGCAGGGTAGGATACATAAAAGAGATTAATGTATTTTTTTCAAGAAAGCTTTTTATCTTCAGATTTTACCAATTTATGCCGCTTGTGGAAAGAATATGAGAAAGATGTGAAGGGACAGTGAGGAAACATAAAACCATAGAAAATTTATATCATGGGTAATTTGGCTTTTTGAAAATATCACAAAGGTGTAAAAGAAGGAAAAGATCCCAATAAACTTAACTATTAAAAGTGTAGGATGCTGAAAGCTCTGAGCTAATGTTTATGTGAAATGATAAATTATTTACTGAAGCTGCACAAGTGCTCATACTGCTGCTCAACCCAAAGTGACTCACAAATTCTATCATAAGCTTATGATTTATAATGATATTGAGAATTATTTATAATATATGATTAATAATTCTATGGTAAACCCATGATAGATAAACTTAATCCACTATTTAGATAATCCACCAGCAATCAGGAATTACAGGCTTCTCTTCAGGGAGGTACAGACCTGTACAACAGTGTACGAAGTCCCATGACAGCTGTCTCACAAGGCACATGCATAAGGGGCCTCTTCCCACACAAGAAAAAAGAGCATGTTTCCTGTGACTGAACTTTAAGGGTTAATTGACTAATACATTTCATTTTAACACCAAAAATCACCACTGAGGACTGACAGACAAATGAAACATTTCAGTCAGATGTAGTGCCTGAAGCAAACAGTGAACTTTCTGCTTCAGATAACCCTAGCATCTGTGTATCTACCACAGAGAAAATGAGTATATCAGTCTTGGGAAAAAAAAACCTGAGAAATTCTCATGTCACCACTGTGTAATGCTTGAGCTTAATATTTTTCTTAACCAAAGAAACAGATTCCAGATCTTAGAAGTGATAGAGAATACCATATTTCATTAAATTTTCTCTGATGAACAAAAAAACCCAAATCAAAGGCAAATAAAGAAGGAATAATTTAGTGTGGTTCAATGAGTCTCTTTGAATGCACAGCATGAATTAACCTGGAAATACTTGAAATTGTTTAAATTTCAACATCTTGTCTACAAAGTAAAAGAAAACGTCTTTCAGAAAAAGGAGTGTGTGATAGATTTGTGGCTCCTTCTGCTCTCAAAAATCAAAGAAAAACCTTCTGCCTCAAACTCTCTACTCCGCTGGAAACTCACAGAATCTGGCAAAGTTTGGCAGAAGCCACAGCCCATCCCCTCACTATATTTTCTCAGCATGTTTAACTTGACTTCAGCTTTTTTTTTTTATTCTTCTGGCCAGTTAATACACTTGACCAGACGTCTTCCATACATAGAAAATAATGTAAAAGACAAAATTACAGTAAAGCAAAAGAAATAAAACATTTCAAAATGAACAAGGAGTCCATATTTGCTTAATTTTCTCAGTGTCTCAATTCTGAATTCTTAGAAGTTTCCTCTTATGCTCCTAAAAAGATGCCTCAGACACCTTGTTTGCTAAAAGGAAAGCTTGGACAACTGCCTTTTGCAGTTACCAGAGCATGGAGTTTAAACATTGTTTATGGCCTTTACTATGGATTGTTTGGTTTACAACATCAGCAAAATGAACCCTGTAACTTGGACAAGAGACTGAAAACGATGTCTTCATGGTCAGGATTATGAAATGTTTCACCTGTAGCTGTTTTACTACTTTTCTGGCACGTTTCTTAAATTGCAGGTATTTCATGCAATCCCATGCAAATTAAGAGCAATTTCATCTGGACAGTTAGGGTGGGCAGCTCCGTAAGGACACACTTTCCGTTTCAGAGGCTTAAAAGCAGAGACAGTCAAGGACTAATTTAGCCCATGTACATGGAGCAGCACTTCCAAAAGTTTGGACAGAAGTAAGCACAGCCATGCAGGTCAACTCCACAGTGCCTCTAACACATCCAATATCCAAAATAATGAGAATGAGGGGTCTGAACAAATTATTTACATCCATAAATTAAGGAAATCCTGTGAATCATTGATGATTAAACACTACAACTCCTGCTGTGGTTTAATCCCAGCTGGTAACAAAGTATCGCACAGCCATTTTCTCACTCCCCTGGTGGGATGGGGGAGAGAATCGGAAGGCTAAAAGTGAGGAAAGACAGTGGAATAGGTAAAGTAAAAGCCGTGTGCACATGCAAAATGTCAAAAGGAATTAATTCACCACTTCCCACGGGCACACAGGTGTTCAACCATTCCCAGGAAAACTGCTCTCAATCACACATGCTATGCTCTAACCTCATGTGCTCTGATCCATTCACTATGTTAGATAAATAGTATTAATCTGCACGAAGCTATTGTAGTGCCTAATGGAGTTGTGAATGACTGTTTTCTGATAGGTGAAGAGATTGCATGGGATTAGCCCTAATCAGGTACTTTAGGTAATGAGAATCTCTTCATCCAACATTGAACAAAACCACACAAAACTGTTCTTTCCCCATATCTCAGCAGGGTTTGGACAGACAAAAAGACAGATTAAGGAAATCACTGAGCAACGAATACTTACTTTCGTTGGTTCAATAAATAATAAAAAATAAGGACAAGTCGAACTTCATAGATAGTGCAAAGACATATTTACAAACTCCAATTCAGTGCAAAACTAAACAGAAAAATCTGGCAGATTAAAAGAATCTGAGTTCGTTCCTCCCATATTTTAGACATTCTTCAAATTGTGTAGTCATTGCATTTCATTAGATAAATAAGCAGGTCAGTTTTACACATCCAAGTTCATATACCTTTTAAATGAAAAGCAATACATTTATTAAAGATAAATTTGTCAAAAAGCTTAATTTTGATCATTTTATTTAACATAGTATCTCTTTGGGAATATGTCCATTTATGTTATTGAAAGGATTTATTTTCTCAAAGTAATAGCAAAACTCAGGATGTATAATAAATATATAAAACAGGTCTTCTAATGTTTGTGCAAACCTCATACACATATACTGGATATCTGCTAAAACTCACTAAAACATAATAACCTATTTAAAAATATTTCCTTTAAAGCAATTGCCTACATTTAATATTTAAGCCTTAGGGAAAAATTAAAGCGACAACACTTTTACTGCATAACATTCTCATAAAACATGGATGAGTGCTTCACTTCTGATAAAACAACATGCATCAGGAATTTATTGTATTAAGGTACTAGCAGATCAGGGGACAAAGAAAATCATGTTCAGAAAGATGAGAAAGATGATTTGTTGATTAAAAAATAAAAATAAAGCCCCAAGCAAATAAACAACAGATTTTAAAATGAGTGTTATTATTGCCCTATATAGCCTTCAGATGTTATTAAGATACCAACTTTTCTCTAGCCCTGTTTTTTTTTGCCTCTATGCATTTCCAAATCAGAGAGATAAAATACTCCCAAGCAAGCAAAAAGGGAGGGATCAGATCAAAGACAATAAAGCATGACAGATAAAGGCAGAGCTAGCTCATAATAATAAAACACAGGAAAACAATCCACTTTTCATCAGGTCATATGGTCCATGGACTGTAGAAGCAGATGATATTCAGATACTAGCATGGAATTAAAATACTGTAGGAGGCTTGAAATGGAATTAAAATACTGTAGGAGGCTTGAAATGCTAATTCATGCTAAAATTGTGTATTTGAATAAGCCCCTCAGCTTAATCATTGAAATGAAGTTGAAACATGGGTCAGCTTTGCTTACTTTTACTAAAAAAAAAAATTTTAAAAACCCCAATGATGTCTTCATGTGAACTCATCACAGAAAACTAACAGAGAACCAAAATGGTCTAGTGACAGCAGTCTGGATACACAAATTACTGGTAAAATGGTAACTCCCAGCTATAGAAATGCCAGAGGAATTTTGGCCATGATCCCCTTAGGCAGTAGGGTCCATTTGATCCATGGCTTTGTTTCTGATCACAAACTGTACTTTTGTGAATATTTGTTAATGGTATTGAATAAGTATACATCAAAAGGCATATAAAGATTTTTAAACAAGACAGTGTGTCTAACTCAAGAGTGTGGAGACACCTGTAATTTCACAGATTGCTTCAGAAAATTCAGGCTCCTCATAAAAGAGTATGATGAGCCATAAAAAAACCCCAAACCAAACTGTAAAGAACAATAGTCTAGACAACCATAAAATACAAGTTGAAACACCACCGGAGGGAGAGTTAAATGCAGAATTATTTTTGTGCAGAAATGCAGAAAAGGCAGTGAACCTAATGGCAAGATATGAAATGCATTAAAAAGATATGAAAGAGAGGCAAAACAGAGCTCTGTGGACATTTAAAACTTATCTGAAGATGGAAATGGCAATGAGGATTAAAACTGCAGGCAGAAAAAAGAGCTAGCCTTTTTATGGGTTCACAATGTTCTCTGTACTCCTTGCAATTATACTCTAGGGTGGCAATCAGTCATCAGGAACATCCAAAAAGAGTAATATCCACAGTAATGGAAGTTATTCCATTCATACTTGTGTGATGAGCCTTTTCCATGATCCAGAATTAATTTCTTCTACATCAAAAGTACTCAAATCATATCACACTAGTGTTTAAGCACAGTGAGACTCATAAACCTTAAGAATGACATTTCAATCACAGTTAAATAAAAGTCAGAGGGAGCTTAAGCTCATTTTTAATATAAGACATATTAACATTTATTTCAAACACTGGCCTGAATATATTGAAAGGTAATATTCAGCAAAGGGAAGTCTATGAAGGGGCCATGTATTCTGTCTTGCTTTATAAGGAGAGGCTTATCTAACTTATCAGACTGCTTATTCAAAAAAAACACTGCTTATTTATTCTTTTTTGTTGCACCTTCTTAGCTCTTACCTTCCAGACTCAAATGTAAACCATGTTGAGTCACGTCCGTATCTCCTCAAAGAGCTCAGAGGCCACATGACCAGCTTGACCTTGGCATTGTGGATGTCCCAGAGATAGATGTTTTCATGTGTGATCTGCATTGTACATTCCCCATAGATATCTAAATTTGGTGTAGGCATAAGGTATACATTGAATCGTTCTGGAAAAAAACACAGAGTAAGACATCACAGGTTAAAGCAAAATTTTATACTGGGAAAAAAAGAAAAAAAAGAAATAAAGTCTTTAGTTCTGATGATTCAGAAATCAAAGCCAAATTTCTGGCTTTAACAGAGGCGAGGATCCACTAATGCTGAAGCAGTCCTGCTAGTGCATATGAGAGGAGTAAGAGGAGAATCATCTTCATTTCATTTCCCTTATAAATGATGCAGCAGTCTGAAACATCTTTCACAGATGATCTGCACAGTCCTCTTGGACATATGTTCCCAGCACCTTTACTGAAGGCCTTTTTTACCCTCACATTAAGGTCCACGACTCTCTACAAATCAAAATTCACAATGACGTGAACTCTGACAGAGGCTCCTCTCTCAAAGAACAGAACCAAAGGTACCCTGGCAAAATATGTATGTGCAAGCATTGCCTCTTAGAAAAGCTGTCCTTGAAATTGCAAACCCAAGTTTACTCATTGAAGCTTGTTAATAATTACATTCCTTGTATTCTGTTTCTGTTTATTTGCCAAAGTCATTCTTATTTGCAAAATTAATAACAATTTTAATCATCTGTTGCTTTCTTGAAAAATCTGATTCAACATGATATATTATTATGGTCATGACATCAATCACTATCAGCTGCACTTTGCTTGAAAAGTGCACTTATTGCAGTAGGAGGTCAAGGGCATTAATAATTTTCTGAAGTGCCTGAATTGCATGTGATTTAATAAGCAAAGCAAAAAAAAAATCATTTAAAAAAAAAAAAAAAAGGAAAAGGAAGAAAGGAAAAAACCCAAGATGATATTAAACACCATTAACTCATATGGTAGGTAATAACTTATATCATTAGGAAGAGAAATTTAAATAAAAAGACGATTTTCTTTGAAGAATAACTAATGTTTCTATGAGTTGCTTCTACAAAGAATTAAAAACTCAGTTAAATTTCTGGTTGTACAGTTGGAAGTGCCAGCCTATACTTTAACTCTAAATGCATTGCACTATTAGGGCTTAATGGCATCATATAGAAGACTGCAGTAAATTCACAACTTTCCTCTCCCAGTTTTTTTCATCTTTGAAATGGGTAGAAACGCAAAATGTCAATGCTATTGCCTGCAGGGTGTTGACAAGAAAAGGTAAGAACAATTTAAAGTATGAGCATGTGCAATGCTTATTAACTAACAATATTAGGAAAATGTTCTTTAGAGGGACAACTGATAAGAAAATTGCCTCCAATTACTTGATAAAGAAAAAAGTGTTTGGTGTGGAATATTTTTAATCCATCATTTGAACTGAATTTTCTCAGTGTCCTCATAAAAATTTGGAAGGCATTGAAATTTGTGAGGAATTTATGGCAACAGTCAAAATTAGCTTTCCATTCTGTTTGAAATTCAGTATCATAGATTATGTCTCTATTTTTTAAACATTTGATATATATATTTATATGTTTTTGACAAAACAAAATATTACAAGTAAGTGAGTTAATATAGAATATAAGTGTGTGTGAGTTTGTGTGTGTGTGTGTGAATAAAGTAGCAAAAGTTTGAGGAATTAGAGAAAGCAAGGAACTGCTGGCTGAGCAATAAAAATTGCTGCATAGCTATAAGTAAACTTGTCATCCCCAATGTTGTTCTGTTTCAGTCAATTTAATTTTGTCCTATTAATGACTTCCCAATTGATTCATTCAGTCACAACCTCTTCTCCTAGGCTCTACTTCTCATTAGTCACACTAATGCGTGTTAGCCCTAAAAGTTTAATTTTATGACTAGGATCCCCTGTGTGAAACTCCAAACATTTTGCAAAAGTCTTGTGACACACAGCACAAACAGATTAGCAGAGGCTGCTGAGATCACTGAGGAGAATTTCCCCTAACACTCAGAGGAGTGCATGGGGCGGGGGTCTAATGTAATGCCTACTAAAATAAATGGAAGGGCTCACACATGGCAATAATGGGTCAATGACTGCATTGGGAAGGGAATGGTGGTGAACAAGATAACTTTCACTTTGCACTGGAATTTTATATATATATATATATATATATACCCTTTCAGTATCCATATGTCATTGGGATTGTCATGCAGAAATTCCTCATAACACTGCAAGTGTGCTTTTATCGTATATTAGACTTCAGCTTTGCATTGCTGTGCTATCACTTATCGCTACTTCCCTCCTCTATTTGAAAGAAAGATGCAGTAACTGGCCTGTCAGCTCTTTCTCTCCTGCATGACACGAAATAACACAGTGTATCTATGGGGGGATGGGGTACCTATATATGAAAATCTTTCTCCTTCCCCGTCTTCACTGACAGAATGCCTCAGACAGCAGAGAAAATGAAAAGGTGCAATTATTTTCTGAAGCAAACATTAAACTGTTGTGTGGAAGCAACTTGCTTTAGATGTTACTGGGATAGTCATGAAATGCTCAACTTCTCTGATGTGTTTGAGGATATTATTGCATGAAGGGCATTCAGGACATATGGTATCCTCAAACTGTCAGGAGACATTTGCTGACTTTGCATGGGAGGTCAGTGTCTAAGGTGAGATGTCAGCGATTAAAGGAAGCATGTCTGATTAAAGTGAACATCAGCTGCAGGGCAAAACGTAGCACCCTTGGAACTGAATCAAATCGGCAAGAAAAACAAGTGTACAAACATATGTGCTGGAGAAGATTGAGGATGGATAGATTTGCTTTTGGAACAAAAACTATACTTTCGGATAGTGGGCAGCTGAGGATGTGGAAAGGTGTAGATATCATTAAATGGCTTTATTAATTGACATGCAGGGTCCAATTTTTCTATTTCAGAAAATATTTGAGCAGGTTTCTAGCTAATGGCAATACAGTCATTCCATCTTTAGTGGCACGTTTTGCCCTTACACTTATCCAGGCAAGAACAAACATTCATCACAGGCCAGATTTGGGGATCCCAGCTGAATTCTGACACCAGATCTTCTGAGTGAGATTGAATAGGTTATTTCGCTTCTCTTTGGTTCAGATACCACCTGCATATGAATTGGATGAGATAATAAGAGTTCATTGGGTAGTAAGCCTAAGAAAATAGAAGTTAATAAGGGACCCAGAAAGTAGGGAGATGGAAGAAACCAAACAAGTAGATGTGATGTTGTTGGGACTGAACAGGCACAATTCCTCAGCATTCAGGATCCTCATCCTCCTCCCTTCTCTAAACCATTGAGAGCAAAGTTCAGGGAGTGGGGGAGCCAGGATGAGAAAAAAATGCTGATATATTGCTACACTTATTATTCCACTCAATGTGACTGCTCTTTTCCATCTCCTTGAATAAGCAGAGCAATGCTTCATCATACACTTAGTGCATGTAAAGGTGTTTAGCATTTGGGCTTTGGCAAGAATATGACATTTAATAATGCTTTCCAGGGCACAGGAACATAAGAGTCTTTATGAAAATGAGCATATTGACTGAGACAGAGACTTGGCAGCAACTCCAAAATGCTCTCAGCCTTCCAGCTGTACTGGGGGAGCAAAATGACTGGAGCCCAGTGATCCTGATTCTGCCATTTTATCACTGGATTCCTTTGGTTAAATCATCCCAGCTGGAAAATTGACCAGATGACATTGCAATCTTGCAATCTGGATGCTTGGTTTCATTTCAGCTTTAATGATGGGTAAAAAATTACTTATAGAAGGAGACAGTCAGGTTGGTGGCACCTATATAAATACATAGAGGCTTTGAAAACAAATATTCAGTTGATATATGAAAGAAACTCCTCCACATATGAGACTTCTGCTGCTGACCAACTGTGGCTAATTTTCAGGTGGAAAGAAAGCTTAAAGTCTTGAAGGTGCAGCATTTTGTGTTTATTCACATCTCAGGCTATTAGAATGTTTCCCTTCTGCTGTACGCAGTGAGGGACCAGGACTTCAGAATAATTTTTTTTCCTTTGCTTATAAGTATTCTGCTTTGGTTCCATTAAAAATGTAAGCATCTCAATAAAACTATAAAGGCAGGTGAATACTTCAAATTGTTTCACTAGTAAGTAGTAAGGTAGAGAAGAATCTGAAGTTTCACAGGATTAACATTAAAACTGTAAACACCTTACTTTTCTGAATAAAACTGTCTGTGTTTCATTTATTTTAAAAAAACTCCAACAAACAAATCTATTGTATAAAAATGGATTAAGGATAACAGAAGATGAATAAAAAAACATGCAAAGTGCTTTTATGTATTAAATTACAGAGATTCTATAGACCCTAGGAAATGCCCTAAAACAAGTCAGCTCTGTGAATGTAATTACAAAGTCTCTATGCTTCGGCTGTAGTTTATAATCTCAATATGTAGCACAAAGAAATGCCTCATAATCCTCTTCTGAGGATTCAAGGACGTTGTTCACTATGAAAAGCTACATTTTTACTAACAAGAATTAATGAGTTTCTTGCAATTAAAATCCAGGAAGCAGGATGGCTGCTCCTGTGGAAGGTTTTTAAATAAAAAAGGAAGGTAAAACCAGTGTTATGAAAGAAAAACCTTACAAAGGAAGTAATTTTATGAAATACTAATTTAAATATTAGGCAGGGAGGAAAAACAAAAATTCAATTATCTTTCAAACTTTTCCAGATTTTGAAAATAAAAATTAGGTTTATAACGGAGTAAATTTTTTTTTAAAATTAAAACCTCAAAACACGTAATAAAAAAGCCTCACATTGATATCACAGGCATGAGTTAGCAGTAAATAAGATATAGGAGCAAAGGACGGATCTGGCCTTTTTCTCAGTTTAAAAATTTGCATTTTAACATTTGCCCATTTTCTTCAGGTTTTACATCAGGTTTATAAGAAAAGTTTAATAGAAAATGGTTAAGTACAAGTAAAGCTTAATAGAAAATTATTTAGTACAAGTATTCAGCTATTTTAGTGCTATTATTTAGTCTTCAAAACAGATAGGAATAGAGTCTTCAGCAATCAGATGCACCTGCTCCTAAAAAGTGAATTTATTAATAGTCTACATATAATGCTTTTTAAGCCAATATTTATCTTGAATATTCTGATTTCTTTTTCACAGTAGATATCGTCTGTCATTGTATACTGTCCATTTGGATGACATCTTTCAGATTGTTTCCTTTTATAAAGAGTGAAAGTAGTTACACATTGGACTCATTGTCCAGTTTGAGAATGGAGAAATTCTAGATATGACATTGCCTGGCAAGATAAAGATTTAAAAATAACCCCAAAACCCCAAAATTTGTTTTTGTCATTATGTTTCGGGGTGTATTGCCAATGCTTCCAAATGTGTTGAGAGCTGGAAAGGAAGCTTCCAATTCTTCCAAATGAAGTCAACACTCTACATTCACAATTTCTTCATCTAGCAGCAGCTTGAGAAACCTAAGGATTATGTGTGTGTAAGAATCACAGCATATTGCTTAGAAGACTTGTCAACAGTGTAATCAGATCCAACTTAGTCCAGATTTTCTTTCCTGGAGTTATAACTGCGTGTTATTATTTGTTGTATCATTGCATATAAAGCTTCACTGCCATTATACTCAATTAATTACCTGAATAGGATGCCGAAGTGAGGCTTCTATTGCTTTCATACTGTATATTAATTCTTTAGAAAATAATCTAAAAGGACATTCATAAATACTAGAGGCCATGTTCAGTGAAAAGAAATTTAAAGAGAAAGAAGGTTGCTGCTACAGCGCTGAGGAACACCAACAAATCACTTAGATTTGCAGGAGAGAGAAGGTAAAATGGTTGGAGAGCAACAGCAGCTTCATTTTACATCTCACTTTAATTGGAATTTGTGCATCATCCCAAGCTAAGCAGCCATTAGTTGTGAGCCTTAAATTTAAAAAGAAAACCACCTAATAGTCGTTTTCTGCAGCAGAGTTTACACAGCAAGACTTGTGGTAATACTTCTGGAAAGCAATAACGGAGCTGAAATCCAGTGAGAAGCTTCCTGTTACTCGAGCGCTTTGCACAGGGGTCGTTTAGATGTCTCTACCCTTCCTAGAAGACACAGTGGCAGAGCTGTCTGCTGTAAGCAGTGCAGCTCTGCAGTTTGCCTCTTTTTGCTGTCACCACTGCAGAACTGCTTGGTGCTGGAGGCTCAAGCAACAGCGCAACTACGCTGAAACTGATCTCACTGGCACTTACTGACCAACCCAGAATTAGAAAACAACGCCTCTTACAGGTGGCTGCGCTACCCCAAATTTCCATTCTCACGTGACAGAACCGCCTTGTGATTGTACGGCCTTTGAGCCATGGCCTTCGCACACCAAACAGCAGTTTTGCCAGCCTATTGAGCAAACTGTCTTGCAAACCATGTTGGTGCATTCCTGTCACAGAGAATCAGGTGTCTTCCCTTCTCAAATCTAAAGTTCATCTCAGAAGAACCACAAGATCAAGAATGGGGAGATAAACAGGCTCAGAAGTAATAAAAAAGAGGTATTAAACAAATTATAGAAACCACAGGTATTTTCTTTGCCAAGTATTTTCTGAAATGTGATTCTTCGTGTATAAAAAATACAAGTAGCACGTAGCGAATTTAGCGGCCCCAGGGCATATACAATAACAATTAAGAAAATTATTTCAAACATTGCAAACTGAGGTTAGTGGCCTCGGTGGTCACATACAGGAAGAAAACTACAAATCTACACATCAGAAAGTTGGGGTTTTTTTCAAGAGAGAGCCAATTTATCTTTGGTGAATACCCTCACATCATGAAAATGTCCTTTAAGAACAAGAATAGGCAAGTAGTTGAACACATGAAGAACATTGCATATTAAAAATATTATCACTTGGAAGATGTAAAGCAGCTAATGAAAAAACCCACCTTATTAGGCTAGTTTTTCTAAGTGCAAAGAAGTATCTTTATCAAATTTTACACATTTCAGAAAATCTTTAGGGAAAAGTTACCATTTGAAAAAACCTCAATGGAATGTGATGCAATTAATGCTTATTACACCTGTTCTTTTGGGATTAATGTATTAACACCTGTTATATCATAGGGATATGAACAGTATGACACCATTATTCAATGTCTTTTAGCCTCTAAAAGTGAAAAAAAAGTTATTCAAAACTGAAAAACCACTGACACTAGAATATTTATTAAAATCCGTGGTCTTGCTCAGACAGTAAGAGACATCTTTTGTTCAGTGACCTGAAAGAAAGCCTTTGTATGGGTTAAGCAACAGAACTTGCATGAAACTCTAGATGCTGAGGCTGTGAGACTCTGTTACATGTTTTACAAACTGTATTCTCACACCTGTGTTTCAAGTAAGCATAAATAAATTTACTAACTCGAGAGGAATTCTGTGAAGTTGACACACTTGCAATATGTTTTGAAGAAATGACATTCAAAGGTACTACACTGGCATTCAGTTTTTATTTAACACAAAAAAATAGAATTATCCAGGGAGTGACACAGCTGCCATTTTCACAAAGAGCAAGATTTTAGACGCTTCATACACATAGCCACTGTTCATGAATTTCCAATAGTAAAATTAACTTTGAACTTTCAGTTTCAGGTCAACAAAAGCTCAACAAGAATACTTAAAAGCTCAGTAGACTTTCAAAAGGTTTTGAGGTATCTTTTGAACTATGGTTTTTGGTAGCATGAGTGCAAAAGCTACAATATGGGGGAAACATGCAAGAAAATAAACTAAAAATTGGAACTGACTCCACCCAAATTACCGAATGATTCCACCCTTGAAGTAGTCACCTTTTCAATAACACTGTCATGTGGGGAATGACACTGCCAGGTTTGCAGAATAAGAGAAACAGTGTAAACTGAAGGCACAGTTCCACTCAAGTGATTTTACTGAAGAAGTCTGCTACAGGAATTTGAGTGCAACTGCAGGTTCTTACAGCACAGATAAATGAACAAAATGCCAGATTTCATACCTATAGTAAGTATCTCTGCACTTTTTCCTCCTTCCAAGTTGATTAAAAGACACTCACAACAGAATTTTCTTTGCCTCTGAACAAGACAACTTTGAAATTCAAACATGCCTATTAAAATGCAAAATTGTGCATCAAGGGGATGAGGGAAGGATGAGGATAGGTATCAGAATTCCTTGTCTGAGATACTGTAACTAATGACTTAGCAGAGCATGCTCGTCAAATATTGGATTATATGTATTCGGTTACTTGTTTTAAAAGAATACAGCTAATGATACCCCCCATGCATTATTATTCATGTGATGTGTACAACAAATACGTGCTTTGCCTCTTTGTTTCCTTTCATTTATTTACTTAGAACAATAAAGATGCTAATTATGTTCATATATGCTGGTTGGTAACACTGCAATTAATTTCTAGACTAAGGCAATTGAATCAAGACTAGTTCATACAACAGAACTAATATATGCCTCCTGGAGGTCATGTGTGGCTAACTGGATCTCTTTCAGGAACATGATAAAATGTAATATTTGTCATCTATGTCCAAAAGCTGCTGGAGAGTACATGAATTCACTGCAGAAAGAGCTTGAGGAATTTCTAGCTACTTTTCTGTTCACATCCCAGGCTTTTGACAAGGTTTATTTCCTTTCACATTTGTGAAAGACCTCCACCTGTTCACACAGTTCTCTCTTCAGTAGCATGCAGATGAGTTTTATACCTATAGCCTATGAACATATACCAGATGGGATGCTTTGAGTGCTGTCTGATCATTATCACTTTCCTACAACATTAGGAGCTCTCCCTTTGTTAAGTAGTTTGAGACTACAAATTGAATTCCGTGTCTCATAGCAGGCAAACAACTTTACGAACATTTGAACTTGTTTAAATCGCATTTCAACATGTCTGCTTTTTGAACAAAATTCCTTAAATATTTCTGTATATTTCATGCTGTGTGCTATTAGGTTCAGAGAAATAATATAATAAATATAATGCCATTCATTCTATAATTTAATTATGTAATTTTGTTTATAATGATAGTTGGCTTGATATTTTATGACCATTGAGGCATTGTGTGTTATTACTTTGTTGAAAGCTATTGGATCTTATAAAAGCATCAAGACAGTAATAATCATTGAGAGCTGTAATTTAGGGAGGACTAAATGAGCACATTTTGTGTTGCCCTCGTGTTCATTAATAGGAATTAAATGACAGGGTAATCACAGATTTTCTTTTGTTATTGCCTATTCCATCCACTAGCATTCTTCCTGTGCATGTGTCTAATCCAAATAGCCTTTAGATGAAGACTTACTACTCAGGCTTAGGGCTGACTAACATCTGTCACTGCCCTTTTCACCCATATTCGACAGCATTTAGATGATCCTGACTTCAATATTCAAGACAGGTAGGAGTTTAAAGCAAATATGTGTTTTGCAGTCCAAACTGCTGTCTGTATGTTCATCGCTGTCCTTAAAAGGCTGCAAAACAACAGCTGCTGCTTTATTCCTCTGCACAGAAGCCATCATTTCCAGAAACAGAAGGGTCATGGTCATCATTTCCCATGACAAGGAAATCTGAACACAATAAAGACATGAAGTCACTCTATATGTGTTATTTGGCATGGAATTTAACCATCTTTATTTGTAAAAAAAATAGGCTTGAGCTTCAAAAGCATACCCAAATGTTTAGTTACGAATGATAT
The DNA here is from genome assembly GCA_013397845.1 of Melanocharis versteri. Lineage (NCBI taxonomy): Eukaryota > Metazoa > Chordata > Aves > Passeriformes > Melanocharitidae > Melanocharis > Melanocharis versteri. Next base: position 580,495 of record VZTG01001100.1, read on the forward strand.
GCTTCCAGCTACTAGCAAAAGTCCTCACAACAACAGGCACAAGCAAAGATGACATGGGACATCACCTAAGAACTGATCTAGGAGCAAATAAATAGCTACTCACCATTTTGTTCTCTCTGCACTCCAGCAGCAAGCAAATCTGGTTCCCCAAGACTTATATCGTTGAGCCTGGCCCCTAGACATTCCATGCAAAGATGTTTGCACCACTCCTCTGCCTCTAGTTCTGAGAAAACAGAAAAAAAACCCACTCATGTTGACATTTTACAAAAGAAGTGTGAAGTTAAATCAATACTTTCTTACTGACAAGGTTTATCACCATATGCTTGTGTTGAAACATGAGTTATTAGCATAAAGTCCCACATTTATTTGAACTTTTAAAAAGGGTTTACACTATTAGGGCTGCATCTTCCATCCTCAAAGTTGAGGATAGGAGGTGGAGTGAACAAAGAAGAGGAATAATGAATTTCCAAGGCAGTATATTTCTAGTAGGCCTTCTTGAAAGAAAAACTGCAATTTAGAAAAACTTTATACACAATAGCTGAAATATTCTTTACTGATTTTTAGGCAAGTCTGAACTCTTAAGGTACTTTCTGTTTCTAAAGATGCTAGAGCATTTTTCGAAGAGCAAAGGAAAACAGTAATAAAATAATCTTCAAATGTTAAACTCCCCTCTCTGCTGTAGTGAAAGACTATACCTGTCAAGTTAGTCTGAACAATGAATTTCTTCAGTTCTGTTCACCTTCTTTTGGTCTCAGGGCAATCTGGACATTAGTTGAAACATTTATATGAAGATTCAAAACCTTCCAGTCCTTTCTGAGTCCTCTGTTGCATCCCATTAATGCAATATGAGAGCTCCCTATCTGCCAGTCCACCAAAATGTGAATTCCACAAGGTGTAATTCCCACACACACCACAACATCCTCCCTTTCAACTTCAGCTTCATCCTACCCACTTCCCAAACCTAACGTCATGAAATCCCTGGCATTGGTCAAACAAGCATCATCTCAAGTTGGAGCTAACAGAGCATGAAATCACAACTAAGAAAAATCATGCAACTACCCTGACTGTCTCTTATTTACATGAAAGACTTCACCTAAGGGAACCTTCCTGGAGAGCCGGCTTAGCACCAGGCACTGACTGAGCACCCATGGTCACAGTCAGTCTCTGTCAGATCATCTTTAACAGTGAGTGACTCCAGTAATCTAAAAATGTTTGCATTAAACTGACAGTTTTTCCAGCCCTTTTTTTGGGACATCTGGAAAATAATTTTGTGACAATCTCTCCAATGTACTGCTGAAATTTGGAGAGAGAAAAATACTGCACGCAACCCCCAAAGTATTTAGTGATGATGAATCATTTAAATTAATGAAATTTTTTATCTGAGACTCTTAACTCTTCTAAGCCTAATTGCTACAGTCCTCAAATTCTTGCCTGGCTAGACACGGATCTCACAGAAACATTTGCTGGACAAGAAAGGGAGACAGGCACACAGTTCTAGGTCTCCAAGGACCTTTGGATACCTTCCTTTGTTCAGCATCTTGAATAATCCAGGAACAGATCATCCCTGAATTATTCTGGCTAAGTTCCCAGTCAAACAGCTCAAATAATAGAGCCTGTTTTGGGATTTTTGAAAGCCAAATATAGTTGTTGTCACAAGAATTTGGGGGGCTTCTTCAGTGTTTTGAGGAAAATGTTGTCTTGTAACCCTTCCTGCTTTTTTGCAGTCTTTGTCTCAGGACACAGATTCCCAAAATTGGTCTTCTTATAACATCCTCACCTTCTGGTGGTAAGAGACAGAATATTATGTCAGTGACATACAGATGACATTTAGGTTTGTATGTGAGAAGAAAATATTGAGGTAACAGAACACTGTTTTTTCAACACTGCTACAGATGCAGGCTCCCTGATTGAAATAAGGAGACAATAGGTTTATCTCTGGACAGCACAAAAAATTTACAGCTTTTAAAAGAAGCAAGGTGAATTTCTTTAAACGCCTACTTCCAAAATTATTCTACTCATACATGAAGAAATTTCCCATATATTTTTCATTCCTCTCCTTCAGCATTTGCCATTTCCTTGGATACTTGTGAGGTCTTTTGAACCAAAGTCATGTCTTTCAAATTCCACTTTCCCACAGAGGGTTTCATGCCAAGCAGATAGATGATAGAAGTGGACTCCAAGACATGCTGCCCTATTCTGGAAGCATGTGGATGGGGCGAGGGAGCAGGGCACCAGCATATAGGTAAGAGAGTTAGGGTGCCATTGAGTTGCCCAACATCTGCTTCCAATTGCAGGTAAAGACAGGGCAATCAATGTGCAAAGCTGGTAGCACAAAGGTGACAGTGCAAATCTAGCCAAGTGCTCCCGTGTTTCCTTCCTTTTGCTTCTCTTCTGCCTAAACTGTGTCACAGAACAATATATATGCTGACAAAACGCATAGCTCTATGTATAAAGCCTGCAGTTTTTCCTGGAGTGTGGCCAGGATATAGCATTTTATGTATTTTACAAAATCTGCATTTTATTACTTTTTTTTCATTGTACTTGCACCCAGATTGAAAGGGCATGTACTGAAAATGTAGAATGAGATGACGGTAAACAAACACTAACCTAACCTTTCTAATATTACAAACATCTGAGGAGAAAGTGAAACACACTGGTAATTCCATAAATTCAGCTCAACACCAATATATATTCAAAAGAGGACTCATGCAAAAGGAACAAATTCAACTTATATGTATTCTGATACTAAATTTCCAGTAGATGTTTTTGGAATCAAATAAACAAATTATGTGTTCTAGGAAGCTGTTTCTTCTATGTGTCTTTGTTTTGTCTCCTCAATCCACTTGCCTCTCTCTTTTACAGAAACATCTAGATCTTGAAATTTTGGATCCAGAAACTCCCCTTCAGAGTGTTCAACTGGCAGTTTAATTTAAGCTGCTGCCTTATTGCTGCCAGACACTGATGATTAGGCCCAGATTAGACCATTCTCCAACTGCCATACAGAAGAAACTTATCTTAGTATGAGCATTATAAGATCATGGCTATATTTTGCAAAGTGTAGGCTATAGCATTCATCGTATTGATGTATAACTCAAAATTTCTATCTTACAGAAATGATTGACTTAATGCTATGGGAAATATAGTTCCAATGCAGAACTGAAATATCCTACCACAGAACTGTGAGGATTTGTGTCTGCTGTCAGAAGAATCAACATTATCTACAAATGTGTCTGGAAGGTCAAGGGTATGAAGGTAGTGTGTGAGTTAGTCCTGCCTAATGCATTCTGATAGCTATTGCTCACTTGCAGGGAATTGCCTTCAACCTTTTCCTTGATGGACATGTGAAACCTTTTTTTTTTAGAAGCAAGCGAATTACTTTTCAAAACCAAAGCCTTGATTCTCCTTTCACCATGTGCATCAATAAAGCAATTTACCATTCTTTTGTAAAATGTCTACAGAATGTCTTGTGTTTCTGCATAACAAATTAAATATTATTAATGATACAAAAATTATTTATTATAATTTACAGCACATAAATGTGTCATGGCAGCAATCTTTAAGAATGACAGAGATACCTCAGTTACTTCTTTATTTTGATTACATGCATACACTGAAACAGATGAAATATTACAGTGGAACCAAGTCATAAAAAAGTGTCAGCAAAACTGTTCTCTTTAATGCATGTAGATTAGATTTATTGGTGGTAAATGCAGAGTTTTCAGTCGTAACTGGTACTTGTCATTGAAAAATTTATTTTCCTTTTAAGATAACTGAATTCCCAAACTGAATGATAAATTGTAAAGCATGCTTTCACAACTATAAATAAAATCAAAATACTTGCATTTTTTCTTTACTTTTAATCAATTATAAAATGCTTCTATACAAATGTCATGAGGTGGGATAAAATGCAAAGAGATGGGAGACCTTAATTAGGCACTATTTATTGCATAAGAAATATTAGCAGGAACAAATCTGTAAACTTGTTATTCAACTTGTTATTGGCAATATTTTCCTGCAGCTGATCTGAGTTTTAGGTCATGCCTGAGGTTATATGTAATTTCTGCATCAGTTCCAGGAGATTACACTGGGGCTTGTCTTGGAAATAGGTGATACCACAGGACGATAAGTGGGTTTGTTAATATAGTAACAATGATGAAATAATATTGGCAAATTGTGTTAGAGAAAGGAATTTATCATAGTAAAAGTGCTCTTCTGCTACTTAACAGTTTAAAAGAAATCGTTATACACAACATACTCTACAGAGAGGGGGTGAGGGGCAATGAAACTGACATATGGACACATTTCAATTCACTGTCCTGAGAAATCCTCTAGATCTCTTTCTATCTGGCCTCTAGATCCTCTACATCTCTAAGGCTAGAGGAGGGATTGTTTTCAGACTCCTAACTTAGGAAGTGTTTTGTGTGTGGACTTAACCAAACACCTTCCAAATCCTGATAACTTCATGTTCTTTCACATTTTCGTTCTGTGTTCACACGGCACAATCCTACAGTAGCATTCCAGCTCCCACCACCACAAGTTGCCACTGCAGCTGGATGCCTCTAGGCTGAGATAAAGCCCCGACGTGCTGACCCCTCCAGCTCAATCCAGTGCCCTCTATTTTGGGAGATCCCCTCCATCACTATAAGCAGCAGTTTATTGAATTTGTAAAAAAAAAAAGGGCTCCATTTATATGCAGCTCAAAAAGACAGGCCTCTTCCCAGCTCATGCAGCCCACATAAACTGATGTGGTCAAGCGTTTCAGTTGGAAATAGCACGTGTGCAATATTAGAGGGGGATAACAAGCATTGTCCTTGTGAGATTCAAAAAACCTCACTTCTTTGTGTTTTACCTGATGTCAAACTGTATAAACCTCAACTGCTAGTTTCTTCATTTCTGAAGCATTTTTATGTATTTGCTGTACAAATTGTTTAGCTCTTTTTCCTTCTTAATGATGTCCATAAGAGGCACAAATCCAACTAAATATTGTTACCCTGAATGAAACTGGAGGATCTTTCCTTTTCAGATTAGTAGGATTTAGACCTGATATTCTCTACCAAGAAAGAAAGATGATACTGAAAAATGTGCTAATTTATCTCTTCTAAAAATCACTCAGGCTTAATTAGAAGTTAATAAGAAAAAATATTATAGAATTCTCACAGGATTTATGTGCTGTTAAACTGCACCACATAAAATGTATGAAGCAACTTAATTTTTTTTTTTCCACTAGCAAATAACACTATTGCCTGCAGGCATGAAATTTCTTATCAAAACCAATAATACCTTAAAAACATCTATCCTTTATCAGGATATATATCATCCTTTGATGACTCGAAAATAATTTTATTTTATAAATATTTAAAATATGTTATCTAACCATGTTTCTGTTACTTTGGGCACTTTTACTAGAGCACATCACACATACTCAAACACAGATACAAATCAAAAGCAATGTGGCTATTTTGTATTTTTGCTCCGAGGAACAGAGGGATAGAGCTTATTCTGTATAATAATGTATTACTGATTAACACTGCCTATGCATGAATTTGGCAAGTTTTTGTTAAGTGATAGCTGGGAAGCAATGAAGGGGACATACATTTTATTTATTGTAAAAGAACACAAAATCAGCCTGTGTGTAGACTAAAACTTACTTTCAAATAGAAAGGAACAGAGATGGGCTGCAATGAATTTTTCCGTGTGTTTCAAATAATACTACTTCTAAGGAAACTTTCTAGTATTTTTCTTGAATAGTGACTTTTGAATTATTGACCTGGTGTAAAGTGTTCTGTTATTACTTTAGTGTAAATCATTGAACCAAAAGGCAAAGGAAAGTCATGAAGGAAACCCACAAATGCTGTTAAATCATATTAATTTCCTGAAATTGCTACATATTCAAGCAGTGACAAAATATGGTAAAGGAAACCTGAAAATATTCTTGGAAAAAACTGTTGGTGAGTCAAGTTCCTGAAAAATTTGTCATTGCCACTTTTTAACATGATAACACCCTTACTTTTGAACTGCTAACACCCTTACTTTTGAACTAATAACACCTATTAAAATTCATGCATATTTTTTACTATACCATCAATTTAAAGACACACATCCCTTTCATTTGAGCATTTTTTTTGGGTTTTTTTTGCTTAAAGAAATACTGAATAATGCAGCAATCAAGATAAATGAAAACTATAGAATATGAACACATACTCTGTAACTTTATCTGTTGGTATATTTTGCTAATGCACTTTTTTTTAAGTGAGGGAAGATATGGCCTAAGTATTACACAAAAACAATAAACAAAAAGAAACTTCCATTTCTCAACTATTTGCTATTTTAAACTTGAGTTGGCATAAGGGCATTACAGCTAATTACAATAATCACCAAAGGACATTTATTAGCTTTTAAACTGTTGTTTCTGCCACACTTATCTGGAGATGCAAGATTTACCAAGAACAGGGTTCTGATAATTAACCTGATTATGTACCTGTGCTTGCAAATAGCCAGCTGTATACATCTGTATTTATTGAGATATATCAAAGCTGACATTTTCCTGAAAATCCCCCATTTGTTTCTGCACGTCTCATAAGAAGTTTCAGCTTGAATAACTTGCACTCAGCTACTAGTCTGTCTATTGTCCTGCCTACAATATAAACATGTACAATCCTAAGTCAATAATTTTGAAGGCAAGACAAGTATTTTGAAAGATTTATCATATTGATGTTACTGTCTATTAAACTCTTGTCCATTAAAGCAGCAAGAAGCAAACTTCCCCATCTGCAATGCTGCTTGAGACGGTAGTTTTCATACAGAAACAGAACTCAGACAACCTGTTTGAAAAATGGAGAGCATATGGGAAAATGAAGAAAAATAGCCTACAAGGAAATAAGTTCCTCTGCTTGATACTACTACTAATGTAACTATAGGACATTTGTCTTCCTTTTTTTCTTTATGAAAATGGCAATTTCTGCTATTAAAAAGAAGTGTATATCACCTTAGTCTGTGATTAGTCCTACAGAAATGAACGATGCCATTCCAGGGAGAAAATGGGATTTACTGGATAAATTAGTCCTTGAGGGTAGATTCACAGGTATTCTTAAATATTACGTATTCTACTTCATGCTGGGGACTAGCACCTCTCATTATACCACAAATGTTTATCAAGTCTTACTGTCCAACAGATGAACAGTGAGCTGACATCATTACCCAAAAACATGCCCAGCAAAATTTCACTCTCAACTCAAACTTTCTTTAAAGTGCAAAGTAAGAATTATGAAAACCTGCCTAAACATAGAAGAAACATTTACATTTTATTTCTGAAACTAATGGACCAGTAACAAGAATCTGACGTGGGAATTATACAGTTCCCCAGCACTGTCAACTCATACCTGTTTCAACAGTTATTAATGTTAAATTGCAATGGCATGAAAGTAAAATAACCTCAGGCAGCGTGTCTGTAGTGGGAATGACATAAACACCATCAGTCAAGTGTCCAAAAAAGGTCTGTCACCAGGAATAACACACAGAGGATGCTATCACATCAACTTTTGCTGCTACCCCATGACTGGTAGTCAGCAATAGCATTTTTCTATCTTAAAAATTGGTAGTATTTCAGATTTAGTCTGCTCCCACAATATTTTTATTCCTCTTGGGAAAGTTATAGTGCTGTTTTTTAAATGCACGAGAAATTTAATGCGTTCTATGTAAATGTAAAGTATGCCTCCTTTCCATTTTCAAGTGTTTAAGTTATGGTCTAGTAAGAGAATTCAATACACAAATAAACTGGTACAAATCCCAGGGTTCATTTCACTTTTCTTTTTTAATATGTTAAATATTCAGTTTTATCTTTGAAGTATTGACAAATCTTGTCACTTGAAGATCAGAAATATTGTTAGAAAAGATAAATAATTTTTACAGTATTAATTTCCTTTACAAAATCAAGGTGAAAAGGACTAGTTTCAACACATGCAAGAAAAACTGCATACTATTGCCACTATGTGGTTCATTGCTCTTATGCCTTTGAACATATGACTTTCACTCCAGCCATCTGAATATCTTCTGCATTACATCAGTAGGAGCTGACAATAACTACCACACTAGGATGTCTTTGCAATCTCCCTTTCTTTTTTTCTTTGGCTAAGCATGCCTAATTAAAGCAAGACTTCAAGCTATGAATACTTAAGATTTATTAAAAGTTGTGCCATTTTGGCTGAGCACAGAGGGCAGTGTTAGTGTTGCCCTCTTCTGATGTAAAGGGGCTAGGAAATTTTTCCTGCATGGTACTATACACGACATTCATAATAACAAACCTCCTGAAAGAATACATTTTTTCTTTCAGTATTTCCATAGTCCAATAAATGCAAATTTCCCCCCCAAACTCTAAAACTGTTGTTTTGAAGATGTGAGTCCTTGCTACTATGAGAGTTAAGAAGGTTTTTATGGTATTGGGAGTGTAAAGAAACTCATTCAAAGCAATTACAGAGAACTTCTGACTGAAATCATCTGTAAGATCATAATGCAGTATGCATTCTACTTGATTCTCAGTTGCATAAAACTTTACTCTGAGGCAGAACAAAGTATTAGCTAGAAATGACTCTGTCTTCCACTTTATTCTTGGGGGTTTTTAATGTGGTGCTACTGCAAAGAGATAAATCTTAAAAGTTCATAGTCTAGAGTTAGTATCTAAGGAAATATAATTAGAAAAGTCTTCCTCAAATTTCACATCTACAGAATTTAAACCCAAAGGGATTACTTTTTCATTATCAATTTCTTACTCTCATTTTAAACTTGTATCTTTTATTCCCAGTATAAAGTGGATTTTTACATTCGATACATGTAAACATTATTTAAATTAGAAAATATTTTATGAAAGTAGATATTCTTTGAATGCATATGAAAATAGATGCTTTCCAATCAGGAAAAACCTCCTATAAATAACAGTCTTCTAAAAAAAATTATCTAAAATATGAAATTTTAGATTCCTGGGTTTTACAATGCACCACTGAGATCTCTACACCATGATCAATAAGAGACCCATATGACTACCTGAGAAGATACAAATGCTTAAAGCTGAAACTCATAATCCATACTTTCATTAAGTTAATAGGACATTTTTTCTTTTTCTTTTTTAATTCAGTAGACTTCTAAGATTCAGAACAGTAAAAACTATGTCCTTTGCTGAACCAGGAAAACAATAAATAGATCCATCTTCAATTATGTGTCATTTTCCTCCAAGAAAATAAGTCTTGATGAATGCAGTCTTACAGAACGTACCAAGATTAAATCGTTGGAAACTTCAAGAGCTCTGCTGAAATGGTTTAAGGCATGTTAACTGGAGACTCATTGGTGAAAGATTTTTTTATTTCAAATCTTTCATCTTTATTCAAGGGTAAATAAGTCACCATGAAAGTATATAGAATGTTTAAATTTAGTATTTTGAACCATATAAAGCAAGAACTGCAGCAAAAGATTAGGGTTAAAGTGTAAATCGGAGGGCTGATTACAGCGAGAAACAGTATCTACAGAAGATGTAGCTGTAATTAATGCACACTGGTGATCAATTGCCCACTTCACAGCTTACTTGTGAAGTGGGTTTTAGGCACACACAGAACTAGAGGGGAGGGGAAGGATATCCTTCCCTTTACGGAGGAGTTGAAGTGGCGAAGACTGGTCTTCTGTGCTCCTTACTGAGACTCTAGGAAAAAGATCCCAATTTCTCATGACTTAAGCTAAATTCAAATCCATGGCTGATACCTTTTAGTAGAGAAAGCAATCTAGAAAACCAGTTCTACAGAGAAATGAGTTTTTAACAGTAGGGATGAGAAAATTGATCACTGTCATTTAAAAAGGAGTTATTCAGCACCATCAGCACACTCAACTAATGGGCAAAAGTACAGTTCTTATGCTGCCATGTGCTTTTCCTATTTTCTGCATTAATGATTTTAAACGAGAATATGGCTGACTTTAATGTTGCTCTTCCTTCTGTGTGGAGTGGCCTCCTCCTAAGTTCCACTGCCTTAAAAAAAATGCAAAAAAGCCCCTCTTGATTTTGTGATAAATGAGGGTAAGCAGGGGTTTATTAACCTACTCATAAAAAAAATTAGTATGACATTAGGTGTTTTTTTTCCTGGATCACAGTGTTACAGAGATCATAATAACAAGTAAGTAATAAAGAGCAACTATACACATAACTCCACCTTTTTTTTTTTTTTTTCCCTTCTGGAATCAGAGAAGGATAGGGAGACAGTTATTATTCTTTACATTTTCACAATAAACCCTAACATATGCCTTTGCATAGAATCATGATAACATATATAATTAAGGAATCGGTTTCCATGCCTAAAACTAGTAGTGCAATATAATAGATTGAAGCATGATTGAAAAAAACTTTTATACAAATGACAGTGACATTTTGGAGAAGTAATGCTTTACTGAGCTAGAAAGAGAGAAACCTTTTCTTTTTATATCAGAAAAAATTGACAACTTCATTTACTCCCTTGATTTGATCCCTCATGAAGACCAAAGTTTATATCAACAAATGCATGTATAATGCTTATAAGTACAAACTCCCAAATCTGAAAGAAGATTTGTACAAATATGCTACTTAGAGTTATAAATTTGTAGTTTTTTATCATGATCTCCATTAATGAAAGCATTCATAATACCCATTAGAATTCATAATGGCCTTCATCAGCGTACGTGCAATTTTTTACATGCTGTCAGCTATTTGATTCACAAAGGAAATTAAAATTATAGCTGTGACAACCTTAAAAAATAAAATTATGTAAAACCCCATAATTCATGGACTACCACTATATTCTTAACTTAGCAGGCATGCAGTTACAAACTGCCTAAAAAGTAGATCGACATAATCACATGCAGAAACATACATCTCTTCTTCTAACTTCCTCCTCACATTTCTCCTACTATGATCCTAGATTTTAAAAATAAGCCCTTAGACATTAAGATATTAATCCTTTTCACTTAGATTGCTGTCATACAATATCAATTCTTATTATAACCATGTCTATGTTTTAATTAAAATTACACATATTGATAGGATTTGAACCCAAGGATCTCTCCAGACATCAAGAAATGCATAGCAGGGCATTGAATTTGAAGGACTAGTTAATGACACATATGATTTTTAGAGTTTCTTTTCAGTTGGCTCTTAACCACAGTAAGCTATATCTTCATCTAAATCATATTTGTACAGACGAGTAATAAACATTTCCCAGAAATAATAAACTCTTCCCAGAAATAAAAGCATGATTGTCAACATGAAATGTCACATGAGAAGAAAACTATTTATACTCAGCACACACTGGAATTATTGTAAGACAAACGTAAGGTAGAGGTTACATAGATATCTGAATATTGCTGATTTCTACTTTATTGCTGATGAGTACCAGCAGCAAGAACAGCATTTATTAGCAGGAGAGTGCTGCTATATCCAGTGACATATGCTGGGAGCACTGCTTCTTGCATCACACAGATGTCATGGACATTGTACTAAACTTGGAAAAGATTCACCCTGTCACTGAGCAGAAACATTCTGAAATTACATTGGCTTTTTGAGTTTCCTGCATTAATTCATTTCCATCACTGGAGAGAAGAGCAGAGATAAATGTCAGACTGTCTATTTAATTCTCTTCTTATTTTTTCAGCGAGGTGATCATAAGCTATAGCGAGGTTTAGGCTAACCTCCTTACACAGTCAAACAAACTTACCATGGTAATATTGCTGATGTTTAAAATATAAATCAGAAGCTACACAGTAAAATATTTTGCCATTCTTACTGAATTCATGTTTATAGGAACATACCTAACAAATATCTGTCTTTCCTAGACAGGTTAACTTAATTATCTAGGGGCTTGTCTATTAGCACATTCAAATTTTCTTTCATTTTACATTTATTAGTCATATTTATTTTATATGCCCACAGAAAATTCTCTGATTTGATTATTTCAATTTCTAGGTCCAGTTGAAATTATCAGCAACAGATGTAATATTGACTTCATGTTTTATTTATGGAATATAAACTTCAGATACAGGATTCATTTTTTTCCCCTTCAAACTGAAACCAAATGTTAAACTACTGAGAGGTTTGGCCAGTGAAGAACTTTCTAAAGAGACAGTCAAATTCACCCTGTCACTGAGCAAATACCATTCTGAAATGGAGTTGACTGTTTTCCAACAGCACTCCAAAGGGCTACCTTTGGGGGACACTTTATAAAGTACTTCCCATTTATGAAACAGAGATAATTTATTTTAGTGAGCCATTGTTCTTATTTGGAAGGTGATTAAATGGTCTTGGTTCCCTTTTCCACTTCACTAATTCTAAGCTTGTTTAATTTTTCTGCTAGCCAGTAGGGTTATGATTTTATCCTAAATACAGGAATATTTGAAAATATGTCTAGTTTACAAACAAATGATTCTTTATAATAGATCAGTTAATATTATTTCATTATTAGGAAAATAAAAATAAGATGTATGTATTCTAACTTTAAAACTACACACATTTTTAAGGAAAGGCTTGGATTTAAAAACAAATAAGGAACTTTAGATTAATTTTTCAACTTTGTCTTACACGACCATGAAAATGCAGGCTAAACACTCCTTAATGCTGCCCAGTAAAATGATAGCCTCACAAGAGTTACTAATAATTTTATGTTGCTGCATTTAAAAAAAAAAAAAAAAATTGCAAAATTAAGTCCACATACAGATCCTTTTTTTCCCTAGAAAAAATAAGAATTCTCCCACATTTTCAAAATGTACAGCTTTCCTGGAAGTAAATTGATCTAATATTCTATCCTCTAGAAGCAGACCGAGATTCCTCATAATTCCAGTTAACATGGAGGTTTTGCTTCAAAGAAAGGCTCTCATCTTCATAGGACATCAGAAGACCAGCACATGTCATATAAATTTTATTAAATATGAATCTTAAACCTCTAACATATGCTGGAACACTATATGAATGCATTAATATACTTGGAAGTATTTGGAAGTATTTGCATTACTCTCGTGAACAGAATTGTTTATTCTGACTTCGCTAGGGCATGAAATGAGTGATCTGTAAATTTGAATTAAGAAAGAAAGAACTCCATCTAATACAAAGCAACCCTAAACCTGCTTGATTTGTAGTAGAAACTGTCACAATAGAATGGTCATCAAAACCCATTAAAACTAGCACAATAGGTGGTCATCAAAACCCATCAAACAGCATTGCAAGTTTGATCTACCAAACACTCGCAAAACTCAAACCCAATATGATGTTTATTCTGTCTTCTGGAACATCTACAAATTGATAAAAACTGAATCTAAAGCAAAATGGAAAAAAGTTCTCAAATAAGAACATACATTTTCTCTATTTTTATATAAATTTTTCATACCAATTGTAGCTGTTCCAGTAGGAAGGGAAAAAAATATATTTGTCATCATTAACACCTCACTTGACTCGTTTTCACATTAATACACTATTTTATAAGTTTGAAAACAGAATGAGAAACAGAGCTAACTAAATGACTAAAAGCTAAAAGGCAACAGCTTCTCTGTGGTTGTTTTCCGTTGAATAATTTCAGCTTTAACCTCAGATTAAATTGCAAGGCAGATTTAGAAGCAGTTCGAAGTATGTGAAATTGCTTAAAATTAAACTTTAAAAGTAGCCATGCTTTAGGAAAGGTATTGCAAAAAAAAAAAAGAAAGCTTTTTTTTAGAGCAAACAGGGTAATTTATCTTTCTCGATTGGGAAAATGTATGAATGTACTTGAACTGCAATTACAGAAAATACATTCATATTTTCCTCCTTCATTGCAATCTTCATATAGAGAACACTGAATTGCAATAAATGCCATACTGATTTGAAGAAAAGCAACATGCATTGGGGCACTTTTTTAAACCACACTATTTTAAAAATACATTAAGCAATGATTATGACTGATAAATTGGGATTTTTTAATAAAGCTTCTTTGGACATCTGAAGCACAATTTGCTTCTTGGCTTTAGACTGAATTTCCTTATTTAAAATAAGAGCTCTGGAGAATTTAAGGCTTAACATCTCAAACTGACTCATACAGTAAAATTAATTCAGGAAATAATCTTTATTTATTTACCAGGGAAAATTACAACTCTTCTCTGAGAAATCTATTGCTGACTTGCTTGGAACTTACACCTAGGATCATCAATTACTGTAAACAGAGGAATCTCAGCTGTGTGGGAATACACTAGTTAGTAACTGGAATATCTGCTAATTGATGTATTAGTGATTAATTCATATATCTATCATACTGTAGTAGTCTTTTCAAATACACAGGAAAAGTGAACAATTTGAATTACTGAAATTCAGAGTTATTTCTACCTAAAATTTATTTACTTACGTTCTTAAAGGTAAGTCACAGTTCAATATGTTTTCCTCTTAAATATTGGCAGAGAGATTAAAAAACCTTAATGGGCTGTGACAATGCATTAAGCAGCTTTGCTCTGCAGGTATAAAAATTGAGACAGCTCTAGAAAAATCTCACAAGAATGTGTGGTCAAGAGTCACATAAAACCTTGTCTTTGCCTGTCACTTCATAGCTGCAGCAGTCCAACACATGGTTCAGTCTTAAAATTGCTCTAGTTCTCAGCACTAGCCAGCAGTGAAATGCAGATGTAGAAGCTTTACTGATCACCCTGGCTGCAGTGACCATTCTGATTGCTCAACAGCCCACGGGGCTGTGCTAAAGCTGATACCACTAGAGGTTGTGGCAACCTCTCAAAATGTTAAGAAGATGGATGGACAGTGAACACCAAATGCTTACCTTTACTTTGTTTTGCTATGGTTAGATTTTTTTGGATGTGCACAAATTTGCCCAAGATTTCCATGCCTTGACTCTACATGAAGTAGAATATCCCATGCTGAATACATGGTCAAGTGCACATTAGTAGCACACAAAGCTTTCTGTGCTCTTTTACACACACTACTCTTCTCAGGTTGCTTTCATTCAGTGACAAGAGTGTTTCAAAAGACTTGAAACAGTTAACCTGCCAACAGTCCCATATACCTTACACACCATAAGTAGCCAAATGTAATGCAAGCTGAATAGTGACAGAGAATGAAAAATAGATTGTGTGTTTTAGGTTTGGAGCAGTAAATTATCATGGTATTCATTGAACTCTCCCCAGGCTCAGCCAGCCATATATCATTTGTCAATACTCCAAATTCAATCTATAAATTAATGTCATGATTTTTGTGCTGTCACTAAATGTATGCTGTTCTCAGGAGAGGTCAGGAACTGCAGAAATCATCTAATTTTATGAGGTAATACATATTCAGAAATCCCAGGAGATCTGACCTATATTCCACAAAGATGATCAGAAGTTTTTTTTCTTTTATCTCAGCTGATACCTGGATTTCACTCCAGTGTTAGCAAACTTGTGGATATCAAATGGGGTATTACACAAATTCCAAAGGGAAAGGAAGTACGAATATGCCCAAACACAATGCCTATGAGTTAAGTAATCATATGTTTTATCATTTTTAGAGAATTTTTTAAAGTGGGAAAAAAAAAAGTGGGAAAAAGGAAACAGTCTAGAATTTCACCACGTATGTACTTCTCCACTGGCATATTAGTACTAAGTCAGTAATGTCCCATACCAGTACTTTCCAGAAAAGCAGACTGAAAGGATTAGGAGTTTGAGCGAGTGATAATCAAAGTAAACAGGTATGCTAAAAACCTGAGAGCCTTAGTACTGCTAGTCCCAATAATAAAAAAACAAGAAGGAAAGAAGGAAGGCAGGAAGGAGAAAGGAAAGGAAAGGAAAGGAAAGGAAGGAAGGAAGGAAGGAAGGAAGGAAGGAAGGAAGGAAGGAAAAGAAAGAAAGAAAAAGAAAAAGAGAAAGAAAGAAAAGAAAAGAAAGAAAGAAAGAAAAAGAGGAAAAGAAAATAAGAGACACAAAGTGATACACAATCACATAGGATTATCTTAAATTTGCTAGCAATTCCTTGATACACTAATATTTTTTTTTATATATGTATTGGGATACTTGGCAAGGTTTTGGTAGTGAGGTGTGCTGGAGAGGTGGTTTCTGTAAGAAAACAGCAGGAGCTTCCCTATGTTGAACAGAGACAGGGCCAGTCAGCTCCAAGGCAGACTTGCTTCCAGCCAAAGCTGAGCCCATGGAGCTCACCATGGAGCAGAGATCCACGTGCAGCCCGTGGATGACCCCATGCTAGAGTAGGGGCACACACACTAAGGAAGCTGCAGCCTGTGGAGAACCTATGTAGAGCTTGCGTAGGAGCAGGCTCCTGGCAGCAGCTGCAGCCCATGGAGAGGAGCCCAGGCAGGAGCAGGTTTGCTGGCAGGACTTGTGACCCCAAAGGGGACCCATGCTGGAGCAGCCTGTTCCTGAGGGACTGCACCCTGTGGGAGTGATCCATGCTGCAGCAGCTCATGAAAAACTGCAGCCTATGGGAAGGACCCACCTTGGAAATGTTTGTGAAGGACTGTACACAGTAGGAAAGACTCCATGCTGGAGCATGACAAAAAACATGAGGAAGGAGCAACAGAGACAAAATATGAATTTACTGCAACCTTCATTCCCCATCCCCCTGTGCTGCTCAGGGGAAGAGCTGGGAGTGAAGTAGAGCCTGTGAAGGAAGAGGTGGGGGGAAGGTGTTTTCAGATCTTTTTTTTTGCTTCTCACTATCCTGCTCAGTTGCTAGTTAGCCCAAGTCTGTTCTGCCTGTTTCGGTACTTCACTAACAACTCCCTGTACTTACCCTGACTCATTAACTTTTTATTGTGCCTTCTCCTCCTGTCCTGCTCAGTAGGGGAAGTGAGAGAGCAGCTTAGTGTGCACCTCTCAGCCAGCCAAGGTCAACCCACTACAACATAACCACATATTCCCTGTCTTCTAGGTGTGAATATTGGAAACAGAGGTAGTGCAGACTTCTTTTACCTAACAATACAGCCTGGATATTGCCACTGAACATGCTTTGCCTCCTTGCAGACCTGTCATCATATTTCCCAGTAAGAGCAGGCGATCATGCGTTTATATGGACTCTACTGCAAACCACATGAGAAGCACAGGGAATTTGCAGAGACGTGATGCTTTCCTAACATAAAGGTGAACTATTTGCAGACTAGAGCTCGCTTGCAGCCAAGACTGGTTGTATCTAGGCATGAAGACATAACAAAAAAAAAAAAAATCTTCCCATCATCAGGCAATGAAAACTACAACCCTTTACTGATGACACACTTTAGCAAGGTGCTAACATTTCTGCACAGTTTTAAGGGATAAGTCTCAAGACAAGCGATGATTTCCTCTAAAATGTGTCATTCCTAGAGTTGTTTGAGATGTTTCTGACTAAATCCAGATGCATCAAGACCTAAAAGCACTGTCAGAAAACTACCCACCTCACTGCCTGTCTGCCTGGCAGGCTGCTGAAGAATCCACGACCTCAGCATCAGGTGCAGTTGTATCATGTTGATGGGGGTCAGAAGCCTAAAGACTGGGGAAGAATAACTACTCTATGATGATCAAGCTCTGTAGTCTTGCCTGAATTTTTAAGGAAAACATCTTGTTTGAATTTCCCTTCTACCAGAACATTTTAAAAATCTATTTTTAAATTGCAGTCTTTAGAACACAGGAAGTTATAAATTTGAAACCATACAAATATACCCTATTAGATATTGAGGCGCTGGGTGCTGGAAAGTATCAGTCTAGGAAAGAAATTGAATCCATTTCTGCTGGATTTACAAAAAAACCTACTTAAAATACTAAGTCTCATTCACTTTTTTTCCTAAGTATCTACCACAGCAGAGGCCCTTACAACAAATTACTCAATTAAAGAACACCACATGTATAATGCATGGAACAGACTAAACAAGATGGAGAAGACAGGCTTTTGTTCTAGCTCCAACTATATATACTATGCCATTCTCTTTTTTCAACCTTAGAACTCCTGATATATTTTTGTTTCTTTGAATTATGTTAAAAAACTCTAAAAAGGCAGGACACAATCCACCAGGAAATGGCCTCAAGTTGCACCAGGGGAGATTTAGATTAGATATTAGGAAAAATTTCTTCACTGAAATGATGGTCAGGCAGTGGAATAGGCTGCCCAGGGAAATGGTGGAATCACCATCCCTGGAGGTTCAAATATGGTATTTGTTAAAAATTCACTTCTATGATCAGCATAATAAAATCAGGGTAAGATATCAAAGAACTTGAACAGCACGTGGAAAAAGCAACCTTAAGTACAATGATGATTGGCAAAAACTCTTCTAGAAAATCCCACATCCTTTTACGTTGTGGAAAGAAAGTAAGAAATTACCTTGCTTAGTGTACAGTAACAAATACTTATTGTGGTCTGTTCTACAAACATCAGAGTGTTTAGTAACATGAATGTTTAAAAAGTAATTTTAAAATGAAGACATAAACTTTGCTTGTAAACTTCATCCTTTTCAAGCACAATGTGCTGTTTCATAGTAAGATTTCATATTACAACCCCATACATGGATATTTTAGTAAAATTAGATTCTATCTCCACATATATATCTATAGTCAATGTTTAATATGGAGAAAAGTCCTCTGCCTGAGATTTTTTTCCAGACTTTGACACATTCCTTTGTCATCCACTTAATGAAGTTATCCCCATCCTTCTTCTGCAAACTGCCAATTACAACTCAGAATATGAGGAAATTTTATGCATAAAACTCATCAAGATTCTCCGACGGTTTTCTGTAATCCTTTAATTGTTGCGTGTGAATGCCTTTTGGCAGTGTAGAGCAGGCCAATATTTTTAAAAGCCAAGTGTAAATAGCATGAAGGCATGTTAAAATAGGTAGTGTCTTATTGCTTTACCTTCTAACAAAACGTGTTTACAAGACAGGAAGTACATTTGGACTTTCACACTAACAATATGATTAAAAATTATTCTAACTTAATTTATGGCATGAATTATACAAAAGCATCTTCATATCTTTGTTTCATAGGACTAGAAGCTATTTATGGCACCGCACTTTTATCAAAACCACTAAGAATCTCAAAATGAGATAAGAAAGAAATCTTGTTGTACAGAGATGCACAACATACTAGCAATTTCAGATTTCAGTTTAAGGTAAGCAGCCAGAGGCTAAGGAAAGCCTCTTTTTTTTTTTTTTAGCCAAACATTAGACCATGTTGTAAGTTCTGCATTTTTATGGTCTTCTGTCATCTCACTAACACATACTTTGTTCTAGTATAAAACATAGAGCTGGCAGATACTAAAAAGCTCATCAATTTTTAACAGCTTACAAACCCCTCCCCACAGTACCAAAACCCCAACCAACAAGTGAACAACTAAGATGCTTTCTATTAAAGTCCAACAAACAAATCTGTAACGTCACACGCCTGAAATCCTACCCTTCACCATCACTAACCCACTTCCACTCCACGCTTACTCGGAAAGGCAACAATATGTTGAACTTCTAGCGCAGAGGCTTTGAGATTCATGCATTTCTCCTAGTCATTCTAAATTCAATATTCAAGATGGTGCTGACCTTGCACCATCTACCAGATGAAGCTGAAATCTTCTTGATCTCTTCTCTTTATCTTCTGAATTTGCTCGGTTTCTGCAGGCAGGGAGATTTTTTTTCCTAATCTTTTACTTTCAAGAAGTTCTACATACACTCTATAATAGATAATTCATCATTATCTTAGCCATCTTCTTTGGCTTTTGTTCCCATGGGAACAGTTTATATTTCATATAAATTTCAATTCCTTCAAGTAAAACCGTGATAAGGAAAGCACTTATAATGTCTACACTTCAATATATTTGTCCAGGACAAAATAATAATACTTGTCTACTTAGGACCACAGAATGGCTTCGGTTGGAAGGGACCTTAAAGATCATCTAGGCTGACAGGTCAGTAGTTACCAGGGTCCTCATTTCTACCTTTTAAAAAGATGGATACAATGTTTCTTTTCTCCCCCAGTCCCGTGGGACTTCACCTGACTGCCATGACTTTCCAAATATCATGGAGAGTACGCTTACCTAGATTGTCTATGTTAGACATTATTAAAAAGCCTCCAGACAAGTTCACAGTATGTGAACAGCAAGGGAAACTGAATCCTTATCACCTCTGCAATTTACACAACCACATAATCAAAATTTAGGAATGAAAACAAATTTCAGCCTCCAAAGGTTTTGACTTTCAAAATCTAAATTTTAGGGTTTCCCATACTGCAGTCTTAGAGCAAGTTTACCTTTCCCAATTCCTGCACTTAGAAATGTTACAGCTTTCCTACTTCTTTTGTCACAGCACCTGTGCATGCTCCTGCCAGGCTGGAAGTTAACCTTATTTCCTTCCTGTCCCACATTTGCCCTACAGACTGAGAATGCAGCACTGTTCCTAGCTCAGGGACCTGCCTGGAAGAAGTGCTGAAAAGATGGTGACCATTTTGTGTGTATACTGTGTGTAATAAATTTTAGAACTAAGTCTGCAGTCAATTAATAACCTAGAGGTGACTGAAAAGGACGTAAAGCAATAGCGTAGAACCTGTTCCATCAACAGCTATGCCTTGAAGATGGAGTATAATTTTCTGCATTCATTCCATTTGCCAGTAAGACATATTAACAGTACATGTCAGAAAATTGTAACACCGTAGTTCAGACAGATAACCAAGAAAAATGAGGATCAACCAGCAACTAAGAGCAATGAGAGGCAGAATTCAAATACTTCTACTTTATATATGTTGAAGTCAGAATAGAGATGCCTATCTGTAGGCAAAATGAAAAAAAGAAAAAGAAAAAGAAACTAAAACTCATTATTAATGAAAAGGGAACTATTTGTCCAGAAAAAAAGAATATGCATTCTAAGTAAACGTTAACATTTATTACCATGTCTCAAATTGAACTTGGCCCTGAAAGTGGATAGTGTTTCAAATATTATGATAAAAAAGGGTGAATGTAACAATCCAGAGCAACATATTTAACTTCATGTAATGAAGTATTTTCATTCCTTCTTGGCTCAGATGTTGTGGTACATGTGGAAGTGAGAGCATGAATCTGATCTCCAATGAGCCATATGCTTTATGGAGAGTGCAGGTTCCTTTCTCTCTCTCTCTCTATAAAAAAAAAGCAACCCAGAAAATAGAAAAGCTAGGGTCATACATTTTCATATAACAATCCCTGACATCTTAACAGTGAAATATACCATGTTTCAGAATAATTTCAACTATTTAGGTTTTTTTTTTGCATCCAAAATATGAACTTTGTATTCTTCTTTCCAGTGCCCAAACATTATTCAGGAAGCTGTTCTTCACTTTCACCACCTCCACAATCCTGGAGCTTCAAAGTCACAAAAATAACAGCAAAAACAGGAACTTCAATCTGGTTATTTTAAACTATCAATATTAATATTTTTAAGCTTTATTTTTAAAGCTTATATAGCCATTTGTATTGTTAGTCACAACAGCAAGTATGAGCACTGATGCTTCATCTCAAAGACTCAAAGTTTCACTGTAATTTTAATCCAAAACCTCCAGGCTTCTTAACTGTCAAAGGATACAATAATACGAATTACATCTGATACTCCACTGATATCTGTCAAACCCTTTCAGCACATAGTGGTTTTGCTTGTGAAAACTATCAAGGAGAAAAAGCCCAACTCACGACCAGTAGTAATTTGCCAATAGCCCAAAAGCTTTTTCAGTACAAACATGAAATGAACTTGTGCCTTTTTAAGTGATACCACCATTGTATTTTTTTTAAGAAAAGAAAGCAACACCAACAAATGGTGAAGACAAATTTAAAAAGAAAAATATGTATGAACCTAAAAGAAACCCACATTGCTGAACACGTTGCCACTTGACACCAACAGACTTTCAATTTCAACAATATAAAACTTTGTTTTTGGAGAGTTATGACAAGACTTGATTACCACAGTTTGATTGGACTCAAAAGAAGCTGAAAGCACAAGAATACAGAAGCAAAAGCCTGCTTATGCTGCAGATTTTTAAAAAAGTGGTTTTTTTAAAAAGAGTTTTATCAAGGTTACCATCACAGAAGGAAGACATTCAAGAAATAAAAATGGTGAATTGAGCCAAAACAACCACAAGAATGGACAAACCCCTAAACCAGAAGTTTCAAATAGAGTAGCTGATAGACACTTTGCAATAACCCAATTCTATTTTCTCCAGGACTTGAATAGTGAAAGTTTTAAGGAAAAGCCAAAGTATAACCTCTTAAAAATAATGAAGATGCTTCTTGGCTGTAATGACTCTAAAGCTGAAGTTCATGCCTGTCTGGAAAGAAGGAAACCCTTTCAATTCATCTATTTCTATACAGAGTGGGGAATTGTACTGAAGAGAACACAGAAAAATATCAGTATCCTGGGAAGTGTCTGCATTTGTTTAAAAGTGGCAGTTTTAAGATTTCTCTGTGATTTTGCCCCTTATGTTACAACTCATTCTATTCTCAAATCACCAAAATAACCTCTCAGCTCTAATTTGTCTCTCTTATCTCTGTCTCCATAATATTTTCAACCCCCCTCATTTTAATTATTTTTTTTTTCAGCACCAGGTTTAAAAGTTCATCAGATTTCATCACATTCTGTCATTTAGAAATCAAAATAAATTTTACACAATCCTGTGCTGGAGGGCCCACTAAGCATAAAATGCCCAGGCATTGGTATCACTTAGTGTTTTGCTGTCATCACTAAAGGAAAAATCAAGCCCCCATATGGTCTGTCCCTGACTAGTGCAAATCAGAAACAGCATTCCTTGAAAGCTAGTTATTATTCAGGCACAATCCTTGTCATTCTAGCAACTTCCAAAACAGCACCATAAACTTCTAGATTTAATCACTACTCATGCCCTCCAATTTTATTTTATTGCTGGTCCTGCACAGCCACCATTGCTCACTGCATCACAGTTACAAGTTTTGTGAGAGTTTAAAGGGCATTTCAGAACACCTGTCTCAGTTCAGACACTTGTCTTACAGTCACATTACAGATATCAGTCATGCAGGAAGAAGAGCTTCTTAACAGATACATGCATCCAAGCGTGGCTGCGACTACACAAAAAGTGACAGCACACCTACCTGAAGAAAAAACCCAACAACAATAACAAAAAAGCCCCAATCAAACAAGACCCACCCGAACAACTTTTTTAGTAAAGGTATCAGGGGAAGTCAGCACGTCAAACCCAGTAGCTGGAATCCAGAGCTAAAAGACCTTCTCCACTTGCTTGATTATACACTGCAGAGTGAAGACAAAAAAAAAAAAACACCACCAGCCCAGAATTTCATAATTCTTAATTTTAAAAAAAATCACAAAAATTCCCTTATGGCAACAACTTTCACACAATTTTAAGGAAGGCTCAAATTGAGACCATAGCATGTTCCTTGTTAGGGCATCAGCAATTTCCCATGGTTTGAAGAGGAATTCCCACTCTTTAGACTCTGTTGTAGGTTCACTGAGTTATAGACTACTTTTCATGTTAGTTAATCAGCCCTGACTTCTCATTAGTTTACTTCCACTGAAACAATTCTCACGGTAACAGAGAATTTAAAAATGTTGCTTGCTAATCACCAAAGTCACAAGTTTCTGCCCACTAGAGCACATGTCAGAAACAGATATAGTGACAGCAAGAAGCTTCTCTTTCTTCCTAAAGAGGGACAATTCTTCTTTAAAGACTTGTTATCCTGTGGGAATCAACGGCAAGTCTGACAATCTATCTGATTCTGATACCGATCTTAGCACAATTCGTTTGTACCTGTGAGAAACTTAGTAGAGGAAATCCAAACAAGAGAGAGAGAAAACAGCAACAAGTGGCACCTGGTGTTTTTCCAAATGCCTGAACGCTTATGCTATAAATGACCAATAGTGGTATGCTGTAGTTAAATAATAGCCAATAGATGTATTGTAGTAGTTAAAGACCCAGTGAATAAGTAACATGATTGAAAAACATACAAAAGTGTATAAATGACACCAGCTCTTGGAATAAACGGGTTTTTCTGCCTTAAGTTGTGAGTGACTCTGTGTATATCGCATCCGCCTCAACAGTGACACTATCACATGCTTTTATTCAGGGAACTGTAATATATGAGATTGATTTGCTCTTCAAAATATTTCAATAGGGCTTCAGAATTGAACCTATTTCAACAGCTGTTGTAGAGGTTGGCAGCACTGGTGGTAGTTAGGGGAACAGGTAGGTGATAACAATAGCATAATGGAGGATTTTGATTTGCTTTTCTACAGAATGTTTTCATTAGCAAATGAAGATTACCAACAATTTGATGCATCTCAGATTACTAATTTGCTGAAATTTTAATGGAAATACAGGAGTTACAGCCCACCCAGAGCTCAGACTTGCCAGTAGTTGCCTTGAAGACAATAAGCAATATGAGGGACTAAAAGCTGCAGGAGCTTAGGAAAAAAACACTGGCTCTGAGCCAGCACAGCCAGTGGACTGGTATCACAGCTCTCAGGCTTTCTGGGGAGAATCAAAGTGTTCTGCATCTTTAGAACAGAATAGTATTTTATTGCGCTTAATTCCACAATTAAGAAAGCTATGTGCCAGAAAAATGTGCTCCTTTTCAGCACTTTAAGACTGCGCAGAGGAGAAGGTATCAGCTCATACTATCAAAACCAAAATGATAACATTATTTAATATCATTTTCTGGTACAACGTTGACAAAACCCCTACCTCACATTGTTCAGTCCCTAAAATCAACTCAGCTTTGAGTATTCCTTTCTCTTTATCTCCAAAAAATTGTTGACTCTATGCTCAGCAGACCTTTTGCAGCGGGTTCAACATTACTGTCCTTCCATCTGCCTCTGGAAGTCAAGATGATAAGAAACAAGGTATCTGCTTTTGTATATTCAGAGGCTTCACATTAGAAAAATGTTCAGATTATGAAGCTCTGGGGTCCTAAAAAATTCAAGGTCAAGCAGTTATGATTCTAGAAGATTTTTGGCTTGAGTCAAAACGACTTGAGTGTTTTTTTGACACTGAAGCCATGGGAAAGAAAAGGGATTAATAAAGTTATTGTGTTAACCAAAGAAGTGGCAAGAAGATTTGCCAAAATAAACACCACTGTGTGTACATCACTATACACTGTGAGATGTTAAAAGTCTATGCATTTTCCCACATAAACCAGTGCTACTAAACAAGAGAAGAAAAAGAACACATTTTAAATAAGAAGCAAGTTCTCCCAATATTCCTTAAATTTTGTTAAGTTTCATAAAGAAAAGCAAAGTACTTGGCACATTTCAACAGCAGTAAAAATGGTAACAATTCCTTGTGTGGAGACAGAATTCACTGTGGAAATGACATGGGAAATAAATTCTTTTTTGGACTGTATCTTCCTAGTTCAGACAACACAAACGATTTGGAGTTCAAGAGAGTCAGATTTTAGTGAAACAAAACTGTGTATCTCTCTCATCTGATAGATGCGATGCAGTCTATACTGCTTAGATAGAATGAAGGCATGGAGAAAGGCAAACTGATTGAAACTCCACCATACTCACAGCTAAGATTTGTAGTCTTTCAGAAATAGCAAGCTATCTGACACTTTTAAAGCTTCATCTTCTCTGTGTTCTCTGATCACGTAAGCAATAAGATCCTCTGAACTACTTTTTCTCCAGGCTGAACAAGTCCCCAGTCTCTCTTCATATGTCATGTGCTCCTGACTCTTGGTGCCCTCCCCTGGGTTCACTCCTTTATGTCAATATTCTTGTGGTGAGTGCATAAAACTGGACATAGTAGCTCAGATGTGGTCCTACAAGTGGTGAATAAAAGGGAAGAATCACTTCCCAGTACCTGCTGTGGAGACCTTTACTAATGCTGTCCAGGGCCTGCTGCTCACCAGGACCCCAGAGCCTTTTCTGCAGAGCTGCTTCCCAACAGTTGACACCAAGCCTGCCTTGTGGCTGGGATTACCACAAACCAGGGGAAAGAGCTTTTGTTCTTGCTGAACTTCATTAGGTTTATGTCAGCCCAGTTCTCCAGCCTGTTCAGGTCCCTCTGACAGCAGCCCTGCCTTCCCAATTTGGGTCACCCCCGCCTGGTGTTATCTGCAAACCAGCTGGAGTACCCTCCACCTCATCATGCAGATTGTCAATGAAGACATTGAATGGTACTCATCCCAGCACTGATTCCTGAGGGATCCACTACCTGCTGGCTGCAAGCTTGGCTTCACAACCTTGGTTTTTTAAGTCCAGTCTATTTTCTGTTCACTTTATAGTGTCTTTATCCATCCTGTGCCCCACCAATTTTGGGCGCTATGGAGGAAGCTACAGAGGGTGTCAAAGATCATAAAAATCAAGATATATAAGAACCACTGCCTTTCTTTCGCCAGACACCTCATCATGGCAAATATGATTTGCATATGGGAAGTGGTTTTGCTACTCTCACTCACTTTGCTGTCCTTCGTGTGTTTACAGGTGATGTACCCCAACAGCGCTCTCAGGGACTGAGGTGAGGCTGACTGGAGCACAGTTATCTGGATCCTCCTTCTTGTCATTCTTGACAATCAAGTTCCACCGACTTATGTAAGAAATCCAAGTGATTTAAGTGAAGCCTGACTACGCCTTCCTTTGCTGGGGACACTGCTTAATGTTCAGGGGCTCAGGGACCTGGAAGGCCTGAGGACAAGCCTTGAAAGTGCAAACCACAGTATGAAAGGTACCTTAGCCTTTCTCATGACCCTTGTCACTACGTTAACAGTTCCAGCAAGCAATAGGGCCATGCTTACTTATGCTGCTGATGTACTTTAAGAAACATTTTCTATCTTGCACTTCCCTGAGCTGGAGCTTTCCCGACTCCATTCCTACATAAATAGACAATGCCTCTGTGTCCCTCCCAAGCAGTCTGTCTCCGCTTCATTGTGGGGTTTTTTTTCGGGTTTGAGTTGAGTCAGGAGCTCCACATCCATTTATACTCACCTTCTGTAAAGCTTGTCTTCTGAGAATGGGGAGAACAATTCTTGTGCTCAGAGGATGCTGTCCTTGCAGATTGGATAGCTCTCCTGGGCTCCTTTGCCCTTCAAGGATCCACAGGATCCTGCCAGGCACATCTCTGAACAAACATCTCCCCTCATCACATTATTGATCATCTGTATCAAGAAATGGTCTTCAATCTGTTCCAGAAATCTGGATTGCTTGTGTTCAGCCTTATTGGCCTCACAGTAGTTACTGCTGAGGTTAAAGTCACCCAAGAATAACAATGCCTGGGACGATGAGGCTTTTTCCACCTGCCCCAAGACTGCT
This sequence comes from Melanocharis versteri, assembly GCA_013397845.1. NCBI lineage: Eukaryota > Metazoa > Chordata > Aves > Passeriformes > Melanocharitidae > Melanocharis > Melanocharis versteri. The sequence continues at coordinate 607,722 of VZTG01001100.1, forward strand.
TCATCTGCCTTCTCTTGTTGATGAGAAGGTCTAGAGCAGGCACCTACTACATCACCTGTCTTGGTCTGAACTTTGCTCTCTGTCCACAAGCTCTCCACTTGTTTGCCACTTCACCCAGGGTTCTGTCCACTCAAAACACACCTTTGTATAGAGCCTAAAGGGAGAGCATCTCATACTGACACCCTGTTAGCACCTTAAGGTACATGTGCCTTGTATATGCAGCTGGGTTCAAGGTTAAGGAGTCTGTTACTGAAGAAAGGGATGAGTGGGCCAGACATACTGAACTTCCTTAGGTTTGCCCCTTCTTTGGTGAAAGAATCTTGAAATTATGATTTGCTGTCACTATTTTCAAATATACCTGAACCGTAATAATTCTAGGGAAGGAACAAGATCTTTTCATTAGAGAGCAAGGGGAATGCATGCATCGCAGGCAAATGGAAAAGTTCCACAGAATTGACTTCAGTGATGTCGGAATATAGTTGAAATGTTTTTATTCAATTATTATTCATAATATAGAGTCACTATTAATTCTACACATTAGAATTAAAAATCTTTAATTTGGACTACTTATCTAATGGACTCTTAAACCGATTGCAGACAGACACAGATTTTCTATGTGTGTCTTTAAACTTAAATTAATTAACAAACAAAACTGTCAATCCATCTTTCATGATGGGACATACATATCGCTGTTTTCAATATTTGGTCCAAAATCTACATAATTCATGACCTTGCACACTTTTAACTTCCTCCACGTTTCTCAGATTTTGTTTCACTGTATTTAATTTATTATTTAGACTGTACATGATGCAATGTTTATATGATAATATTGATATAGAATCATAGAATATCCAGAGTTGGAAGGGACCCACAAGGATCATCGAGTCCAACTCCTGACCCTCCGGAGCACAGTGCCAAGAGTCATACCATATGCCTGAAAGTATTTTCCAAATGCTTCTTGAACTCTGTCAGGCTGGTGCTGTGACCACTTCCCTGTAGAGCCTGTTCCAGAGCTCAGTCATCCTCAGGATGAAGAACCTGTTCCTAATTCCAGCCTAAACCTCCCCTGACTCAGCTTCAGGCCATTTCCTCAGGTCCTGTCACTGGTCACCCCAGAGAAGAGATCAGTGCCTGTCCCTCCTCTTCCACTCACAAGGAAGTTGTAGCCTGCAATGAAGTCTGTCCTCAGTCTCTTCTCCTCCAGAACAAGCAACCTCAGCCTCTCCTCATATAGCTTCCCCTCTAGGCCCTTCACCAGATATACATAATGTTATATATATATATATATATTTCAAAAAAACCCAAAAACAAACAACAAATATATAGTATTATATATATATACTTTTAAAATGCACAGTTTCAAATATGTCCCTAAAAAACATAACATTTATCATTAAAGAATTTCCCATTAATTCTAAAAACTTATTTTCTGTTAGAATATACCCTTGGACACAGATGTGTACAATTGTACTTTCAAACAAAAAAATAGTGCATTTTAATCGTACAGTGTTCAATGTCTCGCAAGTAACTACCTGCCATTATGTACCATAATGGCCAAGTCTTGTTCTCAAATCATTCATTATGCTATGGAGTCATTCAAACCACAGACTGCTTGACACCCTGCTTTAAAATATCCTGAGGTTTTAGCTGGTATTTGCCTCTTATTTGCAATGGCATGATAATTATTAGTTTAGTAAGTGCCTATAGCAAAGCTTGTTAAAAAAAGTATGTTTCACATCTTGACTTAATGACATCTTACAGGTTATTTGTTACTTTTTGTACTAGGACTTACAAGTTCATCTGGAAACCTCCAGTCTTTAGACCATCTTCATGCAAAGAAAAATAATGGAAAAAAGAGCTCTGTAACACTCCAGCACCTCTCAACATATATTGAAAAGAAATCCCTACCAAATCCCAAAAGACCTGAACCCCAAACCCCAAAGTTTTTTGGTCACCACAAATTTCTTTAAGCTAAGAATTTCTATCTGGCATTGTGAGTTAATTCATCCAAGCCCGACTTTGATGTGTAACTTGATTTCTTCAAGCTAGAGATGAAGCACCAATTGCTTACCTGACTCACACGCAAATGTCTTTGATGTCTCATCATGAAAGATAATTGCCACTGCATGCTTCTTTGTCTCTCGAGGCAATCTGGTTATGTTTTTGATATTGTGCAGCTCAGTTACCTTAAAACAAAGAGAAGTATTTTAGAACAGTGTATAAATAGTACAAATAAATATATTAACTTTAACTGCTCAATTTTTACTATAAACTGTTTTTCCCCTGTCCTAGTTTCAGCCAGGACAGGGTTAATTTTTCACAGTAAGCAGGAGAGGTGTGTGGCTAAGGCACAGATGTTATTTCATACCACCTCACTCATTGCCAGGGTGGGAACAAGGAACTCTGTCTCCTTCCAGTGGGGAGAAAGCGTGGTGGGGAAGAGCCAGGTATTGTTGCAGGCTTTTCCATGTAAATTGTTTCTTTGTCTTATACCTTGTGCTGTTTACATTGCTGCTTCAACTGTTCATTTTCTTGTCTCATTGCTGTTTCTAGTAAACCATTCTTATCTCAACCTGTGATTTTCAGCTTTGGTGCCTCCGATTCTCAACTCCATCCCAACAGAGTGGGAAGGGGAGGGGAAGGGGAAGGGAAGGGAGGAGTGAGTGAGCAGCAGTGTGGTTTTGAGTCTCGACGGGAGAACTAAACTGGGGAGTACCATTCCTAAACCACTACACCCCCCAGGGTTATTTACATTTATAAGCTTTGTAGTTGATAAAAACACTTAGAGTCTTAAGTTGCAAAACTTAACTCTAATAACTCTATTTCTCTAATAAATTTTCACAAAACTCTGCTTCTCTAATAAAGTCCTATGTGGAAACAGTTTACAATGACATCAACTCAGCCCTGGCGTTTTGTATAATCTCTTTTTCAATTTCTATACTCTTAAAATTTGGACCAGTTTCAGAATCTGCATCAAATAGAAAACCTAATGTTGGAAGAACAGTGTTCCATTAGTTAAGGGAGGTAACTCAATTAATATGTCAAATAGCATCACTACATTTGTAAGGATAGATCCTCTTGCACCTTTAAAATATATCTGTCATCCTCAAAAGAGCTCAAACTTTTATTTTATTTTCTAAATATTTGAAAAGCTTATCAACAATAAAATACTCTTGCAGCAAATTTACAACATAAAAAATTCAATCTATTTCCATTTTCTTTTGATGCAAGTAGATAACTACAATTAACAGAAATGGAAGAAAAATATGTTATTCCAACCAGAGCTGGTGGCACAGCCTATATTAAACTGATTAACACTTTGTATTATAAAATCTTTTTCTCAGTTTCTTGGAACTCTGGGGAAACTTTATCTGTTTAGAGCTAGTTTTTTTCAGGCAGGACATTTGCCTCAGGCAGAATTAATTTCTAGAAAAATGTCATCCATATGAGTTTGGACATCTATGACTACAGAAAAAATTGACTGAATGTAGGTGAGGCTTTTTGTTTGTTTTGCTCTGCAATTGCTATGCTCTGAGTGTACAGTTTCAGCATTCCTTTTCACATGCTGAAAATAATGTTTCTAAAGCAGAAGAGATTTTATAAGGTGCAGTAAAAAAATGGAACACGTTGGGGCAAAGACATTTCAATAAAATATTGATAGCAGATGAGCAGTGAGAGGCATCAAGCCAGCAAAAGAAACTGAGACAAAGCATGCAGTGGAATGTGTTATGTGCTGATGAACTTGAGACCAGAACTGAAGACTGCTCTAGAGCCTGTCTTGACAGCCTTCAGCAACACTCATTCCGGTTTTCCAATACTGTGTTGTAACAGGTGGGACAAAAATGGACATGGTACTATAAATATGGTCTAATATGTGCTGAACTGAGAAGAATAATGATTCCCTGTACTGACTGGCCATGGTTGTGTCCATATAACCCATGGAGCTTTGCTGGCTGAGGCACCAAGGTCCAGGGCACTACCTGCAGGCCTGCTCCCAGCTTGCCAATCCCAAACCTGTGCCGCTGCAGGGGCTCCTCTGTCCCCTGGCTGGCACCTGGTTTTTGCCCTTACTCAGTTTAACGAAGTCCATGTCAGCCCATTTGTCCGCCTGTCCAGGTTGCTGAAAAGGTAGCCTGACTACCAAAAGCAAATCAACTGAACTGGTTCCTGGTAAAAATACTAACCAAGAGAGATTCCAGTACAGACCACAGCAGTTCCACACTTACTACTGACCTCCAAGCAGGTTATAACACATTAACCACGACTTCATGGGTCTGACTAGCTGACCAGCTTTACATCATCTACACGTCCACTCACATAAATAACAATGTTCCAACTTTGATTTGAGAATATCATGGGAGAAAATGTGAAAAGCCTTGCTAAAGCTGTTCTCATCACATATCATAGATGGTGATCATATTGGTCAGGCATGATTTACCCTTGGTAAATCCATGCTGCCTTTCCCAAATACTATCTTTTCCTTCACATGTCTAGAAATATATTTTAAGATTATTCACTCCATGGTTCTTCTCATAGGCTGAAGTAAGACTGCCAGCAGTTCTCCAGGTTGACTTTTGGTTGACTGCCAGAATTCTCTGTATTTTCCAGGTTGAATTTTCTGCCTTTTTTTGGACACAGGTGCAACATTTGTCTCACCAGTTGGTTCCTAATCCGTTATAATTTCAATTTTTGTCATGTATTTTCAGGGCTTTTCAAGAATCCACATATTTCACTATTTTCTGGCTTCGGGGAAAGAGAAGGGCTGAATACCACAAATATCACTGTCCCATTAAAGAAGTTACTGAAATATCTGTTGATTTTCCTGGATCTATGGATGGTAAATGAAGTAATGTGTGAGAGGGCTCTTATGGCTCACCCAAAGCACTAATCTCAAGGAAATCCTCCAAAAGGGGAAAGAAAGTATTAGTAGGCGGAGGAGAGAACAGACTCGAGAATTCAAAACCTGAGGGAACAATACCAAATCCATAAGTCATTACTGAATTTTTAAGACACAGAAGGCCCCAAAGTCAGAGACAGGGAAGATAGAGATCTACTAGTCTTGCTAAATAAGAAGATATAAGAGCAAAATATTTAAGAGGATTTGGGACACAAAAAAGTTCGGGTTATTATAAAAGAGAATTAAAAATATAGCTGGCAGTGCTAGGAAAGTGCTAATAGAAAGAAAAAGCTCCAGTGATTCTAACACAAGCAATTGATACAGAAAGTGACATTTTCACACGTGTGCGTGTGTGACAGTGCACACCATGCAGAAAAAAGTGCCTTAAATCTTGCTGCATTTAAAAGGAAAAGTTCTTTTTCTGGAATAGCAGAAACAGAAGAGAATTGCTCTGAACAGTGACAACAACGCATATTAAGCCTTCTTCTAGTCTATTCTATTTTCTAATCTATTCTTTTTTCTTAATATTTGAGTGTTACAGATTACTGAAAGATCCTGCAATGTTTATAAGATAAGATAATAATGACACTAGAGCCAAAAATCTTACCTTCGTGGCACTAAAGCTACAAAACTTTGATAGTAATTTTTCTTTGAAACATAAATACAGACATACCCGAGTACATACACATGACCACCTGTAAAGATGATTTTTTGAGTCATCTTACTGATCAGTACATGAATCCTGCCTTGTTTAACATAGTCACATATGCAACATCCATCACACACTCAGGAATATTGTCAGCACAAAATGTACATACAACAGAATTTTATTTTATTTGCTGGTAGGAATTTAATGTCTGAAAGAGACAACAAAATCACCGCCAAATTCTTATGTGCTGCTTTTTGGTACCCATATGAGAGATTAAGTTGAACAACGTGCCAGGCAAGTGAAGAAAAATAGTCTCCATGCAGAAAAAAAGGGGCTTTGTTTCAAACACATTTCGATTTTCCTTTGTCTCTGGAATCATACCACCTCCCTAGACAGAACAAAACTTCTTATAACTCCAAAGTGGCAGACAAAGTTACGTGAATTGCCTCTTCCAAACTCCGAACTTTTACCTTCTTTCTTTAAGACAGAGTTGTTTGAGCCATTCATAGTCTCACACAGTATCACATCTCTCTTATGTACACCTTTCCACAAAAAATGGACCTACTTGAAACTGCCACGAGATATTGCGAGACACTTATTTCCTAGTCAAATACTTTAGTGGTTTAACATGGGTGGCCAAAGCATTTCTGCCGGTTATTTTTTTTTTCCCCAAAGATCATTTCTTTCTCATTGAAATGCTTTGTTTTACAAGAACTGAAGGAAATAATAATTTTAGTTATAACACTCTGAGGATATAGGAAATTTAAAGAGATTTTAGGAAATATAATTTTACTGGGCAAGCTAACAGAAAAAAAAATGAGAACACTTCAGGGACACAAATTTACACTAACAACTAGAAAGGCCAGAATATCAAATAAGCCCCTCAGTATTTCTATTGGTTGTGTAATTTTCAATACCAAATAGAGATGAATATTTGCTTCCATGTTCATTTTTTCAAATTGTACCATATGCTTCCCTCCACCATCAGGGCAGGAAGATAGAGGCAAGACTGTGAAAGTCCATCCTCACATTGATAGAGAATTGAGTTAATGAAATTCTGAATTCTGGGTTTAATGCCAATTAGGTATGAGTCATTTCTCTACTTGCTGAACATGTGCAATTAAAAAATAAACACCTGAGAGTTTATATTATCTTGTATGAAGGAAAAAATGAACTTTGCCTTGGCAACCAGAATTATTTATCTCAGGGATTTTTAAAACTTAAATTTTATCATTACTTTTGTCAAAACACGTATAAATAAACAAACATTTTAAAAGGGGAAAAGAATCAAAGCTACTGAAAAGGCAAAAAGAAAACTTATAAAAATTGCAGTACTTTGAAATAATTTAAAACATCACTTTGCAGACTTTAAAAAGGTTTTAAAAGACTAATACAATTAAAAAAAATTAAAAAGTCCCCCTTTTTTACAAGTAGTACATTAGGTAAATCTACTATTTTAAGCAAGGAACATTACACCAAAATTTGCTCCCTGTGGTATTATAATGGACTTGTTGACAAAATTCAGTCTAATACATTGAAAATAATCCTGTTCTTCACAACAACAAAATAGCATTCTGAAACTACCTAGACCATTGATAACCTTGTATCAGTAAAAGAAACATAAAAATGGGAAAATTTGCTGTGCTACTACATATGTAAGACTCTTACCTAGACTTTCCACAAAAAACCCAAAAAACAAAAAAGCAACAACAACAAAACAACAACAACAACAACAAAACCACAAAAAACTCCCCAAAAAACAAACAAAAAAAAACCACCCCAAAAAACCCCAAAACAAACAAACAAAAAAACCAACCCCAAAACAGAGCATTTTCCCATTGTGGGATTATATTTTACCTAAAACTTTGTTAACACTGAAAACAACCCAAACTAACAAAAACTTTGAAAATTGGTTTTCCTATTTCCCCCATTTGTAACTCTCTAGAACAAAATTAATTTCAACAATGAATAAAATCCCTAATATTGCCTGCACAGTGAGCGATCTTGCAAACATATTTCTTGCCGACTGTTATTCTTAGATTTCTTCAGTAGGTGAAATAAATTCTTTTTTATTAAGCTATGATTATGTAGTTTACAGCTTTCCACTACCATTAGCATGTTAACTTTGACTTTCTTTTCTCTACTAGACGTTGGTGCTACCATTTAGTGCTGTTCTCCATATGTTGCTCAGTGTGGTATGTGCTAGGGACTCTTAGCACCTGGACCATTTCTCAGTTCTCCTACTCCTCATCAATAATTCTGGCTTCATATGTCCATCACTCAGCAGCCCACATATACATTTCCTAGTTTGTTTTTTTCTTCTATTTGGTTTCTTGATTTTTTTTGTATCAGTCTTTAAAACCACTTTTACTTTTTCTCTAGAAAGACAATTTAACACTGATTGATGAAAAGATGTGGAAGAGTTACTAAACTTACATGTTACCAAAATTTGCCAAGGTTTTTTCTTTCTTTTAGATTTTTTTTTCACATATCACACAGGTTTTTTTTTTTCTTTCTTGGTGGAGCAGGGATGGGGCTTGATATAGCTATGTCAGAGACATCCAAGTCCTTTACTTCTCACTAATATTTGATAAAAGGACATAGCCTTGAAGGGCTGCTGGGTGGGACAACTACTAGGACTGGTAAAGGCACCATCTCACTCCTGCAAAATTATACTCGGCTAGGCTTGCATCAGGGTCTCAAGGCTACACGTCAGTGTTGGTTACTGTAATTTGGTTCCTCTCACAGTCAGGAATTTGGATCACCTCGAAGATTCTTCGTAAGCACAGGTGAAAAGAAATGCACTTGATCTGCAAACAAATTTTTTTGGATGTTTGGATTGTTCACCAAAATGTAATACTTTTTTACAGATACATCAAGCACTGAACAAGAATGCAAAAGTTCCTATAATAAGTTTTCTGACACTATTGCTCTTATATCTTGATCAGTCATGAATCATCTAAATATTGCTTCAAGTAATGCAATGCACTTCCTCTCACCCTCATTGTTTTTCTTTATCTTGGTCTGGAGATAAGCCCAAAACTTTAACTTGTTTTGTGTTGGTGTAACATCTCATCTGAAAGAACACCACATTCAGAGCTTCCATTTGCTTCTTTTAGTAAATGTTACATAGGAATAATAAAGTCCATAATTATCAGCACTGTGTAAATACTGCCTAGCTACATCTGGGTGGATCAACCATCAAAAAAACAAATTAATAAAATATAGAGCAGTGCATCAACCTTAAAACAAGAGAAGAAACTGAGAAGGACTCCCCTGAAGGAATCAACAGCTGACAAATCTCACGCTATATGGTCAAAAAGGCAAGAGGATCAGAGGAAGTACTTAGCTTATACCCTCACTTTGGAAAAAAAAAACCCTTAACTTCCTTGAAGATTTTCACTATCTGATGTCTTATGATAATAATTTGTAACCTGAGAGGTTCACAGAAACCTGAAGTCACCTTTCTGCATGAAGATCCTAAATTTGATGCTAATACCAAATTCCTTCAATTCCCTACTCCCTTCCAGAATGCCCAAGCACTGTCAGATGCCAGGGGACTGAGTTACAAGAAACATTAAAGGATTGGTCTGTATTAGTTTTAGTGCATGTCTGTGCCAAGAGACTTGGAAACCATCCGAAAAACATCCTGATAGATTTCAGAAGTCTAACTCCACTTGTCTTTAGCTACACCAACTGTAATTTAATTTCAGTGAAGTCATGCTGCAGATTTCTAGTAAATAATTCAAGTGCAGGAAAACTACTAATGTAAGATAGCCTTCGGAGGCAGGTAGCCGTAGCCAAATCCAAGCAGGATACACAGGTATAGGCTGATGATCAAGGAAATTATTTAGGATTTTTATATGGAAAATAAAATCTCTGAACAGCACACCCAGGCTTTGAAGTGTACGGTTACCTCTGTCTAGCCAGAAAAGAACAGATAATAGATTTCTAGTAACAAACTTCTGGTCTCTCTAAAAATACTTTAGCCCTTGCCTGTCTATCAATCTAAAGTCTTCTTTTTGAAAGAGCATTTGTTACTTAGGTAAATAACAGGAAATAATTACAAGATCACAATTTCATTATACCAGCAAAATATTTTATATTATGAAACTCTTACTGTCAGTGCATCTTAAAACACCTAGCCTTTAAAATGTTTGAGTGTTTTGTTATCATTTCAGTATCTTAGTTATATTCTTAGATGGGAAAAGCTAATAAATTCCAAAATACACTTAATTTAAACAAAAGCTCATATTAACTGGGATGCATTGTTTCTTAACAGTAAATGTAATTTTCATCTTTTCCGATTATCTTCTTTGGAACTACATTTATTTCTTCCTAAGAAGAAGGATTTTAGGAACAATTCAATACACTTTCTCCTTAATATACCACACTTCACTATTGACCTACACTGGACATTTATTTGTTTGCTTCTTGTACTCAAAATCTGTTCTAGTCATGCAGCTGAAGATCTAGGATTTGCTTTTGTATTACATGGACATGTAAAGACTGTACATATATAACACATTGTGGGGTCTGGTGCTCAAATTGTACATTCAAATAGACGAGATAACTCTTCCACAACTACAGAAATATTACTTCCAAAACACTTCTTATATTTGCATCACTACAAAAATTACAATTCTGCAGTAAATAAGAAAGGAGGTCCAAAATGGATGAAAACCACAAAAATCATGAATAAAATCTTAAGTGCCCCATTCTGGGTTATATCTTATTTGAATTCTTCCAAACATGTGCCTCCCATATGAAACTGGGAGGAAAATGATTCTGCAGTTCCATCTACTGAATGTTATTTCCACTGTGCAGAGTCCTGGAAATTGCCTGGGCAGAGGAAAAGGTCTGAATTTACATAAATGGGTTTCTGTTTTGCATTGCACACTACCTTCCTGTCATTTAAATTCTAACTAGAAAAAATAGAAGCAGAAGAGAGAGCTACAAAATGCAACCATTTATCCTCTTATTTCTTAATAATGGCCCACATACTACCATCTGTTGTGTAATACCACACAAGCAGTAATGTGACAGAGCAAAAGCCAACACAGGAGTAAGGAGCAGGGGCTCCAGTGAGTGATGCCCAGACAGTAAAGAACCACCCCAACCCAGAAACAGCCTGGCAACAATAAGAGGGTGATATAAAAAGCAAATGCCATGTTAACTATCACAGCAAGAAAAGGGCAAAGGAGGCACCAGTATGCTGCTTCCAGTCTGCAAAAGGAGAACAGAAGATGTTGGCTCATTACAGATCAAAGGACCACAGACAGGACCTCAAAGCATCCAAACACCTGCCCCCAGCTCAGCTTTCAGCCATACTATCTGCAGCTAGCAGTGGCTCCTTTGACATCGCTAAATCCAATTGCCACAGAGTGGAAGTTTTGTTACAGCTTTGGATGGAGCTGGATGTGATTTGAGTTCTTAAGAAAAGGCAGTGTGCTGCCTGAAAAGCATGAAGACCTTTGGGACTGGGGAAATGGCTGCATTAACAGAAGCACAGGCCATACATCAAGGGAAGTGATTTTTTTTTTTTTTTAACTCAGTATTCATTAGATCACATTTATAACACTCTGTTTTAGGATTCCAGTGAAATTGATATGACAAAGTGAGTTCAGCAGAGGGTCCCCAGGACAGCCAGAGCTGGACCACCCGCCCTGTGGGGGGAGAGGTTGAGGGCAGTAGCTGCTCCATCCTGCAGCAGGGATGGCTTTGGGGGCATCTAACCGCATTCCCCCAGTGCCGGCAGGAAGGTTATTGAGGAGACGGAGCCAGGCTCCTCACAGCTGTGCCTGGTGGGAGGAAGATGGACAATGGGCATAAACTGAGACAAGAGATGTTCAGGCTGCACATGAGAAGCAATGTCTTCACCATGAAGACAGTCCAGCAGCGGGACAGGCAGCCCAGGGAGGCTCTGCAATCTCCATCCCTGGAGACTCAACTGGACATCGCCCTGCGCAACAATGTCTGCTCAGACCTTGGACCTCAGAGGTGGCTCTGCCGTGAGCAGGAGTCGGACAAGAGAACTCTTCATGAGAAATCACTTCTAAGTCTAAGAAAGGGATGGTAACAGACCTGCAAGGATATTTGGACCTTTGTGGGTTTGGGCAAACCCTTATGGGATTAGGCCACTCAGAGTACTTAAAATGAAACACATTTCCATGACATCAGCATATATTGCACAAAACCAGCAGTAGGACAAGGAGATGCAAGGGACTGGAAAACAAGACTTAAGGTAAAAATGTACTAAGAGACAGTAAAAAAGAAAACAAAAACTATTTCATGAAAGAATATCAAATCTTAAACCACAGGATTACAAGAGGAACATAATAAGGGAGAAGAGAAATCCCAAGATCAGAGAAGTGAAAGAATGGATCATAAAAGAGCAAAAACAATTCAGAAAGAGAACAGAAGAGTTTTCCCCATCTTCGCATGCAGATTTACCCTTGGAATATGAGTTGTTATGGTAACAACACTCTCCAGGATTTTTGCCAAGGAGTGGCATATCAACTTCCACATTATGCCTCTAGGGCAGGTCTCCAACTGCTATTTCAGAGGAGTAAGTTTTTAAGAAACTTCTATCAAGTAAATGTTCATTCCTCTAAGTACTAAATGGAAACCACACCTATAACAGCAGTAAAATCTGGTCTGTTAACTGAAAAAGTACATCATAAAAATAAATTAAAAAAAAAAAAAAAAACAACCAAAAAAAACAAACAAAAAGGGGCAGAGTTAATGAATACATTAAAAATAAATCAGGCTGAGTATAAGGCAGTAATGTCAGGGCAAAAAAGAAAACTTTGATGGGAAGAAATATGTGCAGATCTGATAGTAGAAGGATAATGAATAATTCCTTCTTGCCCTCCAGATAAAATTGAAATTTAAAAAAATGAAAAACTTCGAATTTTTTAGCATTTTTGGAAAATGTAGATGACATTATACAAATTTAGACTGAATACAAAATAAAATAACTATTTTATTTCTCAAAATTTAAATAAATGCAAGAGAAAGAGAAATTATTGCTATTTACAACTCTCTCCATTCTTTAAGTCTTTACTTTTTCTAAGTACTAGAATATCTGACTTTCATATGGGCTACAACCTGGGTACCCAGTTTCATGCTGTACCGTAACTGATCACTTACCACACAAGTAGTTACAAACTCTGTACTTTGTCTCAAAGAAATCTAAAAAAATTAAGTATGGAAAACAATCTTCCTTGACTAGCTTTTGTCATACCACTTTAAGTGCTAAATTGGTTGACAGTGTTGGTAAATCAAATGGACCAGGACAGAGTAAGCATGTTGAAGTCATAGCTGCCTTTAGTAGGCAAAGATGTAGGGATTTTTCCAAGCCAAGGTACTTTCTCTCAAGCCGTGCTGCTGTAATACTGTCAAGATTGAGCTGCTGCCTAACCCGTAAAATCAACCAGCCCACTGGGATTATTCTGGTTCTGGCTGGTAGCCTGGTGTTTGAAAGCGATAGTTAAAATCTGATCAGTTCATGTGTACATAGACCTATTCCCTTAACAAACATTTTAATTAGAATTTTTAAATACATACTGAAAAAAATGCATTCACACTTCACAGGGTATTTGAACAGACAGTCATTAGCAGAACAAAAATCCCAGTTCTCCGCAATCCAATTTCCTTGCTCTCCTAAAGATCCCTTGAAATACGTTTTCCAGTCTAAGCTTTCATTTTGAAGAGCAATCTGAATACCAGGCTACTGTGTATGTATTAAAATAAAAGAGGAAAAATACAGCCTTCTGTAAAAGTGAGCGTTAAAAAAATTTAAACTAATGCCTTAATACTAAAACAACACGAATTTTCTAATTTGCAACCCAGGTGCACACTTGAAAAATAACACCATGCTAGAGAGATGGCAGAGGGGGAAGATGATTCACAACTGAAATAAAATAGGTTTCACAATTATCCTTTCAAATTTCAGCTGCAATTAGAAGAAAAAAAAACGCTTTCGATATCAAACTTCCTGCTAGAGTTAGTAGGCATGCAAACAATATTTATGCAATATTTCATTATGAACATTAGATCATTAGATGAGTGTTAATATCCTTGTGAGCTGACTGAAAAATACTGGACAGTTAGAAACCATTGCCAGTTTTCAGAGTTTTCACTTTTAACATTCCCAAAGTACACGATTATGTCCAGATCTGTTCTATTTTTGACCCAAAGGTATTGGTTAATTAAAAGGAATATCTTACTGGTCTTTGAGTAGAAAGAAAAGGAGAAAGATACTTTTCCAAAACTTCCTTTAAATTTTCCTCTCGGTTTACTTAAATCGGCTGACTTGCATTACTTTCCAAAATTATCTTGTTAGATCAGCTCAATTAAAAATAAGTGTTTATTAACACAGACTAAATTTGAAAACAAATCACTTACATGCAGTAATCGCTTGAATGCAGTAAGTGATGTGTATATCTAATTCTTCCTGCTAAACTGCAAGTTAAAACCCTAACCACGAAATCTCTCACTGCATTGACAAACTGGGTCAGGAGTGTTAGAGGATCCAAGCAACCGTAGGCTTTCAATGCACATAAATTATTATGGCTGAATCTATGCTGTACATGATGCCGGTGGCTGAGCCCCAGGTGTAATTCCCCTTCCTATCTCTTTCAATCTGTATCTCCCTTTAGCCAGATCTTGAAACCATGGGGGAGACCGGGGTCAGAAGCAGGTGACAAAATCTGGCTTGCCTCTAATGTAACACTCACAGGGAAAAAAAAAAAGAGTTGAGAACAGACTCATGATGAAGATTTTAAGGACCTCTCAGATGCTGAGTATCTGCTGAATTATCGAGAGTTATATTTGGAAAAAATAAATTACATTAGCCAGGAAAATAGAAGAGACATCTTTGTCTTTGCATTCCCTATTCTTGGCTTTCTCAGTTTCTGCCAAAGGGGAGGAATATACACACAAGTGCAGGACTCAGCCGGGGGCTCAGACACACTGCTGGCCATGGACAACAGCAAGTGGTGCAAGCCCATGTTGTACATCTACAAGTACAACCACAGACACATCCACTAGCCTACAGTTTTTGGGCTGTCTTGTTTTCAGAAAACATTAATACATACACAGCCACCAAAAAAGTAGTATTATTTAGAAAAACATTCCCTCACCCACCCCCCTGTTGATTTTTAAAGGCTGTAAATATGCCTCAGTGTCTTTAAAAATAACTTCCATGCCAACCCAACAATGCCAAAACTGGCATTTTGGTGCTGTTCTTAAATATAAACATACAGATTATAGGCATTTCAGATATTCAGAAGGAAGTATTAATAGTGCCAGACTACCTATGAGATCCCTGGATGCTCATCAGAAAAATTCATCAACTAGATGGAAAACTACCAGGTATAGAGGGGAAGTGAATGAGTTTAGTTTAATCTAAATTCAGCCCATGCCTGTACATGTGTGTATACATACATACACTCAAAGTGGTCCAGACTTCTTGGGGAGAAAAATGTGAAAGAGAGAAAAATGCAATAAAGAGAACCTGTGGTAAAAGAAAATTGCAAGAGTGCAGTAACCTGCAAGAGAAGAAAAGGAATGATTCTAAACAGAAAGATAATCCTTCTTTTAGGAATATTTTAAAATAGTTTTAATATTTTACAAACTTTTTGAAATATTTTCATTTTATTTGTTTCTAAAATTAACTGAAATTTGTTAGCTGATAATTTGAAAATTCTTTTAGCTTAATTGTCATTGGGGATAAATTAATTTTGAGTATCTATTATGACAATTACATACAGCTACATTTTCAACTCTAATGCATTTTTAATAACCTTCATCAGCCAGTGATTTGAATTTCAAATTTAATTCTATGAAGAAGTAAAAATTAGATAGTTTTGTGCTAATTTTCATAATAAATTGCTCTTTATTTACGTTGCAAAGCCTCCCTTACTCCAAGTAAATCAAAACCTTAAATGAAACTTAGTACTCGTAAGACTTAATATATTTCATCTCCCTGTATTGAGAGAAAGCAAATTACAGAGACAAACCTGTTGGCTCTCCTTCATACACCATAACCTGCTGTTTGTACCTGACTGCTTCCTTTTATAGCTACTGCAGAAGGGTCCATGCCTTTTTCCATTTCCACAGCAATATGGTGAACATTCCCCAGCAACACAACCACATAATTCAGAGTAGCTTCAAGGGAAAACGTTGTCATTAGGGAAAAAAAAAAAAAAATCCTCACATAACATTTTTTTACTAGTGTTATAAACTGAAGTCTAGATAATTAGGTCTTTAACTTTCATCATGAACTTTTATAATTTATGTAGTATACCTACTTTCTACACTTGAATAGTGAAAATAGGTGCACAAAATACTGGAAAAAATACAAATGCAGAGTCAAGTGCTGAAGCCTAGGAAAGGAAGACCTCAATATTACTTTGACTGCTAGTTCCATAGGCCTAGTTTACCATTTTCCTGTTGTTTATGGCAGTGGGCCCCACTGGGTCTGATTTATGGCATTCCTACACTGTATCTTATGACAAATAAATACCTTTATGTTTATTGGCACCTATTCTACACATATTATGATACACATAGTCATAAATATATGATTGCATTTGATTTTCCATAAGTATTTTTCACCACAGTCAGAATAAATGATGAATACCATTCTGCTAAGTAGAGGCTTTATAAATTTATTCGACTGTCATAAATTCATAATGTTTTTCTGACTTAATGGTACAACCTGACTTCTCAAGGTTCTTCCATAATGGTCATCACACAAGTATATTTCACACAGACAGTTTCACAAATATTAATTTTTTTTACACCTTCCTTGCTTCTGAGACATGTGGATTATATTGGCAGGGAAAAAACAAGGAATTGCATGGTGAAAACTAATGTAAGTCAAAAAAACGTCCTTTAAACTTTTGATTTGAATTTAAGATTTCCAGATTTCGCTTTTCACTTGCATTAAAATGGGGAGTTTGGTTAGTGCAAATCTCCACAGCAAGCCCCGCTGTTTTATATTCTAGCTCTATTATTTCTTCTTGATTTCCCCCCAAGGAGCAATGAGGACCTGCTTCAGAGACCTTAATTCCAGTCTCTCCCCTCCTAAGTGCCTATCCCCCAGCTTCATCAGGGTTCCTGCTACTGAAACCCTCACTTCCAAACATATGCCCTTCTTATTTCGGAACTGGCTTCTCCTGGGCCATGTCTGAGAAGTGAGCACCTCCCAGCTGCTGGAACAAATGAGGCAGTGTTACTGGAGAGCAATTTACCTGGCTGTAAAAACCTGAACAATCTCTCCTTGATTTCTGTTAATGTGCACCTGTCCTGCTGCACAGACTTTCTTCACCAGCTATAGTTGAGCTGAAGAGACAGACCGTGTCCATGCTCTTTGCTTCCTTGTTCGCCTCCCTCTCATTGTTGGGATTGTTATCTCTGCACCAGTCTCCCCGGCTTTGTGCAGTCGATTAAAATAGATTTATTACTTTTAGTAATATATATTTTCTTCAAAATCTCCCCACCCCATTCTTCGCTTCAGCATTTCTCATAGCAATTATTTGAGCTGCCAGCTTTCCATCGACCTTGGTGTTTCTCACAGCTATCCAAAGGATAAGGTGCTTCATAGAGTGCCAGAGCATTTATTCCTTTATTTTTCTCCCATGCTCTAACATTTGTTATATTTCTTCTCTTAAGTTTTAATTCAACAATTTTCCTTTCCATGTGACCAAGCGTCAGAGGATATACATATAGAGAATGGCTCCATGATCTCAACTCAAACACCTGTCCTTGCACTAGTCTATAAAAATGACAAGTAGTTCTTACAGTGAGTGAATTCCAGTCTTTAGCCCTGAAAGAACTGGGGGAAACACATTCCATTACTCAAGAGAGAAAATTATCTGAATTTACACCATATTCAGAGCTTTACAGATGACATGAAATATTTTAGCTGTCAAAGTCAGAAGTGTTTCAGAAAAATATGCACAAAATACAGGTTTGCAGGGCTTTGAACTTTGCCAAAACATGGCTAGATTTCCATGGCAAAAGCAGAATATACATAACTGACACATAGACCATCATATCCTCTAATGTAAAGCAATAACACTAAAGCAGTTCAAAGAAAAGGTATCCTGAGATTGTTTTAAGAGACATTAGGAAGATTAAGTATATTTTTTCCATCACTGAAATATACTCAGGAGAGGGCAAGACCAGTTTGACATAATACATGCAGCACAGGGATATGCTAAGTGCTAGTAGCAACTTTAATCATAGCTCACAGAAAAGTCTGTGTTGGATGGAAACCCTGGAGATCATCTGGTCCACCTTGAAAGTGGGATCTTCAGTTAGGTTACAAAGGGCCTTGCCAAGCTAGGTCTTCAAGATTTCCAGTGAGGAAATACTGACCTCTCTGCTTAGCCTGCTCTCATGTTTAGTTGTTCTAAACACCAGTCGGCTATTCTTTTTTTCATTCCTTATACCAAGCTAATTTCCCCTGAAGAAACTTCTGCCCATTGCCTCTTGTCCTTCCCCTGAGCATCCTTGAGAGCACCTCAGCCACCTTATCAAAACTGGAAGGCTGTGATTAGTTGCCCCCAGGACTTCTTTCCTCACTAGTGCAAATCTAGTTCCTTCAGTCTTGCCTCAGGTTCTCCAACCTCCAGCTTCCTCACTGACACTCTCTGGAGTTTTTTCCTGTCTTGAATAGAGCAGTGAGGAGACCAGAATCAGACACAATATTACAGGTCTGGCTCAGTACAGAGAAGCCTTACAGGCTGAGTCTCCTCATGCTGCTGCCCATAATCCTCCTGAGGTTTTCCAGGACATGGTTTGCCTTCATTGCTGCCACACAGCTGGCTCAGCACACTGCCCAACAGGATCCTTGGGGCCTTTCCAGCAGAGCTGCACTCCAGACATTCAGTTCCCAGCCCCTCTTACTGCTTTGGTTATCAGCCTGGAGGTGCAGAACTTCTTGTTTAGCTTTCTAGAGGTCATGGAGCCTCCAGTCCTGGAGATAATCGAAACACAACTGGACATGGCCATGAGCGATGTGATCCGACTGATGCTGCTTTGAGCGGGGGATTGAACTAGATGTGCTCCAGAGGTCCTGAATTGTTCTATGGTTCAATGACATTTTGGAAGCTTTACATTATATTTTTTTTTTTTCTCCTCTGCTGAAATGTTTAGATATTTCTCCCCTATCCAATATTATTTTTCCCAAGAAAAAGGTTCAGTCTTCTTGCTTAATACTTAATATAATGGCAATACAGGCTTCTATTTAAACAGCTGATTTGCAAGAACAGAGTGTCCTTTTTGCACACACTCAACTACTACTATGAATTTACTACACTAAAGTGTACATGGATCTTCATATAAGAACCACCACTAACAGGTCTTGGTGCTGCATTGTGCTACAAGTAAGATTATCTTTACTTTTCCTATTTCCTGCTATTTCCCTCCTTGATACTTAGATTCAGCCACTGTTGCCACTTTTGAGGAATTCAATTCCACACATGGACACTGCTTCTTTATTAAACTGTGAAGTTACACTTCAAATTAATACATTGTGACTCAAAGGTTTAGATGGATGAATGGATACAAGAAGGGAGTCATAGGATGACTTATGCATTTTAGGTCCATATTCGTAGGACCTCGAAATCCTGTCAGCACACTCAACTTGTAGATTTCTTCATTACATTGTTAAGGAAAGAAGATGTTATTGCCTTAATACAATCTTTGTTGAAAAAGATTTTGTTTTATTAGGTTGTATGCTGCCCTTTGATGCGCTCAGACTCTATTAACAGCTTTTTTACCAGCACAGCTCCAATTATTCCTGCAATTTGCTTTCTGGTACACATAATGCTTGCTTTGAACATCCATGTTGTTCAAATATTTCAATATTTTAAGTGGGATCCGATAATTACTGCAAATCTTTTTGTTTGGTGTGCAGAACTGTAGCCATTTTGCTAACAGTTATTCATTTAAATAGCGTTCATTTTAATCTCATTGGCTGAGTAATAGCAGCCTATGGAAGCAATGTCCTTCATAACCTTTCCATACCAGCCATATGATTTTGCTAGAAGATATTACTTGAAGATGCTGTAAACAAATATTTGAAGATAATTACATGTCAAAATGAGGAAAAAATAAGGATATAGTTTTCAGGAAGATTTAGTTATCGCTGCTTTGGAAGACTTGGCAAAATAGGGATGTAAAAAGCACACAAAGTACATTTGGGCACCTCTTTCAACCTCAAAAAGAGCAAAGAATTACAAAAATAATTGGTAAATTCTTAATTATTTGCAGATAAAAACTTGAAATAGATTATTCAAAACTAACATAGTCACACACACATTCATTGGGCTCATTAGAAAATACTACATTGAGATCACTATATTGAATTTTTTTGAAAGAAGTTCTGGGGAAAAAAAACCTACCACACTATTAAAGAACAAGGATAAAGGGAGAAGAGGGGAAGGAAAAAGTGTTCTACATCTGGGATGGTTTTCAAAGCAAACAACATCTGTGAATGTGACCAGATCTTCATAAGGTATTCCTATTTAGCTTTCATCTAATATGAATTTTTGAGTTAATTTAATCAGATAAGAAAATAAAGACTTATTGAGGAACTATAGGTCAACTAACAAACAGCAGAAGCAGAATGGTCAACAGAGCAAAACCAGGCAGGCTTGAATTTGAGATTTTGAAAACCAGACAGCATAATAATTATACCAAGAAAAAAGACTGAAGAAGGGGAATTCAAATAATATTTAAATTTAGAGGCAAATCAAGTATTTTAATATACTTTATCACAAAAAGCACAAGAATTAGGCCTAACACATTTTGATGGCTGTTTGTCCACCTTTCTTTTTAAGAACGCCTTTCCAGTTGAGAAACAATGCGATATCATGAGAAATAATAGTAACATGCCAGATTATAGAAGTCCATAAGGAGACCTGCACAACTTCTGATTTGTAGTGAACATGAGCAACAAAAGAGTCTGAAATACTATACAATAAATCAGGACTCTTGGACTAAACTAGAATAAGCAGGAGGGTAGTTCACATTTCTTTAGCAATTAGAATCTTTATTTAGGAGACCTGGCAGTGGCAGAGAACACCAAGGAAAAGAACAAACCAGAACAACCCAAAGGCAACTAAGTGGAAACAATGAGAGAGTTCTTATGAGCATTGTGATAATGCTACCATATATAAGTATTTTTATTTTTCATTTCAAGGTTGTAAGTACATTTGAGAATTGTACGAGCTAGCACATATATGACTGTGGCAAAATTCAGTCATTTTCAAAGTTATCAGGAATTCACTTTATCCTGAATAAACACCTCATGGTTTAAGGTCGTCTCAATTACAGACTAGGAACTGTGCTGTAGAAGAACAAACATCTTACTGCTCCTGCATACTGTGTTCTTAAGCACAAAGAGAACCTGTGCCCTCCTTCCTCCTACCAAACAGGACTATCTGGGTGCATGTTTGTGTACACATGTGCACAGGAAGCCTTAATGCCAAAAAGCGTTCAAGAACCTGCTGTAGCTGATACAAGGACTTGCCATAAATCACTGGGATTGCATTCCACAAGTTTCTTCAGGACAATCAAGCAATGAAAGAAAATTGTAAGGTATCTCCCATTGTGTGGCCCTGGCCACAAATTTAATCCAGTAA
The DNA here is from genome assembly GCA_013397845.1 of Melanocharis versteri. Classification (NCBI taxonomy): domain Eukaryota; kingdom Metazoa; phylum Chordata; class Aves; order Passeriformes; family Melanocharitidae; genus Melanocharis; species Melanocharis versteri. The sequence goes on from VZTG01001100.1 coordinate 628,930, forward strand.
ATTACAGTCAGAAGGCTACTGCTGTTCTTTTTCTTGATTATTATCTATTTTTGTGGATGCATATTATATAATGTGCTTAACACCATCTGTCCCATATACAATTTTGACTATCAGAAGTCATTGCTAAAATGTTTTGCAATTTATTTCCTTTTGCATTTGCAGATTTATATAAAGCACATCATAATCAAACATAATGACAGGAAAAACAGCATAAATCTAAAAATCTTATCCTACTTTAATCTTGCTAACTTAAAACTCAGAACCTTAGAGATAGCTGTTGTTTACACAATCTTAACAAAACAATCTCTCATATTGGGAGGATTAAATCAGTAAGCCTTGATCTCTATGCCAGATGTCAGCTATGCATTTATTTGAAGGGTAAGCACACTAGCACTGACAGATTCAAGCTTGTCTTGCTCCAAGACAGCTCTATCTTGTCAGGGACAGACCCAACCCCCAACACCTTCACTTCATGTGAAGGCTATTTAGCTTATAAGTGAAGAGGAAGCATGCATGGATGGAACTGGAAATTTCACAAAGAACAGAAGAATCCTTATTTGTTGATTCCCATTTTGGTATTTATGGACTATCATTAGTAATTCAGCTGTATCATCCTTAAGTGGCACTTGGGCTCTTGAGTAACTCTGCTCTCTGTGTAGCTGGGCCTGCAGTACCTATGATGAAGTTGATTACACAAAGACATGTCTGCAGAACCCTCCCTCGCATACCCACACCAGAGCACGTCACTTTTCCCTACAGTAAACCCCAGTGCGAAAGTGCTTATTTCTACTCTCTTTCTTGCAAATTTGCTTCATACTCTGGGGTCTTTGGCAAGGTTTTTGATCCTGATGGGTCAGAATCTATTCTGACTAGTTGCTTTTCAAGCTCTACTTTTCTCTTTCCAATTCTGCTTTAACAATTAATTGGCCAATAGTGTAATGCTTTTTCTACTTCATTTGGATACACTCCAGGTTTGGATATTTGATCTCTCATTTCTAGTAATCTTCATGTTGCTATTTAACCATGTTGACTTCCTGTAATGCTCCTGAAAGCCTCTCCTAATGGGTTACAGGCACTGGTACTGCCTGATCAGTATGTCTCCAAGGCACGAAAAATTCACTTTTTATATACCTTATATCTTCTATTGCAGAAATAATAAATCTTTTTTATTTATGCTCTCTTTTAAGTTGGTAAAGCTGTGGTGTCTGATTTTGGTCTTTTCTGACAGTGTAGGGGTGGCTACCAAGAACATACCCACCCTAGAACGGATGCAGAGCTATTGCTACTTCATCCCCTCTTTGGAGGGAGCAATGGGAGTCAACACAGCTGTTCTGCACAACCTCTGCAATGAATGTTCAAGGGAAAACAGAACAGCTCAGCCATAAACTTACCTGAGAAAGCGTGCAATGATCTAAATTTACAGTAATGAGAAGTTTTAATTTGATACCAGAAACTCCAAGGAACAGATGAGGTCACGTTTTGGCTAATGAATGTAATATGCACTGTTGCTGTCAGGAGGCACTTGTCTAGGACTAATGCCATTACTGTTATTTATAGTAAGAAAATTACTAGTAAAAAAACCCAATACCAAAGCAATGCACAACAGCAATTTACAGAATTACAGAATAGCAAATAAACCCATACATAGTCTGGATANGGACAGCTTTTTTACTTATTAATGACTGTTTATTTAGCATATGTAAAACAGAAAAATCTCAATTTATAATTATTCTAGCTTTGTGTTACCAGTTCTGTTTTTTTTTCCTTTGTTTAGCCCCTTCTATAAATCACACTGCCCAGTAGACAAGTTTATTATACAAGTATAGGAGATATATAGTCATCTAGGTAAAATACTTTAAAGAGGAATTTCATTTGAGCCTCATTTCAAGCTCAAACACGGAAAAGTGGAGACCTTGATGAGCTACTTATATTGGGGTATTGTTTATGATCCTGAATATTGATTTGAACACAGATAAATAAAATATATTAATTTTTCCGATATTTCTACTTGAGATGTAAAATTTTCTTCTATATCTCTGCAAGAGAAAGCTAAAAAAATTGCACAATACAATCTAACTCTGTGCTACTCCTTGGCCTTCTCCCAAGGTATCCTAGACCGATCTGAAAGTCTGAAAGACATAAGTTCCTCGAGAAACACAGTGCATTCTGAGTTCCCCTCTACACCAACCCCTTCTACTAGTTATAAAGAAATTGTACAGAGAAAAGGATCTCAGGGTCAATATATATGGTCTTATATGAATATTAGTGAGTGAGCAGAGCCTTTTGTCCCTTTCTGCATGTTATCCTTTCTTAAGGAGTCAGGCTTGCAACTTATATTTTAATCTTTCTTTAAAAAGCACCGGGTCTCAGTTCTTCAACATTTAATACCCTTTTTCATTGATTCTCAGTGTTCAGAGTTAATCTTCAAATTTTCACACCATATGCCCTCTTCATATTTTGCAAGTGATAAAGGAAATGGAGAATTTCAAAACAGGGCTAATAGTTTGCACTGACTAGAGATAAATATGCATTTTGAGCAACTTCAAAGTATAACAAACCAATAAACAGCTCTAGAAAAGAAAGAAAGAAAATCAGGGTATTTTCACCCACCACCAGCAATCAAATAACTATATTTGATCCGATAACAACCTGCACTGTTCACTCAATACTCATGCTCGATGACTATTCACAGCTCATGCACATCTACTTCACCACTATTTTATTTATCAGAATGGAGGCAATTGAGGAGAATAATCCCTATGAAATAATAAAATATCCTTGGAAAAAAAGTCAAGCCACAAAATAAGATTCTGGGTTTCTATTTCGTGATAATATACCTTCAGAAATAATTTCATGGCTTTATTTGAAAAATGGGTATAATCCGAGTGAACAGATACAATTCCTCTTTCTCTACAGCCAGAAACACATTATCCTTTTAAACAAGAAAGAGTATTCATTTCCTTCTCTTTCCTTCCTATCCTCATGGAGGGGAATAAGAGGGGAAAAAGCAGAGGACAAAGAGTAACACCCCTCCTTTCCATTTGCAAAGGGTGACTCTTCCATCAATACCACAACATGTAGCTGCACCGGTATCTATGTTACTTTCTTAGCTTCTCAAACAATTCCTGCATTTCATATTATTTTTCTACAGTGATGACAGTTGACGAGCAACATAGAAAGTGTTTCTGAGTCATTTTACACATTAAGTCTGCTATAGGCATAACAGGACTATAGAATTTCAAAAAATAATTTAAAAAACCCCAAAAAACCAAACCAAAACAAAAAAAAACCAACAACACAAAAACTTCCCCAAAGCCTTGCAAAAGAGCTGTGGCTGCATCAGAAGCCCACGCTGGAGCAGGCTGCTGGCCTGTGGATCCATGGAGAGAGGAGCTCATTTTGGAGATGGTTTGCTGGCAGGAATTGTGTCCCCACAGGGGACCAGTCTGGCTAGAGCAGTCTGGCTACTGGAACTTAAAGGCCAATTTGTAGTTTTATGGAAAAAAAACCATCACACCTGCCTTCAAGAGATCTAGGCTTACATTCACACTTTTTCACTGCTTGCTGCATGACCCTTGGTTAAGTAATCTTTGTGTTCCATTTTGACAGGTTTAATGTAATATCGAACATTGATGTGCCATAAAGATAACAGTAACTTGATAGAAGACAACAGTACAAGCACAGATACCCATCCTGTTTTAAGATTAGCTAACAGGAAGTCTACTAACAGACTTGGTGGGGCTGATAACAGTAACTTACGAGACAGAAAGAAGAACTCATGCTCAAATATCTTGTTTCCAATCACAGAAGTGTGAGTGATAGAGAAAAAACGGAGTATCTCATTCAGTGAATCCTGATTTTTTACTGCTAAAGATCCTTTTTGTTGACAGAGCTTGTAAATTTTGAATTCTGGGAAAAACCTTACACGTTTGAAGAGTGTCACCATTACAACTGAGGCATTTAGCATTTTCAGAATTTGTTTAATACTTAGCTAACAACTACTGATTAAACATTTGAATAGGCAGCCAATTTTACACATTTCCAAACTATGAGTGTTTAAATAAAAAAACATCATTCTGCTGCTTCACACACATTGAGGGTTTTGTGCTTATCTGGAAAAGAACAGTGTGATATCGCTCCCGCATCACTGAGACTTACGGATGTTTTACTATGCTTTTATTGCCAGGATCAGATTTTCAACAAGACTCTCACTGTATTGTTTGCAAACCAGGCATACCAAGAACACACTTTTCCCAAGGAAGAGTGGCAAACAGGCAATGCTTCAGTTCACGAGAAAGGCATGACTTACCTTGTGAAAGTTCCTGAAATATGCTGCCTTCTCATCTGGGAATTTTTCTAGCCTCCTGGGTCCTTTACTGGAAGCCTTCTTGAAAACCAACCAACAACGCCTAAAAATCTGAGAACAAAATCAATGGATTCTATTAGTTTTTCTTTAAAGGTGGATAGTATCACAAATGCATTCAGTTACAGAACTGACTTAGGAAGAAATTTTAAAATGACAGTGTTTCACTTTAAGAGTCTGGAAAATCCAGAAAACATAACTTCTACACAAGTATACCAATTTGTCAATTTATACATATTGATTGCCAATCCTTTGTAAACTTTTTTGCTTCAATTTCTGTCTTTAGTGTCAAAATTGACAATTCCTGAGATGCAAGTAAATCCATGAGCTTTGAATATGAAAAGCATTTTAAGACTGACAGTAGAGAAAGTTCTTTCAGAAATCATGCATTTCTAGCTTTCATATTTGTCTGTCCTCTTTTTCTATGAGAGGATTGATACCATTGCAAAACATTCATTGCAGCTTTTAACAGAACACAGTAATCACCTTTAGCATCAATGTGTGCACAGAAAAGAAAACACATGGTTGAAGTAAGAACTAATGTGATCATGTCTGGACAACAACATCTAGTTCTCTCACTTAGTTCAATGACAAACTTTCTAAGGAAAAACTATGCAGATTAGTAAATTTTGGGAACATGTAGTGAAAAATAAAACTCTCCTGAAAATTTTAATGAGAAATATGCTAAATTTTGCTTATAAAGCATTTTTAAACAAGAAGGGTACTTTATTAGACTACCAACCAAGCATTCTGATCATATTGCCATAACCAGAATTTTAAAATAAGAATTGAATTATCAAATAATCATACATTTGTAGTTCAAATAGAAGCTGATTAATGATAATCTTCTAGACTATATTATGCAAGTAAGAGACTAGATATCAATCTAATTTTATAATCTATGACAGCAGTTTACTTCATTCTTTTCTCCAGTACTTGGACAGCTCTATAAACAACACCATATGAAATTTTATGTTATTAATTCAAGGATACATTTAGAGAAGTCCCAAATCCAATACTAGTTAATGATTCCACTGGCCATACATGAAGAGCCTTAATTCAGTATAAATTCTACAAAGTTTAATGACACAGCACAAGAAATATGGTAGTATTGAATTTGGATCAACCATATCTCCCATTAAAAAAAAACCAAATATTTAAAAATAGCAAGGAAATATGAGCAGGCAGAGTTTTTGCCTCAGTCTGCTGTCTAAAGTGAGTACAAGCAGAAAATGTAGTGTCATTAAAATAATTAAGATTAATTAACCACATGATGATATAATACTACTGACACTATCCTGTTGCCACTATCTAAGATGAATGTTATCAGTCAAAATAAATGTTTTCTTTTAAAGACCTACCATTGGGCTACAGTATCAATATGTTTAATTATGAAGACTTTTAGAAGAAAACATGGCATGCAATTAAATCTTCTGCAAGTATACTTCTTACAAAGCATACACCTTCTAGGCTTTTTCAAAGGTTCTAAAGTGACAACTGTACAACCATACTTTCTATCTCAGAAATTACTTCACCTATCCTGAGGGAAAGCAAAGACAATATCATATTTCCTGAAAAAAAATGACATTACACTTTGGGACATCATAAACCGTCTTTATTAGATAGTACTTTCTTCAAATAACATCTTGGCAGTGTTGCAACTTGACTTTACCAAAACTACAGCACTGCTCCCACAGTAATTTCTTGATTAAACATATTAACTCTACACAATTTTGTAGCGTGAACAGCTCCACATACAAAGATATAGAATATTCACACTTTTTTGAACTTAACTAAAAACAGCAGCACCAACTGTCTGAAGGGACATATTCATTCATTTAATAAAAGTCTCACTTTTAATAATACTCCTGGTTCTTCTGGGATCTTGGGTGGTGTTTTTAGTCTAGGTGTAATTTCAGTTAATTTCTCTTCCTCTGAGGAAAGTCTTTTCCTAGAAAGTTCTTTATCAAGGTAAAAGCCACTATCTTAATTTCCAATGTTTTCTTGATTTCCTTATTTTCACTACATGCCTTTAATGTCTTACAGTCCTCTAAAAATTCTCTTTAGAAAAACCAGACCAACCCAAGTTATCACCTGTAGTGGTGGGTTTTAGCATAGCCATGGAATCTGCATTTTACAGATGACCTGAGTTTTTGGGAGCTGGTGAAAATGAAACAGATATATTGTGTCGATTAACAGAAGTTTTTCAAATGTTGGTGGAGGGGGTTTGGTTTTTGTTTGTTTGTTTGTTCATGGTTTTTAAAATATATTTTTTATATGTGTGGATATGGGACAGTCATATTTTATTGCAATACGAAGTATCAGTTAGATCCAGTACATTACAAATATCCCCAAAAAAGGCAAACTAGACATCAGAGTCAAGGAGTCAGATCTCTCCCTGTAAGGATGAGAGCATTTTCTAGATCAAAGATCATCTAATGCAGACTCCGAAGCACTTCCTTTAGAGACAAATGAGCAGGTTCTCCAAAATAACAGCTTCAGACTTTTTTTAACTGGATATCAATTTGGGACTGTGTGAAAGTGAGTTTGAGGGTTTGCAGAGAAGCTGATGAAATTCTAGAGGAAGGGTTTGACCTCCTTATTACTGGGAACTACCATCAAATACTAGGGCTAGATGCTAGTTATCTTTAAGGATGCTCCTCATCAGGCCTTTTCACAAATTTCAGAACTGAGATGAATTCAAAGGCTTCAGCACATAGACTGATGGAATGAATAGCCTTCGCTTTTAAAGAACACTGAATAGCAAGAGGCGGGAAACATAAGTTTGTCCTTTAGACTGCAACTGCTTCAATTTATTGGCATGTTTTTTCCGGACCTTTAAGAAGAGAAGAGATCTGAAGAATGAAATGGCCCAAAGAGGACTTCTGATATTCTATGTACATATGCCAAGATACATCCTTGCATTTAGATTATATTTTTTGCAACATAGTTTTAAAGCTGGTATAAACATATACAGTTCCATGGCATTTCAGCAGCATTTTACCTTATTATGCCAACAGACACTTTGTATCTTAGTGTTTGAAAAAGCATTAGCATATGAATTTACCTATAAATATGAATAAATAGGTGCAGATGTGAGCACACAGCAAACAAACATTTGCCTTTCATAAGGCACCTCATTGTTATACAGAAGCCTACTCAATTATTCACGAACTGTGAGATACTCTTTTATCCCTGCCCTACTTTAGGATGCCATTGGCTGTAATCAAAACTTCTGAAAGACTTCTAAAGTCCTCAGATAATTGGGAAAGCCATTGTGAGAGAAATCAGCATCAGCCCTTTCAGAACCAAGAGAATTAGAACCACTCACTGTGTTGTCTCCATAATACTTACTATTTCCTGTGAGACTTTAGTGTCTATTTTCCACATGTTCTTAGTTGAAGAAATGACAAATATTTGATCATTTAATCAGGGTTACATCCTTGGATGAGCACTCACTGTTCAACAAATATGATTTTAAAATTTTGTATCAAGGGTAAACAACAGAAAGTCTACCCCATGCCATTGTTTTTTTTATTGGAGAAATTCAGGAAGATGGCATTAAGTACATGCTGGGTTTAGACTTCCTTTTATTACTGTATCAATTAGAAGGACAAAAACTTGTTCATTACAATCTTGAGAAGGATTCCATTGAAATTACCTGCAGAGCCTTAGGCATAGCAGAACCTCTTTAAACAACACCCTTCCCATCTCAGTTTTACAAGATGGGCAAAGCAGAAAAAAAAAAATATTCCTCCAGATTCTATTACCCAGGATGTTGTGCAATTATGTATCAGTAAGCCATGGCAATAACTCAGCACACTTGTGGTCTGGTGAGAATTGATTAGGTTGCCCCTTGCGATACCATAGGGGAATGATTTTGATTACAATGTACAAGCTTGAGGGGGAGAGCAGCCTCTTTCCTAGAGATGGACCCTGAGCAGCCTCACCTTGTTACTGAGGGAAGAGGATTCCAGAACCTGGAACAATATAACCTTATCACCCCCCCAAATGATTTCTGAAATCTTTCCAGTCAGAAATTTGACTTCCAGTGCTGATACATTTCCATTTATCTCCAGAGATCCTTTCTTTTATATTTTACTTGAAACACTGCAACAGATCAATTAATTATGAAATCCCCACATAATCTTATTTTCATACTTTTTCTTCTGCTTAATACAGTACACTGCTCAGCTCAAATTTCCACTATGATCATATTTTTAATATTCTTAACTAATATATGCAAAAAATTTGGCCTCTGAATGGGCCATTACTTTTCACACTCACGTCATACAATTCTGCTTTATTGTTGCCATGGTCGTTCATAACAAATCCATTAAAACACATATTGCAGGAAATCCACTTGCTAGATTTTTTTTTTTTTTTTTTTTGTTCAGAAAGAAGATAATATTTTCCCTTTTTCAGAAAAAAGAAAGTATTTTCCCTTTTTCTAAAATAATTAAAAATAATTGGTTTACAGTGGAAATCTTATGTATGATTTTAAATTTTTCAGAGATATCTAAGGCCTTTTCCTAGTCATTTACAATAAATGCTTTTGAGATTCACATTTCTTTTTATCCACAGCTGTAGCCAATAAAGCTTTCTCAGTCATCGCTAATATTTAGAGAAGGGATTTTTATTGACAGGTTTCTACACATTACTCCAGAAATTTCACACTCAAAAAATCCAATACAAAATCAGAAACAAAAAAAAAATCCCCCATCCTTTTTTTTTTTTTTTTAATAAAGTTACAACACTATAAGCTTTTTTTCCAAACCACTTTAGATGCTCTGAAATCTCCCTGCGCCTATCCAAAAGACAGTACAAATGGCAGCTTTCTTGGGTGTATTGGAAAACCATCTAATTTTCTGCCACTAGCTGCAGAAACATTTGTCTCTTGAGAGAAACAGCAATGAGTCAGCTCCTAATTACTAACAGAAACCATCACTGACCAGGACAGGCACTGAAGCATCACTCATGGGGCTTTTTGCTAGCATAACCCATCAAATTTTCTCCCAGGAAGACAACGACAAAATAATATTCAGGTCTGCATTTACATCTCATTATCTACAGAAAAGGCTAGTTGATTTCTCATCCCTGACTTGCCATGTGCATTGCTCTCCTGTTTGACAAGACAACATCTGCAGTATATGCATTAAAACCACTAAAATATGAATGCATTCAAATTTACCTCACTAGTTTTCTCCATTAAAAATAGATATTTTTAAGGGTTATGTGAGAGAAATGCAGTTTGTTGTGAGATTAAAAAATATGTAGTCACAATTTAAAAATATAGCATTCATAATGAGAAAAATAAAAACAGTTGTCACAGTAAAGTCATATTAACCATTGTTTTGACATCCACCATTTTTTGATTATGTGCATAATTTGGCTAAGGGAGAAGAGACAAGGGGTTACACCTTACTGCTTCAGTGAAACTACACTTGTCATACATTCAAGTAAAGCTTAAGAGAAATTGAAATGCAGTTATTATCTGTAAAAAGGCCCAGGAGGAAAATGGGAATTCATACCTCAGCCTAAAGAGCAAGTTACAGAATCTAAGTTATTGCTGAGTCAATTCAACAGAAAGAAAAACCCCCAAACTACAAACCAAAACACCTCATCGTTGCAGTCCATTTACCTGAGCTACCAACACTTGAACAGCTCTGATTTTGCTGTCTACCTTTTTGACAATAGAAATGAAATACAGTTCCCACTGCACTAATTGGGTGCATTTTGGGTGGCAAATTTGGATTCGTACAAAGAAGCAAGAGAGGCGGAGCACTGCTGCACAGCACCGAGCTCCCAAATTAGCACAGAGGGTGCAGAGTGGCAGGGAATTGAGGCCAGCTCCTGCTCCTTTACCACACTGCTGGGAACTCACCTATCTGCCAGCAGCACGGCAGAGATACTCCACAGCCATCTGATATCCACCAGCCAAACAGGAGAGGCGAAATGAATCCCTAGCCCTGTTCAGAAGCAAGAGCTCCTGTCAGCAGCTCTGAGATGTGGGGCTAAGACTTTACCACAAGATACAATCAGCTTGGGTAGTTTTCAATTTTTTTTTTTCGACTGAGTCTAACTCTCCACCTGCTCTTGCCTATTTCAACATATTTTCTTCAAATGTTACCAAACTATCTACCACATAGCAACCACAATAAAAGCAAAGCTGTTTAAACTGTAAAGTCAGGATTACAGAAATCCCACAAATATATACCAAAAAAATTACTAGTAGCATCTTTAATTAAACATAGTGTCTGAAGGTATGCTACGAATACTATCCAGCAGGGAAACATCTCTCATATATGATAACCTTGCATGCACCCTTGAGCTTCATTTCATCATCCAAATTAGGGAGCAAGTTAAACTTCCAGTTTACAGAGCTTGGAGCATGACCTTCTGCAACAATACAATTAGGTGCTAGATAATTTTAGTGACATAGTTCAAATCCTAAAATTTCTGATGGCATTTTTTTATTACTAATATTTTGCACATTGCAAATCTGCTGGCATTTAAAGTTAGGAATTGAAGAAATAAAGAAACATCTGCTACAAACTGTTTCATCTAAGATTAGATCAATCCTTGTGAGCTTGATTGCAGTCTGACAATTAGGATGGTTAGAGAGAGATGATTAGGGACAATTCACCCGGTTATAGTATACACACGTCATCTTTTTGCTGCCATAACATGCCATTATAGATTCATATAGATGCTTATAATATACTATAATTTATGGTGTTATAGTCACAGGCTATACATGTAATCCATAAAAGGATTTATTTTATTATTAGGGATTTATGTGAAATCAAAGTACACCATAGCAATTTTCCAACTATTCCTCTACTAGCTAAACTACTCTGTGCACGATGCACATGATGCAAACACTTTAGTTATGGAATCCAAAGGCTTTTTTTATTTTATTTTTTTTAAATATCTTTGAAAGAGAGATCATGATACATGTCTGAACAGATCTGGACCTTGTATTCCTGTAAAAAAGTGTTAAACGACTTCATCAATCCTTAAGCACCCATAGTTTAAAACCTCACCACTGTTGCTTTGTTTCGAAGTACCAGCAGGGCAATTCAAGAGCAGGACAGCCTACACAAATAACACACTCTGACTCCATAGCAGTCTGCAGGTCAGCAGAATTTATAACTTACATCTGAATTGATCTGATGGTTATTTAAAAAAATCAGGTCCAGTACCCATTCCTTTTGGCTTTCTGCATCTCTGACTCAGTTTTGGCAAGACTAACCGCAGTGATCCTTTTAGAGGAAAACTAATACTGCTCACTTCATGTCTGGCCTCAGAGCTGATGACAAAAAAAACCCCTTGAAACCAGAAGAAAAATTTGGTTTCAACAGTTTTAGCACACATCCAGCACAAAAATCACAGAGCTTGCAATATTTTTTAAAGGAATTATTATGCTCAAGATATCTCAAGCATTTCACTGAGCTTGAGCTGAATGTGCAGCACCTGCTTAAGAACAACTATGTACCCATGTATGTTGGTATCTCCTCCTACACATAATTTTCTAAATGTAATCAGAAAAAAATACCAGCAGAGAAACTTATGATTTTGCACTATTTTAATATTAAATTTGAGTAAGTTCTCAAACTGAACTGGAGTAGCTACCTTATTTAACTCACCTGAAATTTGTTGGGGTTTTTTTGGTTTTTTTTTTTTTTTTTTTTTTTTTTTTTTTGTTTTTTTTTTTTTTTTTTTTTTTTTTGTTTTTTTTTTTTTTTTTTTTTTTTTTTTTTTTTTTTTTTTTTTTTGTGTTTTAGTGGGGTNTTTTGTTTTGTGGAAATACCAGTGGTTTTTTCCCACTTAAAAAAAATGTTTTACTTTAATTAGTTACAAGTAAACATAGTCCACTTGAATTTGAAAAACTACAAAGGATGGTTTGATATATTGCAATGGAAAGTAATATTTAGAGCAGAAAACTAGGACTCCTTTCTTTTTAATACCATAAATACACAAACAAATAATGGAAATATCACTATGTTTCTTCCATAGATGAGCTTATTAAGCTGAAACATGGTATCTTTTATGCATATTTTGTAGACAGTCATCACTTCTTGAAAAAATTAAAGCTATTAATTGTACCTACAAGTGAACTTAATGCTGAGGAACAAATGAGTTATTGAGATAGAATTCTTATTTACGTCTCTAGACAACAAAATTCAGACCATTACACACAAGCTGAAATAACACACTTACATTGAAAGATGGTATCTATCAGCTCAGATCCTTAGTACTTTATGTTAGGAAGGAAGGGATTTGTGAAAGTAAGTGTTAAAAAATCAAACCCATGCAACAGAGTACCTTAAAATGAAGCAGAGCTTCAGAACAAAACTGTAATCACAGACATCTGTTCTATACTACCAAGGAGAAAAAAAATCAAATAATTTTTACAGCTCCAATTTAGAGGGCTACAAGCTCAAATTTATCTTCAGAATCCAAAATTATTCCTTAGGTTTACATCAGCTAGATTTTCTAACACATCATGGAATCATAGAGCATTTTGTGATGGAAGGGACCCTAAAGATCATCCAGTTCCAACCCACTCCCCATGCACCATTCAACCAGGCCTTGAACACTTCCAGGGATGGGGCACCCACAACTTTTCTGTCCCTGCGCCTCACTACGCTCACTGTAAAGAATTTCTTCCTAATATCTAATCTAAACCTACTCTCTTTCAGTTTAAAGCCACTGCCCCTTGTCCTATCATCACATGTCCTTGTGAAAAGTCCTGCTTCATCTCTCTTAAAGGCCCTCTTGCCCTCTTTAGGTACTGGAAAATTCTCTAAGGTCTCCCTGGGGCATTCTCTCCTTCAGGCTGAATAACCTGAACTCTCTCAGCCTGTCTTCGTAGGAGGGTGCTCCAGCCCTCTTATCATCTATCTTCTCTCTACATTATTGCAGAGAAACCCATCTTAGTCAAGGCATCAGAGTCCTCATGATGCTGTTGTTTTGACTGATAAAATAAGTGAAAAGTTTGCTTTGCATGGGATTTAACATAGCTGAGCACAGCACTAAGTCTAAAACATTTTTTTGTGAAGAAAAAATGATGAGAGCTGACTGTAAGTGCCACTGTATATTTATGTAAGAGTATAATTGCTAACATCAATCGATCCTCAGAGTAGAATAGGAAAGTTTGAGCCTTTTATTCTTTGACACATTTTGTCATTTCAGCATATATTTAGAAAACCTTGCCAATTTAGCCACACTGATGTAAATGGGTGAAAGCCCACTGTAATCTGTAAGTGACTCTATAAATGCCTGGTCAGTCCCCCTGGCACATGGGCATGCACGAAGTGTATGCATCATGTTTATACAGTGAGACTAAACAATATAGAATTACCAGTGTAGAAGAAAAGCTCTTCAAAAATATTTTGATACACTGTACCACAGAAGAGGAACAGATTTTAAAAACGGCATTTATCTATGGCATAATCAATAATCCTCTGAAATATCAGTTTGCATGACTCAATTGTGTTGGTTTCCTACAAATCAAATTAATCCTTTTTTTTAATGTAGTTAGATATGCTGCTTTGAATCCCCTTTAAATACTATGATGTGGCCACCAGATTTTGTGGAGAAATTAATCTTACATAGAAAATCAGGGGTTCTGCAAAATGAAGCCTGCAGCAGGGTTCGAGCAGGACCATACAAGAAATAATGTTCAAGAGGATGTCTAATTTCAGTGCTGTTTTTCTGGCATCACCTGCATTACTGTAACCTATAGGTTAAATCTCCTCCTGACAAAGAGTCACAGTTATAAGAGATGCTAGCATGCCCCAAAGACCTTCATTACTTCTTGCATTTAAATTAACTGAGGAAGATGAATTCATATCTTGTGGTAAGTGGAAATAGTTAAAAGCTCAGAGTTAGCAAGAATTCTCTACCACAGAAACTAAATGGATACTAAAATGGAGTAATTCAGTGATGTTTTCTGCAATTTTTATGCACAGAACTACCTTGAGTTTTTAAAGTAAAAAAAACCAAACAAAAATCAACTTAAACAACCTAAAAAAACCACCAACCATCACTTGCTCTGGGTTGTAAGTTTCAGATGAATGCAGACAGAAAGATACATATTTCAAATACTGCTTCATTTGTATAAGTGATTTGCTTTCTGCCACTCTTGTGCTACTTATTTTACTGTATTTCCTGAAAATCTCTGCTTAAAGATGTTACCAGTCTGCTATTACAATGCATCAATATTGTAACGAATAAAGATGTAATCCAAAGCAAGAACAGGATGAGAAAACAAATGCTTTTACGCACAACTAAGAGGATTTGGAAGAAAAAGCTATAGCCCTTAGCTCTTGTAACTACCAACACCAGTTCTGTTCAGTTATTGTTGCAACAGCAAATTTTTAGCAGATAAAGACAGCTTTTACTCAAAGAAAAATAGCATGAAATAGCTTCCCTCAGAACACAAATGCAGCTGGTATGTTACATTCCCAGACAGGATGTCCTGGGGGGAAATAGCTACTACAGGGGATTAGGAACCACGTTCTTACGACCCCAGGGAAATAAAGCAGAGGAAAAGCAGATGGTTTCCAAACCCAAACTTCCTAAGTCCAAAAGACCATTCTGAATTCCCTGCTCTGCACCTGTGATAGGTCTCCAAAAAACCTGCCCTGAACTGTTTGAGAAATTTACCCAAAATGTGTCCAGGTGAATCCACAGAAGCCATGCTTTAGTGTGCTTTGGCTCAGACCCAAACTGGTAACACTCAAGGCCTCATAGACCAAACATGAATTTCTTTGTCAAAGGAATCATGGTCATCCCACTAAGCTAATATTATTATCTAAGAGGAAAAAACCCCTCTCAAAACAACTTTCCCACCCCTCCCACTACTTCCACTGATTATCACCAGCATTCCAGAACTTGTAGGAGCTAAGATTGTCCTTCTACAGCTATTTCCCATGGGCAGAAGAAAATTATTAGTCTACCCAACTGATGCTATTTATTTTTGTAGTTTTATCAGCCGTTTAGAAATAGAAAGCACATTGATTTTCTGTGCTCTGGGGACCACATGAGGGCATGAGGGGGTGGAAGAAGAGAAAAAAAAAAAAAGTTGTAGGATTTCTGGTCAAATTTAAGAGAGTACAAACATCTAGAATGTTGGTTCAACAGTAGCTAATACAAGTACCTCTTGTCACTTGCAGTATTAAAAGTGCATATAGGACAAGAGCAGGAAGTTGTGTTGCTCCCTTCTCGTTTCCTGCTGCTGCTGAGATGGTCTCAGATATAAGATTTGAAGCTGTAATGTGCAGTCTAACAAAAAAGAAAAGTGGGGTGGGAATGCTGTGTGCTCATACATTCTACCAGAATCAACATTTGGTTTTGCAGTATTAACTCCCATGTTAGTTGTGAGGTCTTAGTAAGAGTTTAAGACTGAAAATGTAGGTAGCTTGTTACAGATACAGCTTTATTATATAGTGACAGCAACGAGCAAACTCCCAAACTACAGCAAGTCGGCTTTTTTGTTAAGCAACCTTTCCATGTAAAAAGTCAGAAGAAAACTATGGTTACAATACAAAGTATGCAGATTTTATGGAAAATATCCAGTAGGTTTAATAGAATGATTACCTTTATTAATAACCACTGTGAGTAAGAGCATGCTATGAATCATGAACTACAAAAAAATTTGCCAAATTCTGTGTGATACAGAATTCTATAAATTCAGATACTGTGAGAGAAGGGACTAAAAACTTTATTATATTTTTTAAATATTAGAACAGTTAAATAAGCAAAGTATTATGACCAACCCTTAGCAATTCAAGAATTTATGTCTATGGTAGCTTTTGACTAGCTCACCACAGTTTCTGTCTTACACATCGAAAGTCCACAGGAAGTGGACTTGACTGATTTATAACAAAGCCATGGTGAGAACTCCTAAATGATTTTCAATACCTTAGAATTAATATTTCTGATTTGGAGGTGGGGTATGGAGCAGAGACAAGGAAGTTTTTGGTGCAAAATTGAATAAAAGAACACTGGAAATCTCAGTCATCCTCATTGAACAATTCAGAGTTTGAGAGGTGTTTTATATTTGGTATATATTTACATTATCTATCTACCAGATAATACATGCAGCACATAAATTCTGTCTCTGCATGTTAATAAACACATATTATGACCATTCTCCAACAGATGTATACCAGAAACAGGTTTCTAAAATCACAGTTATATTTCCAGTATCTTAGAAATTAATCCAAGCAACTCTTTGTTTGTGATCATTAAAACTCTTGCCTCGAGACAGACAGGTCTAAGTCCAGCACTGCAGAGCAGCAATTGCTACACATTCCTTTTTGCTTTAAAGTGTGCACTTAAATGACCCAGCTTGCATATGAACCGAAATAGAGTTAGGTAAGAGTTGGGCATAGATGAATGAGAGAAAATGTGCAAGTCACTGAGCCCTGCCTCCCTCAGCTGCAGAAAGCCACACAATAGGTGCCTGCTACTCCTTCTGTACTCATCACACAATTTATATCTAAGGAGATATTTGAAGTGTGACACTTGTTCTTGTTGTCCTTATGGTATTGGTTAACTAGGATCGAAATAATTTTCTTTTCTGAAGAGTCACGGGGAAAGAAAATACGGGACATTTCACATTCATAATTCTTTTTCATAGGTGCTCAGTGTCTAATACATGGCCACCTCTGCTTTGGAGAGATAGTTTTTATTGTGATTTAATTTATGAGCCTTGTCCCAGAGCAAATTCTAATTCTTGCAGCTAACATCTGCATGAAGGGATTTTTGCCTTTTACTCCAAATCACTTGTTTCAGTACATTCCACTACTGGCTTTTGTATTTTTAACATCTATTATAAGGAATCTACCAGCAGAGAGCCGTTCAGGTGAAGACATGTTATTTCAATGCAGCATTCACCAGTGAACTCACGGCCTCAGGTCACAGCAAGACAGCCACCGTGACACTCAGCAGTTGAGGATGCTGTACCATCATACTTTTTGATGGCAGAGGCTTTTGTTCTATTTTTCTTTAGGAGGATCCAGATGTATTCTTCTCAGCACACAATATGTAATTCTTCCTTCGGCTCGTCTACCTTTCAAATTAACAAGTCCCTGGTTCCTACTGTTTTCCCTATGGTCTCCTTAAGTCTGCCCTGCTGGACTTTTAAGTATCTTTCAATAATCACTTTAAATTAGTCCAGTCTTGGTTTATGATAGATTTAAGCTCTAAGACTTCATAAATTAATAAAATATTGCATAAATGGAGAAGGCTTATAATGGAAGATCAGCCCTATTTACAGTGAAGTTTTTTTTTAACCTGTTCACAGAATTCTCTCTCTATGGGTACGTTTCTGCTGCTATTGCTATTGTTGCACACAACAGGAATTCCCTTCTTCTATGAACTGTTGCCATTCTTTTATTAGTAGCAGCACAGCAATTGAAGAATATTATTAGCATTAGTAATTGTCTCACAGGATAAGTTCCACCAGATACACTGTGCAATGCCATAGAGGAGTCTGTCTGGTTTTCTATACATACACAGCTGAAGTTTCCAATTCTTAATCATTAGCAAACATCAACCTACAATACTTGCTTTAGTGTAATGTGCTTTAAAATATTTTGTAGATCTTTTTTGCTTCTGAAGGCTGCCAAAACATCATTAAAATGCAGTTTTCAATGGTACAGGCATTGGGAGACAGGAGGTTTATGGGGGTTTTCATTTTTTCAAAACTTGGTCTTTGTGGAAAGTAATAGCACAGTTCACTATGTGGTTTTCATGTCTTATTTATATTGAATTTTTCCAGACATCTTTCGTAGATGAAGGGCTTGCTCAAAAGGGAGTGAGAGCAATATTCCCACTGACCACAGGCAGAAACCAGAAGAAAAGAGAGCAATGGTCTGTTTCACAAAACTGAGCCAAGCTTGGCTTCAAAATACTGTCATTAAGATGGGTGGTCAGAATTACTCTTAACAAGTCTATGTAAATATTTTCCTGGTTTCTTTTCAGTTTGGTTTTTTTTTGTTTGTTTGTTTGTTTTTTTTTTAATCACTGCTAACAAAAAATTCACAATCAAAACACAGTAAAAAATTAGGAAAAAAAAGTTTTTACAAGATATACCTACACAGATCAATACTAGAACTGATCTTTGGGACAAATTCTTTCTATAGGCACAGTATTATTAATATTTCAGAGGCATTAGAATTGTCCTGACAGAATTTACACCAAGTAGTCCACTTATATTCAGCTTGTCTTTCTGTGGTCTTCAGCATCCAGAAATTGAGAAGACCATATATTTTTTATTTCAACCTTTAGTTCTAGAAGTCTTTAAATCACTTCCAATTAAAATTGAAGCCATATAATTCTGCCTAGGACTAACGAAATAATTTTGTCTAGGACTAATTAAAATATTTTTAATTGGTTAAGATAATTTTTTTGCTCAGCAAAAACATTGGACCATGTTCTCACCTTTGTTTTAAGAGTCTTACTGCCTATTTACAATGGGATCATTTTAAAAGAGAAGTTAAAAGTTCTCTCCCTTTACCCTATGCCTATAAATAGAAAAGAATAGTTTAATTTATTGAAGTATAAGTCTTTGATGTTTTTTTCAGGAAAAGCAAGGCAAACCATAAAGAAAAAAATCCCTCAGTGACCATAAGCTAATTCAGTAACACAATACAACACATGATTAATTCCTTTAAGGTCGTGCATGTTGTGTCATTCTACTTGTCACCAATCTTTTTAACAACACTACACCACTTCTTCAGAGATCCAAGTCAATTATATAAGTGGATGTTTGTTCTAAAAATACACCCACGATTAAATGTCTCAATGTGCGTGTATACCTTTACACAGAAGCTTTACTGGGGGAAATGTATATCCTCAAAATGAAAGTACAGAAGATGTCAAAATTTAACTCACTTAACTCATTTATAGGCACTCCAAGAGGAAAATTAATTAGCACAGAGGATTTAAACAAAGTATATGCTATTAAAAAAATATAAGCACTTGCAAGCATTCCTGGCTGAAGTTCTTAATTTCAAGAGCAGTACTCTCTGATTTTGCTACAGGTGATTAGAATTTCTTAGAACTGTCATAAGAGATGGTGCATGTGTTTTAAGAGAGTGCTTACATTAAGAAATCTATTTTAGTATCCTTCTCATTACTGCTGCAGAGAATTCCTGCAAACTGTGAACAGCAAAAGCTTGATATGATGGCTGAGATTATTTTAAAATCACATACCAGTAGTTAACAGTCCCACTCTGGGGTGTTGGACTAGCTGACCTCCATGATCCTTTGAATAAATGAATTAGTGACTAAATTCAACCTTAAATGCTCAAAATTTCTCTTAGAGTTATAATTTTCTCTGCAAGGAATTTCTGAGAGAAAAAAACCCTGGAGATCTCTTTCTCTAAACATACAGCCTTTTTATTCCTCTCAGTTCTGCCCTCTGTTATCTTTAAAACTGGAATTCAGTGAGCTGAAGCAAAACTGGTCCACAGAGCCTACATGAGGTTTTTCCACTTGTACACCCTGGAAGCAGGATTCTCAAGCAAAGGCAATTATCTATGAAGGACTACTTCTGAAACTAGAAAGCATTAATACAGTGGGCTTTTCCCTTAGTTTTCTCTTTCCACTTCCTTAGTCTTCTCTTCCCACTTCCCCTCCCCCATTTTTATATTGCCACCTTCTCAGCAACAAAACTTTTCATCACATTTTTGAAAAAGTAATTTAGGATGGCAGCTCTTTCCCCTTCCAAGTTGAAACTCAACTTTCTCCCTTCCAAATAAAGGATTTCCTAAAGAGCTTACGTATTGTTAACTTAGTGAAAGCAAGGGTCTTTTAACAATAGTTTTGGCCCACTATATAGAGGTAAAATATGATTACAATGTCTCAGGATTAAGGTTCAGTAATTTCTAGAGAAAAGCTTGGTGCTGCTTTGTTTACAGTAAGAATATGCATTTTCTTTCGATCCATCAGACTTTATGCCTCCGAGTTGCATAATTCTCTGCCCTCATCTCTTCAGTCAAAACATAGCACAGTTCAAAACATGCATGCAGGTGTCAGGCTCTGAACAAAAGCTGAATAGAAATTAGACTGCAAACACTGGAATGGTGGTTTCCATTCTTCTGAAATTATGAAGGGACAGAAATAACTCTGTATCTGGGATTGCACTATTATAAAAATGCGTGCTTTTACTTTTCACTACACAAGGTACTCTTTGTTCACAAGTTTTTGAAATTTTGATCACATCATCAAGACATTTGTACCAAGACGTCTCTGGGAAAGTTCAGAATTTGTATCTTTTACTACCAGTCTAGGATAACCAGTATCCTGCACAGATTAAGTATGACCATTTTGTTTAATTTTAGAGAAGAAATAGTATATGGCCAACATACAGAATTTCAAATGAAGGTGGTTTTTTTTCTGTAATGGCACCTCTCTCCCCTTTTCCACATCAGGTTTTAAGTCCTGCCACTGTCGTAGCAGTGGTTTTGATGGCAGCATCCATCATAAGACTACATCACAACCTAGGCTAGAGGGACCACAGGCTCAAATCAACTGCTTTCTGACAATTTCAAAAACATATTTAACACCTTGCAAACTACAAGGGACACTGTTGAAATTTCACTGATCTTAAAATGTTCTTCTGATGTATTTTAGACATTTTCATTACCGATCCAGGAGTCCTAAGTGTCTGAGACTGGAGTAATTCCACAGATGTAAATTACTGCATAAATAGAAAAGAATTTACTTCTAAGCATTTCAAAAAACTGATTTTCTGCACGTCATCTGCAATTAATGCTGGCTGAATGAACAGGGCAAAAACTTCTTTCTGATGACACCTAGGATGAATAACTAGATTTTATGTTTTTCACTTCTAATCTAAACAACTACTGCTGAAGGCAGGCAGAACAAGTTGCTTCAATCTATTGACATGTAGTCAGATACACCAGAAACAATAAAAGAGTTTTTTAAAAAATTCCATTTTCAAATCCCAATAGTAGATTCCTTGAAGAAAATATGACAGTGGTAAATATATAAATAAAGTGAGATTTACTATCCTTCTTTTCATGTTACCCTGCTTCTTTTCTCTTGCTGTGGTATTTACCACACCCCAGGGAAGCAACTATGCACAACTAAATACAAACTGGAAAAAATAATTTGATTTCTGAGAATTGGAAGGAAAGGAGAACTAAATTTCTATCTTGTGTCACTGAAGAACCATTTTTCAGATAGAATAAAATAATTAGCATTTAGTCTCCAGAGAAGACTCCTGGATAGTCAAAATCTGAAAACAAGAGAATTTTTCCAGTGAAAATGGCAGCTGTGATTTGAAAGCTGGCACTATGGTTGTATCATTTATGAGCAAGAATTTCACCTCTGCACCTGAAACTTTGCACCTATTCAAGCAGCAATGACTAAAACATGGAAGAGAAAGAGAGGTCCAAGAAAGGACAACCCCTAAAAATCACTCATCTCATGCATGAATGATCCTGTTCAGACCCACAGGACAGATATTTCCTGTCTTGCAGTAAAACAAGCAGAGTGTGAAAGTCTCAGAAATGACTATTTCTCTCTCCTTCTGTACTCCCCCTCTCCCCCCTCCAATTCCTTTGCTTAATCTTTCCAAACCAAGCAAAATAAATGTCTGACAGAACCTTTTCCCCTGCATGTACACACAGATATCCAACCAGAAACTTCAACATGATTGCTGGCAGTTCCGTCATCAATTACCTTGTTAATTTCTTGAATTTAGAAAAGAGACTTTGCTTACAGCTTACTAGAGAACAACCATCCTGTTTCACGGGAACTGAAAATGTAGGTGTCACAGTTTAACCCAGCAGGTAGCTAAACACCCCACAGCTGCTCGCTCACTCACTGACCCCCGCCAGCGGCATGGGGGAGAAAATTGGGGGAAAAAGGTAAAATTTGTGGTTTGAGATAACAACAGTTTAATAGGATAGAAATGGAAGAGAAAACAACAACAGGAACAACAATTTGTGAAATTAGTTAGAATACACTAAACAAGTGACGCACGATGCAATTGCTCACCCACCACCCACCGGCCGATGCCCAGCCAGTTCCTGAGCAATGTTCCCCAGCCAGCTCATGATGCCATAAAATATGGAATATCCCTTTGGTCAGTCGGGGTCAGCTGTCCTGGTTATGCCCCTCACAAATTCTTGTGCACCCCTACCCTCCTTGCTGGTGGGTTGGGGTGAGGAGCAAAGGCCTTAATGTTGTGTAAACACTGCTTAGCAAGAGCCAAAGCATCCGTGTGTTATCAACATTGCTCTCATTCCAAATTTAAAACACAGCATTGTACCAGCTACTAGGAAGAAAATTAACTCTATCCCAGATGAAACCAGAACAACAGGACAACAGAGTATTTATGTAAGCTCTGCTGTAATTTGACATCTCTGTTGAGCACCCTAATTCCTGGGTTGAAACAGGTTTGTGTCCAGCCACTTAGAATCAGGCACAGAACCAGAAGCTTTCAAAATTTAGGCAAGTGCTTTACTGATCAGCTATAGAAAAAAAACCCTGAATGTCGTGACATATTAAAAACACCTCAATTAACTCATAATTAATATTTGGCGTATTTTAATTATTTTCCTTGTATAGAAACAGTATCCTAGAGATTTCTCCCTCATTTATATCTTTGCATTGGATCTGGCAATGAAGCATAAACTGGTGGAATCACATCTATTTCCATAGCAACACACCAATTGCCCAATCACTGTCATGGCTTCTACTCTTACTGAAAGCTGAGAGAAAAGCAAGGCTGAGGAAATGTTTGTCAAGCATTCAAACATGGAGCTAGTTTCAAGTATCCTCTTAAAGTGGATCAAACTATCTTCAGCTACAATACTTGCACAAACACTTACAAACAAACCAACAAATCCTTGGGTTTTTTGTTGTGGTTTTGGTTTGTTTTTTTTTTTTTTTTAATCAGTCATAACATCAAAGTTCCTTAGTTACTCCCAGTAAATCTTAAACAGTGAATGGATGTATACTTCAAAAGAGATGTTTGATTTTAATGTCCATTCCCATTCCTTATACCATTTGTAAGAAAACACAAATTATCTAAATAAAGGATGAGCTCTTCACATGCCTTACTGCAGCAGTACCCAATGTAAAGCCCTTAGAGGATAGAAGAATACAATGTACACTACATTTTAGACATGAAGTTGATTTTAAATTTTTTGCCTACTGCCACCATTCATTATTTAATAAACAACACTAACAGTAAATTGCTATTCACAACAGCATAAGTTTCACTATTAGTTAACAAACAAAAAAAGCTCTGGAAAAAAGATACCACAATAATAATGATCATAATTCATAAAGAGAAAGAAACAAAAAAACACTTCATAGAGTCATTTTTAGCAAGAAATCAGAACTCTGATGAAATTTTAGAATGTTTTTTTTCCAAGAGTGCCCCATAGAGTATATTTCTCAGAAGAGAACTTAAAGCTGACAAAAGAAATCATTTGACTACAAACCGTTATGCCTTCAATACAGCCAAGCCAATTAGTCACTCTGCTCCTATCAGAGAATTTCAAATATATTGTACACTGACAAGATGCCTACACAATAGCAGCCTTGTGATAGGAAAGTAAAAAGTAAAAGGAGGAAAAATTAATAACACGTTGAACACATGCTCTGTCTTCCACAGTGTCTCCCTATCTTTGACAGAATTGCTCTGAATCAAACCTCCATGCTTCCCTTGTTCTTCACTCACATCTTTAAAATTCCAGCTCACCCACATACCCCAAGAGCCAGCATCATTTTTCTCAAATCCTGTAACCCTTTCAGGAATTCACAACAAAAATGTCAAGGTTTGATAGACTTTTACGAGAACCAAATGCTTCTAGTGGCACCCAGCCAGCTCTTCTTAAATACACAGCCATTCCACACCTAGAAGACATAATAAACTGCTGTGACTAAAGAAAAGACCTACGTTATAAGATGGGTCTCTAACCAAATTAAGATATTTCTGTCAGTCAGAAGAGGGTTAAAGAACAACATGGATATTCTTCCAGTATTACGTTTCATACAAACTCCTGATTAGTTCTTTGATTCACAGTATCTTAAAAGAGAAATATCTATCTGCATGGAGAGAAACAGAACTGGTATGATGGCTGAAAGTATTTTGAGATGTAGGTAGATCATAATTTACAATCCATGTTTTATCTGATAGTGACAGAACCTCCATAAAACCATACATGAAGCTAAACTTTATTTTTAACTTATCAGAAACATGTCTGCAAGAGATCTGAGCTGTGTTATTAATCTACTTTTTTATTGCACCCTTCCTATTCCCCTTATCTGCTGAGACCTACCTTCTCCCCACCATCTCAGCCTCCTATTTCTTCCAGTTTCAGTGCACTATGAACTCCTTCAATCCCATTACTTTTGCTGTCATTGCACTCAGGCCCATATTTCAGGCATGCATTCAAGGTCCAAACTTTACCAGCTCATCCCCACTTATTTCCAATGCATTTCCTGTCTAGGAGAGCAATGAGCAGCTGTCTCCACTTTCTTAATTGAAATACTTAGACCTCAGAACCTCCTCCCTTTCTGACTGCCCAAATCACCAAAGCATCCTTTATTAATGTACACTGTGCAGTGAAACTTCTAAAAAGTGCAAGTATTTACCTAAGAGATTACAGCAATACTTTCAAAGGACTAATGTTTCCAACCATTTGGCTGTAAATCCATGATCTCTAATCTTTTCGTATTCCGTCTCACTTTTACAACATAGTGCCATTTCTGCTTTTTATTTGCATGCTTTGAGAAAATTACCTTCCACAGGAGGGGATCTAGCAAGGTTTGTTGATGTGAGGTAATTTCGGAGAATTAAAGAGAAGAATAATAGTTCACTTTTCAGTTAGGTCTCTGTACAGAGGATTGATTGAGATAACCTCACTAATGTGAGACTTTACTTTTATTGACTATCAATTATTTCAGTAATTTCTATGCTGGCTGAAAGACTCAGGGTTAGGAAAATGTATATAGCTTCCTTAATGTACTTTGAGAAAAAACATTGCAAAAACTGCTCAGCCAAATAGCCTTCTTAGAGGAGAGTCTACACTGCAGCTGAGAAGAAAAGGGATGACATTTTCTTGTGGTACTGGTCCAGACTCCACAGCAGCTGCCACTTCCCCCATCACACAATGCATGCAAACTGGTGGATGCACGAGGCTGAAGTCTTACCTGCCATGCTCCATATCTACTATTTTGTGATTGCCCACTTTTCTCATGAGACTAAACCAACTCTTGCCAAGACCATGTGTCACATAATTTCCTCCTGGCAAAGGGGTAGAATTGCATTTGTCCTTCATTTTATTTTATCTTTTCTGTCTGTTGAACATATAGGAAAAGGCATGTTTGCTTGTACTGTCTCATAGATTTGTTGCTGCTATAGCACTAGATTTAATTTTCTATTTTAAAACATTCAACACTGAGAACTGTAAATGTAAAAAAACAGCAGTAAAACCTTCACAAATTAGCTTTGGTTGTGACTCAAAACTATACAAAGACTCAAATATTTTAGCTGCTACAGAGGCAATTGTAAATGTTCATTCATTTTCTTCTTTTTTATTTCAGTCTAAGACATAGGCCCCTGATCCAACAGTTGTGGTCACCCAACAGCTTGAGAAGGAAGTTAGTATAAGGTTGTTAGAGCAAGGTAATAACTTTATGCAAAATGATTCTCATTGTTCATTTTTCTAAAGAGCAAAATCATTAAAAGTGCAGCATAATGGTCTGTAATCATAATCTAAGTAATTTCCCCTGTTAAAAATACATTCTAATTGCTTTAAGTGAAAACACATCATTATAACTTCCCTTGAAAGGGGAACTAATAAATAGATTAGTAAAATCCTACAGCCAGTACATTAAATCATGTTTGTTCATTCAGCTGAGACTGGAACACGTAAAGTACATCTTCTTATGGAAAGACACAATTAGGGAGAATGGCTGGCTCATGGGATTAGCCAAGGGATTTTGAGTTTTCCACATCTAGCTTGGTGGTGTGAATCCTCCTCAGCTTGATGTTGACTGAAGCTTATTACCATCTGCTCCCTGTTCAGTGTCCTACATAAAATGAATTGGTTGTCTTTGCCTAATTCCAAGCTCACAGGTGTCCAGTATTACAGCAACTGACAGCAATCAGCACACCTTTAAGCAATGTCAGCAAAGATGCAGAAGATTTTAAAAAATACAACAAAGATGCTTATGTAATTTGGTATAAGCGGTCTACCCAAGCCATGCTTTGAGAAGAGACAGGATGGTGGAATTACCTCTACTTTTCACTGTGCTTCTGCCAAATCACTGAATATGGATGATTACATGCCTGCATAAAACTTTAAATCTCTAACTTCACTAGATCTAAAAATCCCAAGGAAGTAAAATGACAATACAATTTTCTAACTCTGAAAGCTTACGTTTTCTTATCCTAAGGGGGGATTTTAACAGTTAAAATATAGTTACTATAATTAGCATGGCTATACTCAGAATCTGAGAGAATTGTTTCGGTGTGAACAAAAAATCATTGCAGTTTCTATAATGCCTAGAGCAGCTGTGCAGGCAGCCACTATAAGAGGGAAGACAATAACAAGGAGAGTTACAAATTAAATTATCCAGATCTCTTATTATCAACCTTTGGGTGAACAGGCCTGCTTCATTTGGTCATCTCAGTTATTGCAAATATACCTTTGTTTCGTGAAATAAGCACTAACTCATGCAAAGAGCAAACTAACAAATTGGTTTGGTTCCAAAATAGATAAAAACTGGAGTTTTTTGAAGTAAACAACTGGAAATCCCTCACTTTCCAAACACAGAGATTTAGAATTAATTCCCAGTGGTGATGAGCTACTTCTGCCTCATGTAAGTTGTATTTCAGGCTGCTACCATTTTCTCCACAGGCCAGAATCTTACACTGCCCATTGCGTGACTCCCCCACAAACATGTATCTATCTGTGAAACTGAACTTCATATTATGTGAGATGACTTTTGGAAAGGAAATACAGGAAAGGAAAAACATATAAATTAAGTATTTCTTTCCATGTCTAACAAAACCAATATTTTTATTTTTTTAATTCAGATTTTTAATTAGAAACATCAATTTACATCCTTTTTTTTTTTTTTTTTTAATACGAACATAATTCCTGTAAGAGATGTATTTCTTTAAAACTAATATTAGGAGAAACTTTCCAGCTGACCTCTAATTGTGTACCTGTCAGTTCCATAAATGTCTCAATTTAAGCATTTAATTTCAGTAGTCTCTTATAAGGTAAATAAGCGAACGAAACCACCCAGATTTGAAACCTAATTTTTTTGCAAGTACTAAATTTGAAGCTCTTCTTGGGTTTTCATATGGTTTTTAAGCATTTGAACTATTCAGTAGTTTTCCTTTGGTCTCTTGCATAAGGATGTCCTTTTTATTTTCGCATGATCTGCATTTAAATCAAAAGGAAACCTTCCATTCATTCCAGAAGAACACAAGCAAGACCTTATTGTTTGTAGGCAGAGATACCCTGAAACCCTCTAAGAAAGGTTGACCTTCCAAGAGTTTTAGTCCACAGAGCTTATGAATTTGCTTTCTTAAAGAAAATGAAGGAAAAGCCAAGCTTCATTTTTCTAAAGCATTAACGGGAATCATCTTGTTCTTCAGACCCACGTCCCTCTTCGGATGATAAATGACAACTATTAGGACTCTGGTTTATCAGGACACAAACCACAGATCTCTTCATTGAAAACTGGAAAATGCAGATTTTTCAGGACAGGACAAAGAATGACTGCGCCAAGTTCTGTGAGAGTCCAGTCCAGAAACTGGCACCATGTTTCCTACATATTTTTAAAATATAATTAAAAATAATACCTAATGCACATAATAAAACCAGTTATGTATATATGTAGAAAGTAAAATACAGCAAAGGAACCGTTGACTTCCTGAATTTGAAATTACTTACTCTGTCCTATGAAGCTTAGGTCCAGATGAAACAAAAATATTGAGTATCTATTCACAATAGACAAGCCTTATGGAAGAATACATAGAATTTATAGTTCACTGGGAATCTTTTTTAAAGAATCAGCAAAACAAAGACAACATCAAGGAAAAATGACTATGTAAATTGTAGTGGCTTTTAGTTAGGCATCTAATTAGTCAAAATGAAAAGTAGAGATGGCAACCTGATTACTTTAGCAATTTGATTTACTCTGACCTGGGGTAGCTTCTGCATAGTTTACATGACACCTTTACAGCAGAAGGTTCATCTCACCAACAGCACTTTGTGTTCACAGACACTCTTTCTCCTGCTTTAGCTGCATAAAGGGCTTCTGCCGTATATTTTTCTGCTTCCCTTTGACATATGGTTAGTAATATATTAAATATCAAGTTAATAATGTTGAACAGTTTCAATACCTGAAAAAGTATCTGTATTTCCTATTTCACCTCAGACAGTGGAACTCGGGTAGCCATAGAGAAGATCCCTGTCGATATCATCACTCAGTCTATCTAGCTACCTCATTCTTCTCATATACATACATTTGCATACAGAACCTCTTGACAGACATAAGCAGGCTCCATTTAGCTTCAGTGAGATTGACTGAAAAAAGCAGCTAGAGCTGTGCAAATATCTGCTGATTCAAACTTACAACTCAAATGCAAGAAAATGTCATGGCAGAAGTAATTCATGCTTCAACCTGCTGTTATTGTAGGGCAGAATCCAGCTCTACGGAGAAAGTTGACAGTTCAAGACTCTTTGGTCTCACTTTGACAAGCTGTTTGGAATATAAGTTCTTGCACAGACTTTCATTACAGCTCTTCATAGAACAGAATTCCACTCTTGGTCTGAAGAACTGTATACATTGGTATAAAGTTATTATGCTTAACAGGCTTTGTTGTCTTTGTAGCCCAGTATTTATAACCTTCTTAAAGAAAAAAAAAAAAAAAAAGAAGAAATAAAAAAGAAAGAAAAAGAAAAAAAAGAAAAAAAAAGTGAAAGAAGACAATATAGAAGACACTCACACTACTAACAAAATGGTATGTAACTTAATGAGAGGTTCTGTCTGCCGAGTATTATATTAATGTGCTGGTTTTAACAGGGACAGAGCCAATTTTCTTCACAGTTGCTGGTATGGGGCTGTGTTTTGGATTTGTGCTGCAAACAGTTGATAACCCAGGGATGTTCTCATTACTGTTGAGCATCACCTACACAGAATGGCCTCTTCTGCTCCTCACCCCACCCCACCAGTGAGGCAGCTGGGGTGTACACGGAGCTGGGAGAGGACACAGCCAGGACTGGTGACATTCCAGACCATATGGTGTCATGCTCAGCATACAGAGCTGGGGGAAGAAGGAGGAATAGGGAGATGTTTGGAGTGTTGCTGTCTCCCTCAGTAAGCATTATATGTCATGGGGCCCTGGTTTCCTGGAGATGGCTGAACACCTGCCTGCCCATGGGAAGCTGTGAATTAATTCCTTGTTTTGGTTTGCTTGCCCTCACAGCTTTTACTTTGCCTATTAAAGTGTTTTTATCTCAATCCACGGGTTTCTGCACTTTTACCCTTCTGATTCTCTCCCTTGTCCCACTGGGGAAGTGTGTGCGGGGTTGTGTGCAGCTTAGCTGCTGGCTGGTGCTAAACCAGGACAATTATAAATTGTATTCCATCAGGGAAGGTTTAATTACATATTTTCCGACAGTTTAATTATACTGGTAAGATGAAGTATTATAATTAAGATAGAGCACGTTCATGACTAAGAAGACACAAATTATTTAGTAGTTAGCAAATATTCGAATATTGCTATAAACAAGGTACTTTAAAATGAAGATTGAAAAGAAAAAACTTAAGTTTATGATAAGACAGTATTACACAATGGATTTGACTAACATCTTCAAATAGACTTCATTCTTAAAATGCAGATGATAAAATAGTTTGTATAAAAACCCAAATACTTTTAATATAGAATTTTAAATTGTATCTGATTCTAACACATTCTTACCTGAATTTTGGCCTGTATTTTGAAAAAAAATACAGAGTTCTAGAAAACTTACAAAGAAATCCCAACAGCTGCACCAAATATGCAAGTTTTGTTAATACTCATTGTGATAAAATGAAAAAGAAAAGGAAAGAGAGAGAAATTATGAAGAACTTCTGTAGTCAAAGATAATTGGTTTTATAAATAAACTTATTTGTGTTTTACGCTAATATTTTGACAGCTCTGAGTATCAACCAGGCACATCCATCCTAAGTTGTAAGGAAAATATGTACGAGTCAATATAAGTAGGTTGGAATAGGTGTCCCAGCTTTTATTTTTAAAGCAATTGAGTTTGGCTTGTGCAAAATAGTTTTCAAATAGAAAAATTACATTCTACATTGTAAGAGGCCACTGGCTTGCCGTTTGCTTTGTGATTAAATGGCACAGGCACCACTATAATGAGGCAGTCTATCAAAGTCTTCTACCTGGTTGTTTACACTCTATGAGGCTGTGTGAATGAAGGATTTTAAAGTTTTCATTAAGTCCTTGGCTGCTGTGCATGCACAAACACAAAGCCAATTATTTTAAAGGTACACAGGATTTTACTCTTTTTATCTTTCTTGAGAGCATGATTGCTGCTGCTTATGCTTCACTGAACAATAAAAATAGGGACAAAATTCCTGTCCTTTGAGCAGTCTGTTACAATTACTTTATTTATACATAAAATATATTCTCTTGTGTAGGCATCAGCACCTGAATTTAAATTTTGAATTGCAATAGCAAATTTTGGGAGTGTAGGGAATTTTTAATGGAATTACATAGATATTTCATATAACAATTATTAGCTGGCTGAATACATTCCTGTATACTATTTCTCTTATCAAAACCATTTCTATTTGGGGGGAAAAAATCTTCCTTTTTTTTATCTGAAGACAAGAGTACACAATAGTCCAATATAAAAATATAACTTTTTCAGCTACCCTGCCATTCCCCTGGTATCTTATTCTGTTGTTGTTTCCTCTATGTGTAGAATGGCTTTCTCTCTTCTTTTTTCTATTCCAGACCCTGGTCATGTAAACACTTCCACAAAGAAAAATCCTACTAGTAACAAAACTACTGCAATATTTGCTGAGCTAATTTCTGAGCTGACAAGGAAGAAACATCCTGAACTTCAAGAGAGACAAGCCAAGAGACTTATTCCTCCATATTTTTTCCTGGTGAGGTTATCTAATCTGTATCTCAAGTCCTCTACAATGTCCTATGTACTCCTATTTTCAGTAATGACATCTAGGACTTTTTTATTTTTAAATTTTTAAATTTATTTTTAAATTTTAAATTCGTTTAAATGCTTACTGACAAATATAAAACCAAAACCCCAAAGAACTTACAAAAAAAGGTTTCATTTTTTAACATAATCACAAATCCTTTTGCAGATATAAAACAGAATAAAAAGAAAGTTCTGCAACATGTATCTCAGAGGACCTACGTTAAAAAATTCCTTATCTAATTTAGCTCCCTATAGCTGTAACTTACTATGGATCAAGCAAGACCCTCATTAGTAAGTTTGGATGCTCCAAAAGCAGGGAGGCTAAATTCAAACACTGAGTTTTGCAAGAACAGCTTAATGAAAGAAAGTTAATACAACATCAGAAACTACATACATGTATTATCACTGAAATTTTTAAAACAATTTTTAGCAGTATTGCTATTGTTT
The DNA here is from genome assembly GCA_013397845.1 of Melanocharis versteri. Classification (NCBI taxonomy): domain Eukaryota; kingdom Metazoa; phylum Chordata; class Aves; order Passeriformes; family Melanocharitidae; genus Melanocharis; species Melanocharis versteri. The sequence goes on from VZTG01001100.1 coordinate 660,988, forward strand.
AACAGAAATGAACTTTCAACACTCAACTGTAACATTTGTTACACTTGAGTATTAATTCATTATATCCTCACTTAGAGAAAATAAGAATATTCTACCTATCTAAACCATAGATTTATGGTTACTATCTTCACCTGAGACAGTGAATTTGCATTAATTTCTTATGCAACAGATGAAGATCTTTTTGATTAGGAGGGCACAAAATTTATACTGAACTCATATTTAATTAACGGATGTTAGAGGATGAAAGTAGCAACCCATTTTGTTTAAAAAGAATATTAAGATTTATTGGAATTATAAAGTTTTCTGCCAATTTTTTCCAGTTCTAATTGAGATAAGAAGTTCGAACTTTGATATAGGTATATAGCTCATGCCATTAATGCATTTCAACGCCCCTGTAACAAAGCCGCATTTCAGAAGAAAGGAGGTGCATAACTAAAGAGCATATATTGTTACTTCACACTATGACACGGGGAGAAGGTAACATACACACTAAAATACAAGGGCGATTTACCTAAGTATAATTGTCCATATTAAATTAATTTTTAATACAAATTAGGATTTCCAAAAGACTTTTGATGCTGGTTATTAAGGAAACAGAGGGAAATTGCAGCACAGAAACACATCAGTTAACACAGGTCTGGGAACCAGGACCATCTATTTTAGGAAAAGAGGGGCTTCAAGCCTCAGCACAGTATAGAGAGTTCTCTAAAAACACCTGCTCCGTCCTCAGTAGCTGTCAGAAGAGTAAATCAAGTGCTAAGGTTGGTCACAAAAGCAACAGAGAAAAATGGAGAGCATTTTTGTGCCAGTATGACCATGATTTACCCACACTTGAACTCACCCCATCTTTCATTCCTCTCAAAGAGGGTGAATAGGAAGGGTCAGAGAGGAAATAGGAGCTACCACGGAAGTATGAAGCAGCTCATGTCAGAGGAGCAACAAGGCCTCTTCAGCCTGGAGAAGGGGTGGAGAGGCCAGCAGAGAAGGTGAATGAAGTACAGATGTCTGAGATCAAAAAGCAATGTGGTGTGAGAGAGATGGGGGTAAATTATTAAACAACTCTTCCAAATAGAGGAACTGAAGATACAGAACGAAGACAACAAGATTCAGATTCAAACCAGTCACAGGAGGTGGTTTGTTTGGAAGTGGGTAGGAAGCCATGGCTATATTTTCCCCAAAGACTATTGCAGATGCAAATATAGCTGTGGATTCAAGGAAAGGCTGGACAGGCGCTGGAGGAGGGATCTGTTAATAATCACCAAGCAGAGAAAGCATGGAAAGCTCATGGGTGAGAAACCACTGGAAGTTGGGACACCGATTGTGAAAAACATATAAATTTGTTTTGCTTTTACTGCTCACTGCATATCAGCTTATGGGCAGTGATGGGGAAAAACGACTGAGCTAGATGCACTTTTTATTCTTATGACCCATAACACAGCTTCTGTTTATACACTCGGTCAGTCCCAAGCAGTTGCTTCTCTGCTCTTGGCAAAAGTCTTGAAGGGACATTAAAACAAAATGAAAACTTCAGGCTTCGTATTTAGTCAAGATTTGTAGCACAACTTCTGACAAAAAGGTGGCTGAGTTTTCTGTCCATGACAATTCGAAAGAAACAATATCCCATCTTCTGCAGTCATTTATTTCTTTCTTCAAATGCCTTCTCGTGCTAAATGTTACCTTTAGCAGAATTTGACAAGACTGAGGGCAATGACATTGAAAGGAGAGAATGCAAACATGCAGAAGTAAATTTCTCCACTGACTAGCCTGCCTTTTTTAAGTTGCTGAGAAATACCACTGTGCATACTGTGCATTCTCAACCGAAAGTCTGTGACAACCCTTTATCCCTTTCCTGTAGGTAAATGCCTTTGTTTATAAATTCGTATGACATCAAAAAATAAAATATCATTCCTGACAATGCCTCATCTTACAAATCTATTCATATATCTTTTAAAAACAAGCTGGAAGGCATAGCAAATAAAAGGTAACATCACACCATAACAAACAAAAGAAAACGCCATCAGCAACATCAACATAAGTGAACAAAAACATAGCATCTTTTAAAAGAAAAATTATTAGAAGCAGATCCAAGTACTTAATCCCCAACAGAAAGACTTGAATGCAATCAATGCACACATCCACACCCGTGACCTAAAAAGTCCTGTAAGCATCCCAGTCCTAAAAGAAATAAACTGATCACAAAGTACTAAAATACAGTGACTAAAAACCTGTTTCGAAACAAGTTAGAGAAACATTAGGGAATTCCTCGGAACACCTGATCCTACAGGCTCACTGGACATGGGCAAGACAAACCCTCAAGGCCCGTTCCAGTTTCCACAAAGTAACGATTCTATGGACAGAATTACACCTTTTTCTTGCTTATAATTAGGCAAGAGCAAAATATACAACTGTTCTTTCCTATCCTTATATTTGATTGTGTAGATGCTGGCACACCTATGATACAGTAGATCCATGACTGGATCTTCAAAGAAATGTTTTCTTCAGGATACTGTAACAGAAAACCTAGCTTTAGACTTTTTTTAAAGAGAAAAGGCTGTTTTTTGTTTTGAAAGGATTTTAAATGCTTTTTCCAACTAGAAATTGTTAAGCTATGTTTCTGAACAACCCTTCAATTGACAAAGAAGGACTATTCTTATGCTACATTTTCTTTTCTGAGCCCTTATGGTCACTCCTCAGTCAGCATATTTTGGGGCTCAGTCTGAGCAATCCAAGCCCCTCAAGGGAAAGCCAACAAAACTAACTCTAAAATTTGGCATTTCACTGCAGAAGCCAGAGCTGAAATGCTACTTTTCCATTGTCTAGAAGAATTCTCAACCTAGCTTTTAAAAACATGCTACAGTAGTAGTTTTTACCTTAATTCACAAACTCAGATATGCTGAATTGCTACAATCTGATGCAAGGCACATTTGAAAATCTCCTTGTAAGTCAGAAGAAGAAAAACAGTGTTAAGTGCTTATTGGAAATGTCAAAGGAAAAAGGACAAAGTAAAATTTAATCAACAGGATATTTTTACAGGAAAACAAAGCAAATAATCTGATTCTTATTTTTGCTATTAATTAACACTGTATTGTAGATGCTACTATGCACATTAAAATTGTAAGCCTGCCTGCATGGCAAACTCTTCTCCAGCAGACTATACAACTTAAATCAAAAAAAAACCACTAAAACTGGCATTTATGTTTCTGACAGAAAAAAATATTATAACTCTGCATTCTCTATTTTTATTCCAGCTGGAAATATTGTTTGTAAAACTTTGCTACACCCACTGTAACCTTTGTGGATGTGTACAGCATCTTCCATGAAACAAAACCCCAGGACATATTTGATTTGGTGAGGAGGCAAGAAAAGGTGTGCAGCAGGAAGAATACCCTAGCATATTTTATTCAGTAACCATTGCAACAGATTTTTCTTTCTTTGTTAGAAAATAGTGTCATTAAAAGTGTGATTCTGAATGTAAGCTTCTATGGTGTTCTTGCACGCCAACTCGTCAACTTCTGCATGAAGGATATCGTAAATTTCTTTTACTTCTGGCTTGTGGTTTGTTTGCTCTAGTTTTTTTAACAGATGGCAAACAACTCATATGGGTCAATTTTGTGCACTGACTTCTATAAAATAATGTTCCAAGAAATTTGGCACAATATTACTTCAATTGTGAAATTGGAAAGTCAATTAGCTTAGGGCTTCACAAGCTTAGCATTGGCAGAAATTCATAGCACGAAATGAGCAGCATCAGCAAAACTGCAGTTTGTGAATTGATTGAGAAAGTTTTCATTACTAACAGCTAAAGTTAGGCACAAGCATGAGTGACCAGTCACAAATTTCCATCAACTATACCAACCCAAAAAATATCAGTAATAACATATAGAATAAAACAGCTGTGTGCTGACAGCTCATGAGAAAACAGCAAAAGAGTACCTCATTACTGTTACTGTATTTAATGGAGAAACTTGGTATTCATACACTGGTTATGTACAAAATAACCTGAAAGGGAATCCTATAGATGGTTTACACCTCTTTCCAGAGACATGAAGGTGATAAAAACCAGATTGGAAAACAGCAAGATAAAAAGCTTTTCTTTTTTCCTTTTTTTTTTCTTTAATGGAATCATAATTTTCATGGATATTTTCCTAACTTCACATCCAAAGTGCAGAAAGTGCATATATATAAAAATAATATTATAACTGATGTAAATTATTTGAACAGTGATAGTGCTGATACTTAAAAGTTGTGACTAGAAATGTGACTACTTTAAAGTTCTGGAGAAAATCACAGGAAAAAACCTATTGTGCATCTTCTTAAAATACAAATTGCCAACAATTAATCTCAGAAAATATTCACAGTGAAACCAAACTCCAGCATAAATTACACTTTCAATCTTTTATAATGTGTTTTTCGTCATCTGGAAAGCAAAACATTGAGTTGATTCATGCAAATTCGAAATTTCAAGACTTTTGAAAAAGGAGGTTTTATATGCAACACATATATTATGAGGGAATGTTCACGCAAGGAAGCTGACATTTTGCTGTTTGTTTCTTCTAGGTTGAGAATGTTACCACTGAGTGCATAAACAAAATAGTGACCATCTAAAACCAAACCAAACCAAACCAAACCAAACCAAACCAAACCAAACCAAACCACACCAAAAAACCAAGAAACCCACAATAACAAAGTTATTAGAAATGACAAAAAATCTTTTCTGGGGAACAAAAGAAAAAAAAAAAAAAACAGGAAAAAAAATCTCAACTGTTCCAAAATATAAGAGATGCTACGTATAGTTTCTCTCAACTAATGAAGGCAAAATATTACCTTTTTATGAGTTCACTGAAATTATCCAGTAAGATAAATGAATATATATTCATATAACAAAATTCACTGCAATTAGGACTATTTTTAGCAAACAAGCCCAGATACGGTACAGGTAACCTGTTACTCACTACATAACAATTTGTTTGTTAACCAAATGTTATGAGTTTTGGCTGTTCATGAGACACGGAACGTACAGCAACAATGGGGGAGACGCCTTGGCTTGGCCTGGCCAGAAAATCTTACTAATTTTCACAGGATACAAACGAGGAAGATTAAATGCCAAAAATGTGTCAGAGCTTCCTCTGGCATCCTTTGAAATAGTTCAGAGACTAAGCATGTATTTGCACGCTTATTTAGTGCTAAATTATTTCATTAGTGTTTATATACCTTTATTTTTCAAAGATTCCTCACTCTCCCTGTATCCACATCTGAAGAGAGGAATTCATGCCTGTGGAGTTGTACCTTGCTCCAAATTGTTCTCACATCTTCCCAAAACTCCTGTTTGCTGTAGTTTTAGCTTAATAACATTGAGGTAATTGATTGGATGATATATAAAAGCCAGAATAAAATCAGGAACTAGGTTTCTCTCTTAGACCCTGGTGTGTCCTGGTCAGGAAATCTCCATGTATTCAATCTGCATTTCCTTTGAGCAGGAATTTGTATTTCTTTTAAGGTGCATTAATGGTAATAGAAATAAACGCAGAAACATAGATGTGGGATCTAGGTCTCCAGTAAAAAGCAAAAAAAGAGATGGAAAAGGTTAGTGCATCTGTTTGGGTTTAAGGAATTGGAACTGCTTCTGTGAGCAAAACGTACCACAAGTTATCTGAAAAGGAGGCATTTGAGTAATGGTCTCTGACATGTTTTCAATGTCTCAGTGGAAAGAGGAAAAGATGCACATTTACCTATCACATGCCATCTCTCTTCTTGGTAAAAAATAATATTGACTTTTTTTTTTTTAAGGAAACAAAGACTTTCAACATGACACCTCTGAGGTGACAGCACTAAAAATAATTAAAATTAGTTAAGTAATTACAAATGAGGACACTGGCATGTTAGACAACTTGGAAATTGTGTTAAAAATAATTAGTTGAATACATTCTAGTATAGAAATGAAAAAAACTACATAGGAGGTGATACTATGGTGTTTTAATGAAGAAACAAGATAATTGAGGTTAATAAATTAAAACATTAACACAGCAGCATTCACTTCAAAGAGATCAGCTATATATGTAAGTATTTAAATTAGTAAACTGAAACTAAATGGAGCTGTTTAAAGTCTTTTAAAGCATGACTTAAATTTTCATAAACACTATCATAAAACATAAGTTTGAATATATATGACACATGAAGGACCAAAAGAAAGCTGGCTTTTTCACAATCAGAAACTGGCAGAAATAACATTTACAAAGCATTCTTTGAAAAGTGAAAGCTGTATACAGCTAAAGAAAACAGAGATGAGCATAAATTTTAACATGTTAAATGTAAAGTCAGGCCAAAGAACATTTTGGGACATAAAAATCTTGAAAAATAAGAATATCTGGTGCCAGGGGCGCCTGTAGGGCAAAAAGATTATCAGCACGTAAAATAAATGCTCATAGATCATAAGGCTGCGAGAGAAAAAAATAAAACAAGCAATTAAATTAATTCTTTGCATCAATCTACCAAGGAGCTTGAGTGACGTCCAAACCACTGTTTTGGTTTTGGTTGGGTTTTCCCTGGCATCAAATAAGTAGCTGTCTCAGTGAAAGCATTAGTAAAAGAGGCTTTGGAAAATAATCAATAAAATGAATAATAAAAGATTATTACAACACAACAGCAGTTATACAAGAGCTGAACAACTCAAATGCAAATTCCAAGGATTAAATAAAGTGAATGAATTAGCCTTTAAACCAGACCCATTACTAGTGCAATAAGTAGGAAATGTGACCAAAAAAATGTTCTTCCAAGAGACTGGATATGGACTGTGGAAATACAGAGCAGTAAGCCTGGCTGCAACACCACTCAAACTAGTCAAAAACAAAAGAAAAACCAGACTGAATAGGAAAGGAATAAGTATTGTAAACTTGCGAAATGTCGACATAGTTTTTGGAACCAGGGTTACTGCTTCTCAGAACAGACATGGTGCAGTAGAAATGTACAGAGAAGGAAAACAATAGAAACCAAAAGCATATAACAAATTCTGCAATGGGCTAGACTAAAACAATGGAAATGCCTCAGTCTAAAAAAGGCATGCGTGGGGAGATTGTGCAAGCACATATAATCATGACTGCCACAGCAAAGATTTCATGATGCAAAAAATTAGCAGCATGAGTGAAATTTTTTTCAGTAAATAAAAGAATAAAGGAAGTACTCTTCATACCCTTAAAAATAGTTTTGTGGAACTTCCTGCTCTAGCAATGAGTACCACATGTAAATGTAGACAAACTCAGAGGGGAAATGCTTACAAGGGAGTAGCACTTCTGACACTATTAATTACTTCCTTAGGTCAGAAAACACTGAATATCGCAACCTGAGGAAAGAAGTATCACTCTGAATTTGCTCCAGTGTTTTACTGCTAATAATACAGCTATCCTTGACTAATTTCACTGGACACTTGAGTTGGAGAGACAGTATGGCCATTACAGAAAGCACATTCCAGAAAACTGCCCCTCTCCCTCCCCCTCCCCCTCCCACTATCTAGTTCCTTCACCATTTCTGGTCTTTATTTAGCCATTTCTAATACATTAATACATTATTTTGGTTTTAAATGTCTTCACTGAATCCTTAAGGATTTTGAGTCTGGAACCTAACCGTGCTCTTGCATGAAACTTTGAGCAGAAAATCTGAGTAAAAGGAAACCATTGAAGCTTCTTCTATTCATCTCATACTCTAACGTCCACACTGAAATGCCACCAACATTTTCCTACAAACAGCTGTTGGATCATATGAATAAAAGAGATCATAGTTAGCCTTCACAAGTGTCATGCTGGAAACCAGAGGTAATACTAAGGGCTCATGAATCCAGAAATATGGCGAGAAAGGATAAATTCTGAATGAGGACTCAGTCTCACAATGTGGGTGAGAAATTTCAGTTTCATTTCAAGTACTGAGTGTGATTCACCCTCTGTCCCTTTTGAAGCCTTCAGGAGGTGAAAGACAGCAAGACAGAGAATCATTTCTACAAAACATGACCTAACATTTCATTGGAAGCTCTTTCCTTTCTTCGTGGAATATATGAAGAAAGGAGTTATTTGATTTGATTCCTGTGACTTGTCAATAATGCTCCTTTTATGTACCCTGAGTATAAACATCTGTGGATTAAAATGGTATCTCTGAGGAAAATACATTGAATTCTTAAAGCATCTACACTGGCAAGAAGTAAATCTTCTATAAGCAAACTATCTGAAAAAATCACATCAGTATTTTTTTTTTTTTTTTGAGAATCCAGTCAGATTTGATAACATTGTGATTCCTGGAGATTACATCTGATAAAAGGTTCTAATCTACTCTCACAGCAGGTGCCAAAAATATGTAATACTTAATGTCACAAAAATTGGATGCTCTGACTTTCTTATAGAAAAGAAATTTACTTTCAAGAAGGTATGTTCACTTGCTCTTGCTCCACAGTTCTTATATGACCAGTGGTCACCTTGGAATGGGTGTAATGCACTGAAGTCTTAACAAAGCAAGTAGTTACTTAGCTGTTAAAATCTTAAATATTCAAATGAAAAGCCTGAACAAACATAAAGACTTGGAAAAAAATAGCTTCGGGATTTAAGCCTCAAATCTGCAAGAACTGTGATGAAATTGTGTTTTCTTTTCTCTCTCATTAGTTTCAAATGGAGACAATCATTGATGGTTTCATACATTTTTCTATTTTAAAATTTACTTTAACCAAACACAAGAGAAAACAGACCCAGCTCCCTGCAGAGAGTATAAATATTTCTGTTCCTAATATTATTCTAAGGCTGTGTTTTCACGTTAAGATGCCCTTGGCAACAAAACCAGTTTTAGGTGCTCCTGCCTCAAACCATTTATTTGTGCCCTTTACCTCAGAGCACAGCTGGTGCCAGAATACATTTGATTGTGGAACCACATTTAAAGCCTTATAATAAATCATTTTGGCTGGTTAGAGGAAGTGAGGGCTACTGTACTTATTTATTATTTATGTGTTGCTAAAGCAGGATTAGTTCCTTCAGCCATCTCTCAGGTGACACAACTAAATAGCTGTTCTACTGCATTCTGAGGAGAAAAACACAGAGAAGGGATAAAATCAGGGAGGCTTTCTGACCAAACTCAACAAGCCACTGACCCATTTCTATCATCAATCCATAGCCACAGGATCCTGCACAGACATTTAATTACCAACCAGTTCCCTCCCAGTCATCTCCCTTCCTTCTACATAGCATTGAAGGCTATTTTATAGTAGCAGAGAATACAGGGGTCTTACTAAAGAAATATGTCTATTTTGCTGTATTAGAATTCAAAAAGATTTATGGGGACAACCATCTAACAGAAACTACTTACTACTGCTAAAATGAACTCTCAATTTTTTTTCTGAAGAAATGTGTGAAAATACTTCAGAGTGTATATGCATAATACTAAGCCACAGAACAAAAAGGTCAAAAGCAAGATGCTGTAAAGAAATGGTTCTTTTAGAAATGTGTAGAAAATGAAGAAAGGACATGATTCAGATGCACAAGCAGGAACTTTCTTCCACAGTGATCAGTATGGCCTCTGATTTTGTGACTGGTATATAATTGAGGAAAACAAGGATAGTATCATGACATGTTGATTTTAATGACCATAGCAGTTGAAATAGGACAGAGAGAAACAGAAATTCTCAAGGATATTCCAGATTATATGTAAAAATTATCTATTGTTTTGCAGTATTTTTTCTGTGTACCGTCTGCCATGCGAAACCCTCACAAGAACACCATCTGGGTGAAGAAAAAGAAAAAATAATTGCAACTCTTCTCATTTCTCCTTCCCGAAGGCATTTAAACTAAACTATTAAGAATTCAATGGCCATAATATCCCAGAGTAGTAAACCAGAATATGAGAGAAGACTTCTGAATTTTTAAGATGGACAGATCTGGGAAAATCATTCTTGAACTAAGTCAATTAATGCAACCCAAAGACAAGCCTCTAATTCTTTTTGGCATTGAGAGTGTTTAGCATGAATTAAGACTTCAAGTAATTACCTAGCTAGTCCCTGATCTAAGCATGAGGCAAAAAAGAAATGTTAGATCCTTTGTTTTCTCCTCAAGTTGCTTTCTACTACAAACTCAAATAACATAAGCCTTTCTTGTTGTCATGTGTTGGCCATAAATAATACTTGTTAAAAAATCTGATTTGGAGACTTCAAAAATGCTGCAAAATGGAAAGCAGAACATTCAAAGTCAGTCTGGCCACACTCACTAAATGGCAGTTTGACAAATCTCCCCATGTGGTTCCCTGAAACAATTCAACAAAAAAGTATCCCATGACAGCAAAGCAGAGAGAAATACAATTGGACTATTTTGCCTAGCTATTTTCAAGTGGGGATGGGTAGTATCAACTGATTTTATGTTTATGATCAACTGAAAACCAGTCAGTTAGTTTGGAAGAGTTTTCTAGAGCTGTTTCCTACCACTTTAGGGTACAAGCAAAAAGCATCTATTCACAGACCAGCTTTCCCACGAGACAGTAACAAGGTGGGATGACAAGGTACACAGCAGAAAACACCCTGGCAGTTTTCTGTTTTGATGAAGTTTCCTGCTATGACTCAGAGCAGCACGAGGCTATTACTCACATCCCACTCCCGCGAGGAGCGAACAGGGGAGACAAACCTCAGCTGCACTTGCAGATCTGTTATGGTCCCAGCCACGCTACTTTGTTCCACTGTGCTCTGACAGTCCCACCTTTCATGAAGACACCAGAACAGAGCAGCAAGGCCATTCAAAAGAAAGCAGTCATTGCTGTATCTGAGCAAAGACAACCTATTACTGAGAAGTATCTTGCTGTAGGATGGGGTTTCTTAGCCCAAGCCAGGTATAGCTGTCATCTTCAATCAGGTGACTCCCATCTGCCAGCTAAAATATGTTTGGGAAAAAAACCAAAATCCCAATACAAGAACTACAGCAGATGACTGGAATGCTTTAGCACAGGTCTGCACTCACCCATGAACTCTGAGAATGTGAAACTCAGAGCAGGAGATTGTATACATATTAAAACATTATGGTATTGCCTTACAATTTGAAATGCATGTGTTTGGAGTTGAGTGTTCAAAATCTTAAACTCCAAGGAAGATGAGCTTGCAGCTAATGGTATGACAATGAAATATACCAACAGATAACCAGTTGCTTTTCCTTAAACTCTGGATATGTGACCACATCTACTTACATCAGATCTTTTTCATACATAAAAAAATTCAGATAGATAATTAGAACTTTACTGTGACCCACTACTGCTCTGGACATAGGGATCCCTGAAGAAAGCTATTCAGTGGATACTGAAGGGAAGAACTAGTGGCTTTTTTATGAAGCATGGGATAATGTAATGTGTCTCAGACCTGGTGAGACATAACTCAGTTTTATCAAATTCAGAAGGGAATCCCACTGATCATCTCCATCTAAGATTATTTTTCACTCCATCTGTCAGTAAGAGAGGAATGTGCAGTAAGTACCACACATTTTTTATTTCCTAAGCACTCTATGACTGAGAAAGTGATATAAGTAGAATTTTCTTGTGGGATATGAAGTTCTCTCCTTACTCTGTTAGTGAACTTTGGCAACATTTTGGCAATATTAAAATATCCCCTATGATACTCAGGACCTTTTCCAAATTGGGCTGTTATTTATGTCATTAAGCAAATTTATCTTTCAGCTTATCTGTTCCGGTGAGAGTATGGTACACTAATAGAATTTGATTTTTTTTCACTTAGTTCTACTGACAGGTAAGTAATTTGTGGCTCTTGCTTTCAAAGAAAAGGGAGACAAATACTCTGGGGTTTCACATGTGATGTTCTCTTTTCTTTTACAGTCAAATTTAGAATAAAAGAAACAAGCTTGTTACAGGCAAACCTGCTCTGCAGCTGGTGGTAAAATTGATAGACTAATTTTAAGCATAGGTCAGGCACATAGCTCAAAAGATGAGATGAAAGATGGCAAGTTAGTAACTACAACAGACATTCCATCTACAGAACCAATTTTCATCCCAACAACTAAATGCTTGCACATTTTAAAACCAAATTAAACACTGTAAGACAGATATGTTGGGATTGCATTGGAAAGACAAATCCACACATTTTAATGTAACAGACCAGTGAGTTTTCTTTGCTTTTTATTTTTATGGCCTTTATTTTGTCTCTGAATGTTACAAGATAACAAAGACTGATTAGCTGGGCAGCCATTAACTCCTTCAGAAGTGATGGGATTCATAATAGCAGCAAAGCTGCCAGTTTTCTCTTCTGTCTCTTGGGTAATTAGAGAATAACTGTCTTCCAGATGTGCTGGCACTACACACTATATCAATCTCTCTGTCTTAAATTCTTTTCCTCAATTCAGTAATTTTTATGCTAAAAAGGAAGAATTATATTGTTTAGAAATGATAAAAATACAGTCTGAATTTGGACTCTTTACTGAAAAGTCATCTATGTACACAGTTTTCTATGATACAGAAAAGTTGGACTGTTGTCTTTGTACTGTGCACCAAAACTATGCAAATAAAACACTCCTGAAGCCAGAACAGTAGGCCAGACCGAAAGTGTTCTGGGACATTTCCAATTTGGCTAGAACTAATATTCATCTAAGACTCCAGCCACCCTACTTCAGCCCACTGGTTGAATGTCTTCTGAGGTACAAATTAAGTCCCTGAAATGTAGAAAGAGAAAGATAGATCCATTTAGTGACAAATCCCTTCCTCCCTTTGTTTTTAAATGGTTTACCAGCTCTTGTATATTGCCATATACTTTTGCTGAGTGTCCACATTCCTAGCCCTCGGGGCAAACAGCTAAACATTTAATTACAAGTGTCACCACCCTCTTCAAAATAGCTAGCTGTTTGAAGACCTCTGCTGTCTCCCTGCATATGGGCAATTTCACAAGATCACAAACCATTCTAATTCTAGGCAACTAGAATTTAGCTTTCATGTGTATCTACTTAAATAAGGTTCTGTAAAATTTAGTAAAGATGCGCCATTCCTCAATACACACTTTCCAAATGACCTAAAGGTTTTTTGTGCTGTCCCACTCCAAAGTGCTGGTTTCAGCTCTACGTAACCACAATTTTTAAATTTTATCAAATCTTCATAGTATAAAATATGTAAAAAACTATTTCTTGATAAAATCTGTGGTTTACTCTAAAAATCCCTAAAATACCATGAGTTGACAATAAAATTTACTGCTGTAAAGTTTTTCAGTCATCACCATGGTTTAGCAACCCAGGTCAGTAAGGAAGCTCCCAGTGAGGCTCATGCCAGAATGTACATTCACACTGTATCAGAGATTTCACAGTAATTTAAAAAGACTACCTTAAAAAACCTTTGTTAAAGGCCATCAAATAGTATTTGCTTTCTTCAATTCTTTCAAAGTAAATTTGCACACTTGATTTTTTTTTGTATACACGATCCTATTACAGTTCCTCGTGTTTGTTTAAAATACCTCTTCAGTTTAACAAAATTTTATCAAATTCTAATCATACACTTCAAGGTATTTGCAGCAGCACACTGCGTTGAAAGTCTAATATGCATGTTTTCTACTTCATTTAGGTCACCAGTGAAATTCTTTGGGAGTTTGGGTCCATAACAATTCCAAAGACTTTTCATTTGTTACATATTCCCTGAAACCCTGTTTTAATAATTTAGTTCACTGAACTATTTTGTCTTCATTTGCAGTTTGAATCCTGTGTTCAGTTTTGGGCCCCTTCCTCCAAGAAAGACATCGAGGTGCTGCAGTGTATCCAGAGGAGGGTAATGGAGCTGGGGAAGGGTCTGGAGCACAAGTCCTGTGCAGAACAGCAGGGGAAGTTGGGGTGATTTAGCCTGGAGAAATGGAGGATCAGGGGANTCTTTGGGAGTTTGTATCCATAACAATTCCAAAGACTTTTCATTTGTTACATATTCCCTGAAACCCTGTTTTAATAATTTAGTTCACTGAACTATTTTGTCTTCATTTGCAGTTTGAATCCTGTGTTCAGTTTTGGGCCCCTTCCTCCAAGAAAGACATCGAGGTGCTGCAGTGTATCCAGAGGAGGGTAATGGAGCTGGGGAAGGGTCTGGAGCACAAGTCCTGTGCAGAACAGCAGGGGAAGTTGGGGTGATTTAGCCTGGAGAAATGGAGGATCAGGGGAGACCTTACCGCTCTACAACTAACTGAAAGCGAGGTGGGGATCAGTCCGTTTTCCCAGGTAATAAGCAATAGGAGAAGAGGAGATGGCCACAAGTTATGTCAGGCAAGGTTTAAATTGGATATTAGGAAAAAATTCTTCACCAAAAAGTGAAGCACTGGAAGGAATCAGCTGCCTAGGGAAGCAGTTGAGTCACCATCCCTGAAGGTATTTAAAAGACAACTAGATGTGGTGCTCAGGGACAGCAGACTTGGCATTTTATGATTGTAGGATTCTGTAAGTTTTCCTCACTTATGAGACAGTATGAAAGCCATTATGAAAGTTTAAACAAGATATCAGCTGCTTCTTGTACAGTAGCAGCACCCACCAACATCAGAACTGTATGACTTTATCACTGAAACAACACAATTTTGATAAAGAACTAGCGATAATGTGATAACAAATAGATATTAGTAACAAGTAGTTATGAATGTACTGTCTCTCCACCTATCAGAAATCTCTTAATGACCCTATTATATTTGTAGACTGAATGACCCTAGATTAACCATAGAATAATAAGGAAATATTGTAATGGCACAGTAATAATAAATGTAATGCTATCAGGAAGCCATATCTCACAGGCTTCTGAAGAAAAAACTAGAAACTGTATCAAAAGATACAAAATAGTAACACAAGATAGGAGAAACCTTGAAAGCATAATGTCTAATGGCATCAATGCAAATTATAAAAGATGAGTTACTGAGAAGTGCAAAGAAAGGTTATTTAAGGTATAACTAAAGCATGTACAAAACTGTGTAACAAACTAGTGCAGCTGCTCTTGATTGACAGCCCTAACAGAAATATCTTTAGATTGCATAAAGCTAAAAAAGCCCCAACGAGTTACAAAGAAACCTTCAGAATCAGTTACAGAGAACTAATCACTCCAATATCCTGAACTGATACACAGGTACAGTAAGTTTTACCTATTATCATTATATATATCTGGATATATCTGCTTGTTTGGGTCTGGTACCCCAACCTTGGCTGTAACTTGGATGCAATACACTAGTTATACCCAAATATGTTTCATAAAAATATATTATAAAACAAACCAGTATGTAATTCATAAATATTTATAATGGTGAAGGGAGAGAAAGCTTCTTCTCAAAATATGCTAATGATTTGCAGTATCATGCAACTACAGCAGCAAACATTGCTAAATTTCTCTCAGAAAGTATAACTTATTTATATAATAAAATGAATTAACTGAGCATTTCTTTCATATCAGCAGTTCTCTTGTCGCATTTTTGGCAATTCCAATTTCATTTTGAAACACANGTAATTTAAAAAGACTACCTTAAAAAACCTTTGTTAAAGGCCATCAAATAGTATTTGCTTTCTTCAATTCTTTCAAAGAAAATTTGCACACTCTTGTTTTTTTTTTGTATACACGATCCTATTACAGTTCCTCGTGTTTGTTTAAAATACCTCTTCAGTTTAACAAAATTTTATCAAATTCTAATCATACACTTCAAGGTATTTGCAGCAGCACACTGCGTTGAAAGTCTAATATGCATGTTTTCTACTTCATTTAGGTCACCAGTGAAATTCTTTGGGAGTTTGGGTCCATAACAATTCCAAAGACTTTTCATTTGTTACATATTCCCTGAAACCCTGTTTTAATAATTTAGTTCACTGAACTATTTTGTCTTCATTTGCAGTTTGAATTCTGTGTTCAGTTTTGGGCCCCTTCCTCCAAGAAAGACATCGAGGTGCTGCAGTGTATCCAGAGGAGGGTAATGGAGCTGGGGAAGGCTCTGGAGCACAAGTCCTGTGCAGAACAGCAGGGGAAGTTGGGGTGATTTAGCCTGGAGAAATGGAGGATCAGGGGAGACCTTACCGCTCTACAACTAACTGAAAGCGAGGTGGGGATCAGTCCGTTTTCCCAGGTAATAAGCAATAGGAGAAGAGGAGATGGCCACAAGTTATGTCAGGCAAGGTTTAAATTGGATATTAGGAAAAAATTCTTCACCAAAAAGTGAAGCACTGGAAGGAATCAGCTGCCTAGGGAAGCAGTTGAGTCACCATCCCTGAAGGTATTTAAAAGACAACTAGATGTGGTGCTCAGGGACAGCAGACTTGGCATTTTATGATTGTAGGATTCTGTAAGTTTTCCTCACTTATGAGACAGTATGAAAGCCATTATGAAAGTTTAAACAAGATATCAGCTGCTTCTTGTACAGTAGCAGCACCCACCAACATCAGAACTGTATGACTTTATCACTGAAACAACACAATTTTGATAAAGAACTAGCGATAATGTGATAACAAATAGATATTAGTAACAAGTAGTTATGAATGTACTGTCTCTCCACCTATCAGAAATCTCTTAATGACCCTATTATATTTGTAGACTGAATGACCCTAGATTAACCATAGAATAATAAGGAAATATTGTAATGGCACAGTAATAATAAATGTAATGCTATCAGGAAGCCATATCTCACAGGCTTCTGAAGAAAAAACTAGAAACTGTATCAAAAGATACAAAATAGTAACACAAGATAGGAGAAACCTTGAAAGCATAATGTCTAATGGCATCAATGCAAATTATAAAAGATGAGTTACTGAGAAGTGCAAAGAAAGGTTATTTAAGGTATAACTAAAGCATGTACAAAACTGTGTAACAAACTAGTGCAGCTGCTCTTGATTGACAGCCCTAACAGAAATATCTTTAGATTGCATAAAGCTAAAAAAGCCCCAACGAGTTACAAAGAAACCTTCAGAATCAGTTACAGAGAACTAATCACTCCAATATCCTGAACTGATACACAGGTACAGTAAGTTTTACCTATTATCATTATATATATCTGGATATATCTGCTTGTTTGGGTCTGGTACCCCAACCTTGGCTGTAACTTGGATGCAATACACTAGTTATACCCAAATATGTTTCATAAAAATATATTATAAAACAAACCAGTATGTAATTCATAAATATTTATAATGGTGAAGGGAGAGAAAGCTTCTTCTCAAAATATGCTAATGATTTGCAGTATCATGCAACTACAGCAGCAAACATTGCTAAATTTCTCTCAGAAAGTATAACTTATTTATATAATAAAATGAATTAACTGAGCATTTCTTTCATATCAGCAGTTCTCTTGTCGCATTTTTGGCAATTCCAATTTCATTTTGAAACACATTTTATTTTACTCATACTTTATTAATCCTGACAGAGTAGCTAGTGAGAACAGTACACCAAATCAACCTAAAGCCTGATAGCAAGACTACCTTAGCTTCAAAAAGATAAAAGCAGAGCCAATAAACAATGTTTGTCTTATAACCCCATCCCTCCACAATCAAAGTGTAGCATATTACAATGAAGAAGAAAAAAGTATGTTCAGATGAGTATCACTATTACGCATATTTTTCAACTAATATTCAGAGAAAGTTCTGGGATGTGAGGTATCATTCAAATGTGATTCAGTTTTCAAAGATGATTATAACAGGAGTTATAATAAAAATAGAATTGTTTATGCAAGAGAGCTCAAACACTCCAGATAAAACAGAGTTATTGTATTTAATATACAGTATTTGAAAGAATATTCACACAGTAATGAAAGGATACTCAGCTCAAACCATGCCAAGGATCCCTCACCTCTACAGACTGAATGGCAGAAGGAATAAGTATTATGATTATTTTTCACAAATGCCAGTTAAGACCAACAGTTTTATGGGGATTAGAATTCATTTATATTGTTGAAACTATCTAAACTCTAAAAAATAACCATGCATAGAAAATCTTGTTAATCTTCTAAAAATATTCAAATCATATTATACTTTTTTCCCCATGATTTTCCTGAAGCCTGTCATACATTTCTAAACAGTTCTTGAATTTCTTTCTTTTCTCATAAAATGCCATATCCACAGGACTGTCACTTACTAAGAAAAAATTATCTAACAAATGGATGTATGGCAATTATGAGTATTGCAATATTAAGTCTTCCATATGTTTTTAGATTGCTTCTTCTTGTAATACCTGTATTCACAGCAATAGTTATCTCAATAAAAAAGGCTACATAGAATGTTTGTGCTACTAGAAATTTTCCAACCTCAAGAAAGGGAATAAAAGAGAAATAGAGAAAGAAAGCCATTCAAATAAATACCACATGGTCTTTTCAGATACAAAACCTCAGAGAAACATTGCCTTGAAAATACAGAAGATAACTTACTGCTCCTTAAATCCACACTTGCTTTCTAAATTCTGGCAGAAAAGTGATTCTATCATGAGTAACTGGCAATTAGCTATTGTCATTCATGAAATTATTTCTAGAATAGCAGCACCCCATGACATGATTCCACAATTTTAAATCTATCTGATTGGCAAAGTGGGCATCTGTATGACACCATGCAATGGAAAACAGTTTTCTTTTTTCAGTTTGCTTTAAACTCCTATATTTCTTTTAGGCATACTGCTCCACCCTCAAAAAACAAACAAACAAAAATTAGGTAGTTACATAGAATTAAAACTGCATGTGCAATCTTAAACTTCTATCCTTGTGCACACATAATTTAAAAAAAGGTTTACACTGCTTTGTGTTCTACCCTGAACTTCCAGCCTCCCTGTTTTTTGTCTCACTACCATTCTTCTTGTCTAACCTATTCCTAAAGCCTTCAAAGTACAAAGCAAGGCTCACTACGCACCAGTGCTAATCTCTCAATTGGGAAAGCATCCTAGTCTCTTCCTTCTTTTTCTGCAATTTCTTTCTGTTTGTTATCCTTCTCTGCAGAACCCGTCTTGCTCACATTCTTCTTCATCCTCCTGTTTCATCAGTCCAGCTCCTTGTTTCAAGGTCTTCTACAAACTGCAAGATTGTCCACCTATGACCTCTCTGCACTTCTGTCAGAAATGCTTCCAGTAGCAAATCTACACCTAAAAATATAAAGCCAAAAGAGTTTCTCATATTATTGGCCTTGGACACACCCCCTAAACTCAGTAATCTATGACAGTTTCTTTATTTTAACGGAGCTGAACAAGTTTTTTCTTCAACAATGCTTTCCAAAGGGCTGACCTGAAAATGTTGAAAAAAGTAATTCAAAATAAGGGCTAAATTCTAGACTGACCAATATTACAAAAACACATTAAAAATACTATAGGCTATAAATATTTAAAACCAATTTTTGTAATGAGAAATGTCAGAAAAACTAGGAAATATTAATAAGGTAAGCTAAAATTGATGAAAAATTTGGTCTATATAATACAACGTTCTGATACTTCTTTGCAGGTGCTAACTGCCTTAATTTATTGATTCCCACACTTTATTTACTTTTCAGTGTCCTCTTTCCAGCTACTTGGACCTAATTGCTCCTTTTCAAAGTATTCCGTCACTGCAAGGAAGGCTTTGCTTGAGAAAAAAATCTCATATTTGCTTCTAGTTTTTGATTCTGCTAAAAAAGTTGGGTAAATGCTGTTGCTTCACTCAGTCAGAGCCAACATAACAACTGCTTTACTGTTCATAATTCCATAATCACTTGTATGCAATTTGTATTTGTAGGGGTTTGAAAGGTTTATTTCTCTTTAAAGAAAATTCTTACTACCAGCCTAGCTAAATTAAAAATAAAATTGAATTAATATTTATATCTGCCCTTTAACAACACAGATTTAATTCCAATCACATGCAATCTCTTCTGAATTTCTTGATAAGTCTTTGATTAAACTAAACAATTTATGTGTCTTTCCCAAGGCAAAAGTAAGCATTAAAGAAGTTACAATAAATTGAAGTATAAATATATAAACTACATACTAGGCTAGATTACTTGGGCTAGATTACTTTCCTTCAGCAGTGGAGAAATCAGCTTTGTAATACATTTTTAACAGATGGACCCCAAAATGCTGGATTGTTTTGCTTTGTGTGGCCAATGTTTCATATTGCCCCATGCTCAAGACAGGCTCAACTGTTTCACACATCGCATAGTAGTTAGTCAGGCACCAGTCTACACTCTCTTGACAAAATGGAGCAAATCTAGCTTAAGCCTGAAGCAAAAGCTTGGATAAAATAATGAAACATGAAAGTTTATGAATTCAAGTGTTATGCACTAGGGATCAATATTTCCTACTTTTCTAAATTAAATGAAATTTTGATATCTTGTCTCCCTGCATGGAAAGATATAGCACATCTTTCCTTTTCCACCAACACAAACCCCAACTTTTATTCTGACTCCGTTTAATCATAACGCAGAGGAAATAACAGCATAGCCAAAGCTCCTGATCTCTTAAACTGTAAACACAAGGAATTAGAGACTAATTATCTGTCATGAATTTTTAAATCACTTTGAGTATAAGATTAAATTATTTTAATAAGTACCTTTATTAATTTCCTTGTTTGTTCTTTTTTGCATAATTTCCATTCACATGAATCACAGAAAAAATCCACCTACCTAAGGCATTCCTTTTACAAGACCTTTTACAACCATATTTTTAATTGCAAAGCTCTTTTTAAAAAATATATCAAAGAAAAACTGAACAGCATGTGAAATTAATAAAGACATCTCTCTACTGAAACAATATACTTGTTAGATTTCCTCCTTGTAACACTAATCCCAATTAGTATTTTGATGCAAAATTTTATTACTTTGGTTTTCTTGTAACAAGGAATAAATCTGTTTGCTTTACAGAAATATCTGAAGAAAGGAATTTTAGAAGATGTTAAGCTCTCAAGGCAATGTTTAAAAAAAGCTATTCAAACAAAGAACTTATACAGAAACTTGTAAAAGTTTTCTAGTTTAAAAAAACACCAACCTTTCAAAAGGAAACACAGATACATCAAATACAGGCCCTCATTTTCTGGGTATCTGGTTCACAGTATTTTCGACTTGCTCCCTTTAAAATTCTGGATTACTCCTTTAGGGAAAACACAGTTTGGTTTGTAGCTAACGAACAGAGTTTCTAAAAACTGAGCTGTTCCCAAAGAAGAGTTTCTAAGGCAGAAGAGGTCTTCAGCATCTTGTAGCTACTCAAAGCTTTAAAATCAAGGCTTGGAACATTAAATAACTGTTCAGAAGGAGTACTGTGCATTATCCCTCAAACGTATTCACAACAGCTCCTTTTTTTACTAAAGAAAAATGTTTCATTTAAAACCACATGCACTCCTCTCAAGACAATGCTTTCAGAGATGCTAGCTATATCTTTTCACTTGCCAAATATAAAACAGGAAAATCAATAGCAAAATAGTAAAAAGGATATTATACTTTGTTTTAAAGCTGGGTAATTTTTTCCATACTGGAGAAGGGTTGTATTCAAGTCCCTTTGCCTTTTGCAGAACTTGGAGACTCAAACATAATGGAAATGCCAATTTTTGTGGTCTGTGTATAAGTTATTTTGACTCACGTATTCTCTTTGCTGCTTGTAGAGTCTGTGTGGCACATCCAGTATCCACTCAATCAACAGAAGAGCAATTTAAGACCTTTGTTATCAGAAGTTCTACACGTAATAAACTCTATAGTGTCTCTATATTTATAAACATGGCATTTGTCCACTGAGGTATCATAAGGACTTAGCTTACTTATGTTAAGGGAATTAAATTATTATATTTTCAACTTGGATATTTCAAATAGCTTGGGCATAAAGCATATTGATGTTTTATAACTTGATATCTTCTGAGATTTAGTATATGAAGAAGTAACAAGTATTAGAGAAATTAATCCCCTTTATTTCTCAACAATTAACTCATTTTATTGGAATTTCATGGGTTTTTTCCCAGTCCACTCTCATCCTTCATTTCCCAAGTCAAAACTTTCAACCTCTTGAACTTTCAGATATTCAAGGATCATGTTTGCAGGAATCCAACAGTATCACAGATGGTTTTACTTAACTATGAAAAAGCTGTTTAACAAGAAGAAAACAAAAATGGAACAATATTACAGTTCAAAAAATTAAATATTTCCATGTCCCTTTTTTCCTTCACTGTCACCTTCCTCTTAAGACAAATCTCAGCGAACATCAATGCCCAGGAAGACTTCATAGTTCAACCCATCTTTAAATCAGTCTAGAACAGAGATCAATAGCAGGGATTTAGGACTGACAAAAATTCATTGACCATTTCTGTGACAGACAAAACAGAATGGACAATTTTTTCCTCTCCAAGGTAATACTGTGGGAAAGCTTCTGAGGGAAGTCAATGCAAATATTTCTTTGTGAGTCTCTAGAAGGTGATCATTATAATATTTTTGTAATTTGAAATACTCTAAAAGAAAAAGATTTTGCTAACATGACTCCAAATGTACATTGCAGAAACAACCAGAATTTTGCACAACTTTTGGAACTGTGAATTTTAAAGAAAGATGTTCAGAACTCATTGTACTCTCCTTCATAAATTCACAGCATCTCAATTTGTGATGGCCTAGAAATTGTAAAATTTAATCCTAAAATGTTATTTAAAGCATTTCATAATTAAAGGAGATTTAACAGACTTTTCATGAGCACAAAGGTTAATATTGTCCCCACCTTTTATAAATGAAAAGCTGTCCACGCTAGTCTAATTCAATATACAGAATTGAAATCAATGAGAGTTCTATATAAAGAGCAAGGGTAGTGAATGATGTAAAATGTCAAGAGCTTCTATTTTAGGTGCTGAAATTCTAACAAAAAAAGAAAAAAAAAAAAGAAAAAGATTTGAAAGGAACCTATTCTTCTGAAGTAAAAAATATTATCTTACTGTATAAACATAACCATGCAAAAGCAGAAACTCTGTTCAACGTCTTAGGCATTGTCCTTGAAAGTCCTTTTTAAAATGTTTAGAATTTGAAAAGGATCTCATTTCATTTGACCTTTCATAGACCATAAACTGTAGAACTTCCAGAAACTGATACTATATTTTCCTTTTACAAAGGAGCCGAGACTTATTTTAAGCTCAAGCTGAATAACACATATTGTTTATTTGTGCTCCTGTAGCAATACCTGAGATAAAACAATATTCTGATACATTTCTTAAAGACTACTTAGGTCACTCTTAATGAGCAGATGATACATTTCTTCTGGGTAGCAAAATACCCTATCCCTCCCCATGAGAGTACTTTTATCTTTTCACTTGACTTTGGGATGTGGACTTAGCTAAAATAACACTTTCTAACTGAACTCATGCCTAGTTTGCTGCAACACCACTTCATTGTCATTGGTAATGTAAATCAATCAGTGCTAAAGTGTAATGACTGTAAAAGTAGAAAAGGCTGTTACTGAAAGTTGATTTTTGTATGACTAATAAACTAGAAAACTTACAACATAAAGAACCATTGAGAAACAAAAGTTTAAAACAATGAAAAGGCATTAGAATTGTGGAAACACGATAGTTTTACCTTTTCTGTTGAAGTCAGAAAAGATGAATAGCAGATACCAGTTTATTTTAATATGCTTATAACAGAGGAAACTGTATCCCCAAAGGCCACTATACTATTTTATGTTATCTTTTCATTGCCTCTAAAATCTGCTATATTTTTCTTAGACATATAAAAATATATATTTTCAGATTTACTGTTGAGATACTGCTATTTCATATTTATTGCTGGAGGTACACTGCAATTCTTCAGACTTTCAAATTCTTCACAACGATTTAGGGTCAGATTCCACAAAACAAGAATAGATGAACTTCACCCTAAACATCAAACCGCTTTCTCAAGAGTAATTATTTTTCTATGACACACTTTGGCCAGCTGAGTCCTAGGAACCACAGACTAACTCTTTCTTTGCTAGGCCTTGTGAAGAACTAATACACACATAGACACGTGACCTAAAATAAACATGTTCATTCTGCATGAATCCCTACTGCAAGCTCCTTTTAGGTACTAAAAGGCTGCTCTAAGATCTTCCCAAAGCTTCTCTTCTCCAGACTGAACAACCCCAACTCTCTCTGTTTTTACAGGACAGGTGCTCCAAGCCCCCAGTCATCTTCCTGGCTCTCCTCTGGACCTGCTCCAGCAGGTGTTTGGGGTTTATGCTTGGAGCCCCAGAGCTGGATGCAGCACTCCAGGTGGGTCTCACAAGAGCAGAGCAGAGGGGAAGAACCCCCTCCCTCACCCTGCTGATCACGCTCCTGTTGACGCAGCCCAGGATGCAGTTGGCTTTCTGGGCTGTGAGCACACACTGCCGGGCCACGTCCAGCTTCTCATCTACCAAGTCCTGCTCTTCAGGCCTGCTCACAATTTTAGATGGGCATAAAGCAGGTTCAGGGCAGCCTGCAGAACTGGATGACTTTTAGTGGTCCTTTGCTGTCATTGGTTGGTGGGAATCCATTAATTTTAATTGTCCTCTGCTGCTCTGTGACACTCTTACTCCAACTGGTGGCAGTGGCAGAACAATTTACTGAATGTATATAAATGCTCTGAGCAAAAAGCCAGAAATGTTCTGCTAGGGATCATCAACTAGGCTAAAATTTCTTCAACTTCAGAATCCTAAAGCAATCACCTTTATTCTATTTCACATACAGAGGAAGGTGTGAAGTGAGCTGTAAGGTCTGAAAAATTACAGCTGCACGATGTACAAAAATATACACAAATATAAAGGATAACTAACCACGATCTATAATTTGTCGCTTTTTCTTTCTCCAAACCCAGCTACAGTCCTCCCCCATCCTAGCCAACCCTCGCTCCAAACCCCTGGTTGTGTACCAAGGATGTAAGATATGAAACAGCTGGCTAAATTAAGCTGCAATTATAGACTGAAGTAGGGTTATTAATTATTAGTAGGTCAAGGGCTTAAGGAAGTAAATGCCAACATAAGAGGGTTTTATACCTTGTGTCAGCCACATCAGTGCTGATGGTAGAGGAAAGACACATAGGAGTCATAAAGACCCTTTCCAAGGAGTTGCAGGTACCAACCATTCCTCTCCAAAATGCTGCCTGGCTGGTCAACAAAGACATTGGAGTGGTGAGCACACTACTGCTTAAACTAAGAGCTCATTAGGTCCTACCTCTCCCTTGTGCATCAGGTAAGAAAGTATTGCTTTACACATTTAAGTTACGTATCTCCTGGTTGCAGAACCTCTTTGCATAAACAAATGGACCCAAAACAACCTCCACTACAGTTAAATGTTTTGGCTGGATCAATACTATTTGGCTGATAACAGCTTGGGATAAAGTTCGTACGCTTGTGTTTGGCAAAGGAAACTATGTTGAGAATTTTATCTATAACGTTATCTCCTTTGTTCAAAAACTTGTGTTTATAAACTCTTTGACACAGACTACAATGTAGAACTGCTCCTGAATTTAGGATATTGAACTATGATAGTTTATACTTTATGTAAAGAAGATGTTCTATTATCTATAGCTGGCTGAGACAGTGACTTTCATCCTACCAGATTATAGACTGAGCATATAATGTATACTTTCCTGCCTCCTAGCTCCAGAAATGCAACACACCTGGGCATGAAGCCACCAACCCTCAGGAATATGTAACACTTCCACAAGAGAGCAAGGCACATATTCAGGAATACAAGAAACTGAAAATATACCACATTCCCACACTGGCTGCTTACAGGACACAAAGTCATTTTCCCATCTACAAGATCACAAATGCTTAGGTCTTGGACACCAAGGGAATATATAAAGCAGTGGGACAAAGGGCCAAGGTCAAAATTTTTTATTTCTCATACACAATGGATACTCTATATAGGGATATAAATTGCGGAAAGAAGGGGTTCATCAGAACAGGTATGATACAAGTCTGGAATTAACTCTGGGATACAAAAAGGAATGAACTTGTCACCATTTTCTCTTCTAAACATTGTTTGTAATTCTTTACTGATGCTTCTTCTGGAACCTAAAAACAACTGAAAAAATATTAAAACACATTAAAAAAGTCAAAAATTTTTTTTTGTGCGGTTGTCAGATAATCGAATGAATTATGGGAGGATGCATATGCCCTGAATAAAAGGTCCTAAGAACCCACACAGGATGCTTTGGTGCTCTTGGTGGCAGGTTCTCCCAGCTCTTTCAGGTTTATGAGCTCACTTTATGAGGTCACTCTTTATGAGTCAGATGGTGTAGCCCCTCACTGTGCCGTTCCTGTACATGGTCATCAACACAAGGAATGTACCAGCGCAACTGAAAATGTCTCATTTTAAAGACTGGCCTGAAGAAATGAGAGTTTTAAAGAAGAAACAAGTTTTTAGATTAAGACAACCTGAATGTCCTATGAAACACTGAAAATATCCTTTCTTATCTATACAGGAGTTTGAGCTTGATCATTTTAGTTCCCCTTTTTTTTAATACAACATGGAGAAAACCACTGATCTAAACAATTTGAACTGTCAATAAGCCACAACAGTTATTTTTTAAAATCTTTTGTTATTGAAAAAAATAAGCTTAATCCCTTGTCAAGTTTATTTTATGACAATGAGCTTCTGACACAGTCTTTCTAACCTTTCATCTTTAGTTCTTCCATATGCAAACCCGTACCACATGCTAGAACACACACTTGTAATGAAGAAAACCTGTTGCGATCAATCAGAGGGAAAACAAAACCATAAAATATGCAACAAAAATCAGCATGACACAAAGACGGTAGATCATAATTTAGCATTTGTTGTGTTTCCTGGGAGCTTACACAGGTCTGTTTTTATTTAATTATCACAGGAGGTAATAAAGTTAGAGGCATACCAATGGGGAACAGGTCATTACTGAGAGTTGTTAACTTCTTAATATAATCCACTGCTCTTTTAATCACTCAGCAACTAAATTAATTAGCTGTTAAGGTTAGAAAACTTTTCCCCAAACCTAAGCATAGTAAATAATTTCTTTCTTATATTCCACATTCTATATACATTATAATTAAATTGATTTTATTTCAACATATAAAAAAACTATTCTTTTTAATTACTGTTTGAACACTTGACTGGAATGTAACCTGAAAAGATAAAGTATCAGGTACATGATAAATATAATTTTTTCTTTACAAATACAAAATCTGTCACCTTTTCAGTATCTATGAATTCTGTCAAGATAAACTTTATGACACCAAATTTTCATTGTAAGTACTCAAGGACTTCCAAACCACAACTGAAGAGTCTTATGTGGCTTGTATGAAAACCAACTTATTCCAATGGCTACCGGGATCCTGGTAAGACACATAAGACAATACTCTAGATTATTTTCTTTGGAAGAATATGTATAAAAATTTATGTATTAAAATTGCCTTAAAATAAATAGGATTAAGCTGCCTCACACTTACAGTAGACTAAGAGCACAGAGGTGTTGAATCAGATAGAGCTTGTAGATACACAAAAATTATGTAAGTGTCAAGGATTACTTGCACAAGATATGTTTCTGCATTAAATTCCTCATTCTCCCATTGTCACTTGTTCCCACCTTACTGTCATGCTTAACACCTACTTCTCCTTCCTTCTCCTAAACTCCTACACACTCATACACAAAGATTCTTTGATTGCTATCAACTATTTAGTCCATATGTCCAAGACATCTTTAAGAACAGATAGTAGTTTTGGACAAGAGTGGTTGCTTAGAAAACAACAGTTTCTTTACTGTGCTACTCAAACAATTACATTTTTTCAGTTTTTCTAGTACTGAACTTGATACTCTGTGTTATTACGTGCTAGGAATGCATCAAGTGCAACACAGTGTACACTTCCAATACAGCGACAGTATAATTTGATATATATGCATATATAACCGGACAAAAATATAATAACTGAAATAAAGATAAGCCTCACTGTGAAGTTAGAATTCATGTCCTGATTCAGACTCTCTCTATATATGTTATTATAAATAATTAACTACACATATGAGTCAGAAATTGGGTTTAAGTCCACTAGATGTCTTACAAAAAAGTCAATATATTTTTACTCAAGTTTTACATTACAAGTGGGTAACTCCCTGGTCTTTTGTCCACTGGTAAAACCAGTTATTTTTCCCAGAGCTGTATCCCCCCTAGAAGACAAAGATATTAGAAAATACTACATTTCTGTTATTAACAAACAGAGAAATGTAGGCTTTTACTTGAAGAAAAACTTTTTAAAGAATAGTACAGATAATATTATGAAGTCTCAAGTGGACTTTTCTAACCTTCCCATTAAATCAGTTTTAAATATAAATTCTGAATTGAATCTGAAATTTGTTTAAAAACGTGTCTACTGTCAGCTTTTTATAGAATTAGTTTCAGGGAACAGATGGACATTTGAATATCTTCTTAAAAATGTGTATTTATGTAAGACTTTTGGTAGGAAAAAAAAAAAAGACTGCATTTAGAGAAAATATCCAACGGGAAGGTAAAAGAAAAATCCAAAAGGAGAACTGGAATTTTTCAGGCTACATTTTAAGGACTAATAAAGTGTCTGTAACTGAAGATACCACGAAGCAAATACTTTGGTGAAGCTCGTACTTGCAAACATACAGGAAGATCCACATAGACCTGCAGTATGCCTTGCCAGTTCCTCAAGATTTAGTTTACTTTAATCTCCTTCCAATTTACCAATCATACAGAAAATACACAACGTATATCCTCAG
This sequence comes from Melanocharis versteri, assembly GCA_013397845.1. Lineage (NCBI taxonomy): Eukaryota > Metazoa > Chordata > Aves > Passeriformes > Melanocharitidae > Melanocharis > Melanocharis versteri. The sequence goes on from VZTG01001100.1 coordinate 689,613, forward strand.
TTACTTCATGTTCTTAGACATGAATATTTATTGGCAGTTGTCTTTTTTATTGTGGTAAATTTTGGAATTTAGGTTTTAGAACCCGTTTTTTGTATTCTTGAAGTTTTTGGGAGGTGATTTATAAAAAAAATACATTTTTAATGACTTATAAAACTTGTTATATCAAGAATACAATGAACTTTTTCAAATCTCAAGTATGCTTATGTACAAAGTAATTATTGCCTAAATACTGCTCCAGCATTGTGGTGGGCAAAAAAGCAAAAATATTACCACAATGCAGACTGGAATAAAATAAAATACAGAGCTCAAATCTTTACAATAAAATTATTTTCTTCCCTCTCTGTTGCACAACACAATTTTCTCATACTTGCTATGTACTTTCGTTTTTCCTTTCCTTTATCTTTGCATTTTTATCTGCCTTTGTAAGCTAAAGAATGAACAGTTCTAACACAGTGAATTATACACTTTCAAAGAGATTAAGCATGAATTAGAAAAAAAGAACGTATAAAGCCAGTTACTTTTGGCCTTACTCAATCCAGACTTAAAAACATGACTGTGCTGACTAACACTGCATTGCTGAAGGTCAGCAAGATCTAATGCCTGGCTGTACTGAGAAACAAATGAAACCATTCATTGTAAGCTGCCATGAACAAACAATAGCAAATACTTCAAACAGAAATAATGGAAAACAGTGCAGAATTAGCAAAGGTATCTGAAGAAATAAAGCAGGGTTGCAACTTTTTCATATACCTCTAACCATCATCACTTCTACGTAATGTACATCTCTGTTCACACCATCCAAATGTGTTACTTACCACCTACTGCTGTAAATTCTCTTCATTTCAGATATGGTTCTAAAAATGGTCCATGATATTCCATTTATTAGCTCTGCTAACAAGGTGCGCTTTGTCTGTCTGGGATGAAGTTAATTTTCTCCTCTGCAGCCTGCATGGAGCTGTGTTCTGGATTTGTAGCCAAACGTATTAGTAACACAGCAATGTTTTGGCCATTCTTGGAACAGTGCTTGCACAGAATCAAGGTTTTCTCTTCTTACTACTTTGACCCTGTCCCTAGCACGTGATGGCAAGAAGCTGGGAGGGAAAACAGCCTGGAACAGCTGACCCAAATCAGACATACCACGTAACATAGTGTTCAGCAATAAGAACTGGTATAGAGGAAGAAGGGTGCTGAGGGATTGCCTCCAAATGCAGCTGATGCTTGGGGAACAGCTGGACAACAGTCTGCTTGTAGGAGGTGATTTCTTTGAATTTGTTTCCTCCTTCTTTCCTTCATCTATTAGTTTGTCTTTATCCAAGCAATGTATTTTTCAGTTTCATTTTTCTTATTCTTTCCCCCAACCTGTTGGGTGGAGAGAGTGAGTGAGTGGCTGTGTGGGCACCTGGCTGCTGGTTAGGGTCAACTCATTACAAAAGGCTATGTAAATGTAGCTTTCAATTCAAATAGTATTTATATATTTAATGCAAAACATCTGAACTCTTCTAAGAGAACCTTATGCTACTCCACAGAGTACACAGTGACATGCTCTACTATATTACATTGCTCTTGCCATATTCTGTTTGTGGAGCAGAGCTGAAAATCACATAACAATTGTACAATACAAATTTCCATGCAAACAACAGCACTGTGCTTTTCATACCCGAGGATACTAGTGACTTGACTGCAAAACCATTTCTTAAGAACTCTGTCACCTCTCCTTCCCTCAATGATACCATTAAAGCATATCAGCCCTTCTTTCTCTCAGTATCACATTATATGGACAAGATAAACACCACATCTTTAAAAGCCACATCAGTGAATGACGTTAGTTGTTCAATAAGCGTCATAAAATTGAAGTTTACAGTAACCAGATGATTATCAGCTGTTCTTTTGTGTTTGTCTGTTGTGTGGGGTTTTTTCTACCCTACCATCTTATCTGACACTGCAATTATTCTTGTACGTGAATTCAGAAAACACAGACAAAATTTTAGTATCATAAGACACAGAGGTTCCATTACCATATATTTGGAATGCCTGCATCATTTGGAAACAGGCAAGACATTAGAGCTCTGCAAGAGTGAACCTAGTACACCAGGTTATATTTTACCCTGACGAACAAAATGCTTCTGAAGAAAACAATACAAGAAAACAACATAAAATGAAAGAAGCACATTAATAAGAACACCGACAGAAATTGGCTAGGAAAAATTCAAAAGAAAAAGAAAAATTAATCTCTAACCTCCAAAGCGAAGAAACATCACAAAAACCAGTCAGGCATGATATAGTTCCAACTCTAGAAAATCAGTAAACATCAATATTTAAAGTAAAACAAAGCTCTCAATAACTGACCTATGTATGAGGCACATGTCCCCTTATATCTCTGTCATTAACAACTGTTCATCTAACAGTAAAATCTCTCTACTGTTACTTTTCTGTATGTTTTTTAAATTAAGAAAATACAAAAGTCACTTTGAAGGGAAGGTGGGGGAGGCATTGTAGATTTCAATAGTTTTCCAAAAGAGCTTAAGCTTGTTTGAAATGTAGTTCAGCTTAACCAATAGAGTATTACAGATGACCACTTTTATTCTAATGAAGTTTCATCAAGCAAGTTCACCAAACAATACCATTTCTTTCACGAATAAAATAATTGCTGAGGAAAAGCAACTGTTCCAGGAGGTCGCCACTCTCCAAATGAAACTCCAGCTATAAAAGGACACACATATATTTAATATATATTAATGCCTTTAAAGCCGTAGTTGTTGAAAATCTCAGTTTTCCTGCGATTACCCATATTCTTTCCCAGATGACAGTAATAATTGTCATTAAGTTTATTTAAACCGTAACTTAGATTATGCCTTTTTACCCTTATTTCCATAAAGAAATAAACTCCTTGGATGTTCTGACTATCAGTCATTTTCTATTTTTTAGACATCTGATCCCACAAAAGAATAACTGTCCTAACTAAAAGACCTATTTATCTAGAAAATTAGGGGGAAGGTTATGATCTTATAAATATGCACTCTGTACAGAAGAAACCTAAAACTGTTATTATTACAAAAGAAGCTACCTGATCATATTTGCAGAAATATCTTGCAGAAAGACACAAGAAGAGCTGAACTTCTCTTTAAATCCACTCCCTCTGTATGTTAGGCAACTTTCAGGTGAGGTCAGTTTGCACCTAGATCTGAACTGCATTAATTTCCTGAAGTACTGCTTTAGGGCAGGATATATATAGTGCAGTGGCTATGCTACAAAAAGAAACTGGCAACTTCTGCTTCAATCTAATAAAAGTGACCTGAGCATGTCTCATAAATCTAGCTTTCCCAAGGTAAAAATGGAAGCAATTTTAATTTCTGAAACCTTAGGACTAAAGCTCTACTGGACATAAGAGAGCACGAGAATTCACACAAAGCAGCTGTGAAAAGAGGTAGTTGCAAATCACAGTTTTGGATGAGGATCCTTAATCCTACACAACCTCTGCTTTACGTACATGAGGTAATTTTTTATGTGGCCCTGGGACTAAGATAATTAACAGCAATCTTTTCTTACGGCAAATGCTAGGTTTTCTGAAAAACAGCTGACAACCACAAACACAGAGGAGCAGTGATAGGTACAGGACCCCCAGTAACCTTAGGAAGGAAAATGGAGCATACCACTGGCCACTCCAAAGGCCATCAAAGGAGAACAATGAGATGGTTGTCCCTGTTGAAGACACCTACTGAAGCAGGTAAACAAGGAAACTCTCTCCAAGAAGCCATGCTCATTAAATAGGGTCATCAGGGTATAGGACTTACTATGAGAGAATTTGGGACTAAAGCGGAGAAAACATTTGATACTCTGTAACCCTTTAAAAAGAGATGTTTAGGAAAAGGACTAAGATATGTAAAAAGAGGGATAAGATGGATCTGGGAGGGATAAAAGTGGGAAAATAAAAAAGAACAGAGGTTAGTAGCATGTAAAGACGTTGCTCAGCATGCCTGCCTGCCTGAGCCTTGTCCTACACCATGGCCCACCCCATCTCCTGACTAAAGCCGATTTTCTGTGTGGGTACACTCTCAGCTCTGAGCATGCACGTATGGGAACCAGTGACCTTCGAGCTGGACTAGCCTGCAAGCACAAGATGAGGTCTGAGCACCAGCAACTCAAGTGGGACCATGAACGTCAGGGGCTCATGGTTCCAAGCGCTGCAAACGGGGAGATGGAGGTTCTAGGGGTCGTCTATAGCACAGGTAAAGAGTCTAAGACCAGGTAAGGAGAGGAGGGACTTGTAATGGGCTGTGCACGTGTTGCTCAACAGTTGCCCCCCACAACTGGCTTCCCTGACAACATAAATGAAAACAGGATTGGGACGCAAGATCGTCTGTGCAGGTGAACAATGAAATGCTAAGTGCAACCAAAGCAGAGTGTTTCAATATGTGTGCTCATGAGGGTGAAGTTATTCAGATGTTATATTGTGGTGCCGTTCACTCAGGATAGAGAGAAAAAATCTGAGCAATGGTAGTTATCTCAGGGTCTCGCTAAAAATTAGATTTGGACAAATATGTATCTAACTGCATTTCTATGTAATCAAATTATTGCCTATATGAAAATACCCTGCTATATTCAATTTAAAAAGCTAGTTTTCTTTGCTTACATCTCTAATGTCTTCAGAAATCATAAATAACCCTACTGGAAACTGGCTGAGGCTCTCATCTGGAACATTCTCTTTCATCAATGACTTGGGTAGAAAATGTGTGTTCTACAAGTGTCGCGACTTTCAAGAGAAAAATTCAGTTTTCATAAAAAATCATAACTTTTCTTTTAGAAAACTGTTCCAAGTCACCTAAAAACATCCTTCCTGCATGTAAAACCATTCTGAAGCCAAAGTTAACGGTTTTTTCAGTCCTTTCAGCCTAGAATGAGCCTGGTGAGGATAGATATCACAGCTTTCTAATTCAACCAAGAAATACATTCAGACATCTCAAAAACTCAGGAACAACCTAGAAATCCTGGGAAACCTAGATACCAGGTCTTCAATCTGACAAAGATGCTCTTTAGATAAAATTCCCAGGAGCTTGGATTTAAGAATGTGTAGGATTTTCAAGAAGAGAAAGGGCCTCAAAATCCTAGTTATAAGTTTGAAATGAAACATTTTTTCTATAAATAAACTTTTAGAATTTCAGTTCTGCAGAAAATGCCAGCTGCTCCTTCCACTACAGATTTTTTTTTCCTAATAGTTTTTGATTTGGAGTACTGAGCAGCACTTTCCTTTCAAACTCTGGGGAAATAGACATCTCTGGAAAGTATGATCCTCTCTGATACATCCCTCAAGATAAAATCAGACTGCCAATCTCCTGAAATATTTTCCACAGCTCTTTGAAAATTAGCTTAAAAATATATTAAATATTTGTAAATTCATAAAAACATATGATATTCACACACACTCATATCTATTCACATAAACACATATGATATGTACACATTTTTGTCCAATGTCTAGTGACTGGTCCACTTGAATGATGCTATTCCTCCGCTTTGGCTACCTTCTAAAGCTTTCATTCCCTCTTCACCTCCATCTGATGGAAATATGTGGTCCTAGAGTGAAAAGTTAAATTTCTGTGCATTTATGTTTGGTTATGGTAATAGTTGCAATTGCACAGACTGAAGAAATATTTATTTTCTCTCAGTGGCTAAGGCAGAAGAGTAGTGTACCTCCATCTGTCACTGACATGAGCTGTGATCTTTTTAGATATAGCTTCTTCATCTGTAAAACGAAAATTGTATTAACCTACTGTACCTCAGAACATTAATTTAATTAATGTTGTGCAGAAAGAAAACTTAGAAACAGTCAGATGAAAAGCACTTACAAGTAAAAGTAATATAACTGCTACAAATCAAAAGACATTTGGGATGAATATACTAATCTAACTGTTTTTATCATCAGGATTCACGTAGCAAAGGCATACCAAATTCCTATTGATTATTACAGACTTTTCTTAAAACATCTGGTGATGACTTGCACTTCTGGCACTCGTACTTCCATAATCGTATCCTGAATAATACTGAATATTTGTAGTAGCTGTATAGTTAAATAAATTTATAAATAAGGAGAAGCAAAGAGAGCAAAGCCTCATTCAGAAGCAGGCCTTTTGTTTATGACTCTCTAATAATTTCCACAGCAACGCGTGGCAGTATACTAAACACAGACATCACGAAATCATGACATCTTGGGTTTGAATAAAAGCCACAGTCCAGAAGTGGAAATGCTAATAAAATTTAACAGAAACATCAATAAAACCTGCTAAAATAATTAAATGACACTTAAAACATCTGTAACCATTTCTGGAGAAGCTCTCAAAGATTACTTCCACTTGGAGAAATGCCACTCCATGCTTACCAATCCGTGGTTTTCACATTCATTTAACCGACATTACATGAATGTTAAAGGATGATCCCTAAGTTTCTGACAGGTATTATTTCCATTATTAGAGCCTATTAATGCTATTAACATTTATTTACCAGGTTAATAAAAAAAATTAATATTTATTTTAACATTTATTTTAATATTAACCAATACCAAAACCTAAAAATTATGATAATATATTCTGAAAAATTTCCCTGGAAGGCTCTTCATAAGAAATGAAGTCAAATTAACATAATATAATAAATTAAAATAATAGTTAGAGAGTAATGTATTTTTCATGCATTATTATTTGCATCCTGAAGAAGAGCACCTTGAATGTATGTATATATAGGTTCTTAAACTCTTGCTTCTCTCACAGTAACTATCATCTTCCCTTTGTTACTGTCTCCTTTTATTTCCACTTCTTAAGTTTCACCGCAGTTTGTGTTTTGAATTTTAAAGCGTATGTTTGCAGATATGGAGAAAAACTGTCATAAAGAACAACAGTGTTCAAGTCTTATGCTTCATAAAGCATAAAAAAAAAAAATTACCTTGTTCTACCTCTACCTTGGAAATTAGTTCAGATTTTAAATATACAAATAGCATCTAAATTTTTCAGAACAAGTATGATACATGTACATGCTTGTGTATTTGTACATTTTGTTGGTTGACTACATGGCTAATAACAGTAGAAGAAAAATTAACAATCCAAGATGAAGTTCTTTAACAGAGCTCTGCACTTCCACAAATTATTGGTGCTGAATTGGTGGGCTTATTTCAGGACCAAGTGAATAGATCTAACAGTGGAAACCTGTCTGGTCGATTCAGTCATTTGGACCATTTCAGGATGAAGGAGGAGGTGACACTGGCTTCTACAGAACAAATTCAAGACTTGGTTTCTCAAGATATTTAGACCAATTAATCACTTGAAAGTATTTGCATACCCCAAAAATTAAAATTAGTATTTTCACAAAAAATATAGGTAGGTCTTGTCCTTTATTTTACAACTCAGTTTCTCAGTTATTTGACAATATTTTAATTATTCTGTTTATAACTGAGTCTAGAACATTCCTCAGTATAATACTTTAAACTGATTTTCCTCTGCACTTAGTTTGAATGACATCTACTATGTTAATTACTAGCTGAATCCAAAGGGGAAAAGAGGAAGGCGAATAGGGAGGGAAATGTAAAAATATGAGTCAGTAGCTTTAGTAAAGTTTTAATAATCAGTTTAAAATTGAAAATTCACGAAAAGCCAATAAATAAAAAATGTTCTTGCACTACCACACAATAATTAATGTGGGTATGGAGTAACTAAACCAAATTTCTTGAGATGCCCTAAGGCAGGCAAAAAGTAATACCCAATATCCTTTGATCCGTTTTGTGAAAGTTTAACTATACTTTTTGAGCAGAATTTAAACTTGGGCTCTGATCCACAAGTAAAATCCAGAAGCCAAAATGCAGGATCTCTTACCCCAGGTAAGCATTAATTAAAATTTTTGAAGTAAAAAATAACCAGGCAATCAATACTAAGGTAACTTCAAACACTGCCACCCTGTTGAATATATAGATACACACAACTCTGAGCAAGAATAAGAATGAAGTCTCAACTCATCATACAGTTTCACCAATAACACATTTATTTTCTTCAAGTCATCAATCCCCTGGTTTTATATTTCTTAAACCATTGCTTCTTCAGGAACTGGAACTGAGTGCTTTTTTCTGCCCAACCAATGAAGCCCTTTCAATTCCACAATGTAGTGGACTGAAACCTCACCATTCCAATTCTTTTTGGCTTTGTCTGGATTTGGAAGTACCCAGCAGAGCATGAAAAGTGCTCCTTCTCTCACAGAGCCAACTTCCCTCAAAGAGTGATTATTTTGTTTGTTAGGTACATTCTTATGACAGTTTTATGTTCAAATATACAAATGATATAACATATTTTCCAGAAGTATCTACAAAGGATAATGAGTGTAAACGATGACAAACTCCATACATGTTTATTGTGAAACTAGGAACCACTGTTTGGCACAGGCTTATTACTCTGACCAATGCTGAGACATTTTATCAGAGTTATGCATCTGTTGACGATCTCAATGTAAGGCTTATCATCACTCCTTTGCTAAAATATATATCCCTGCTTAGAAAAAAAAAACAAAACAAAGTACCTATTGGTCTATTCAGAAGCATCAAATTGCTTCCATTATTTACCTGCAATTGTATACAAAATAACGAAGAGAGCTAAGTATGAATCACTCTAATCATATAAAGTGGATAATACTTGCAGCAGTAATGAGACATATGATAAGGAACAATAGGAATTGTGATTTTACTTGGGAAAAAAATCTAATAAAAAAGTCTCTCAGAATTAAATTATAGTCTATTACATAGCACAGAGCTTTTCAAAATCGCAAAACTGCTGTCTTTATTTTGTTATTCACCCTGAACTAGCAGCTCTCATAAACTTTCCAAATTCAATTGCTCTTACCCCAGCCCAATCTTCCAATCCAATTTGCATTAATCCAATCACTGCACTGAGTGGTTCCCTTGTGAGAATGCAGGCCCTTAAAAGAACAGGCTAGATGTATTTAAAGTACTTAACAAAGGCATCCCACTTTCCTTAAAGAAATAAAATTAATAATCTAGAAAACTTTACCTTATATGGTTGAATTTTAGTGACTAGTTCTACACTTGAGTGTTTGAAGTCAGTAGACTTGCTATTAATAGACTTGTCACAGTAAACAGAAAGTCAAATCAGTATTCTAGTTCAAAATTCCTATAGATTTCTAGTAACCCATGAACCAAGACAAACCATAAATAGCAATGCAAAACCAGCTAAGCCACCAAAGAAGGAATATACATGAAAGTACCTGGGGATGGGAATGGCCCCAGACAAAGAAAATTCACAAGGAGACTATTCAGACACACAATGAGAGAAGCTGCAGTTTTCTGAGACATGCTGCACCTCAAAACCCCACAGCAGTGAACCTCATCCTCAGGACTAAGTCTGAAACATGTGGTCAAGAATGACTAAGTCAATCATTGGGTTTTTTTCTCCCTTCGTTCACTAATCCAAAGCATTTGTAGAGTAAGTGGAGATGGTGCTAGAATTTGCAAGAAGTACAACCTCCTCCTTTTCAAGCAGGCAGAAGTCAAACTCAGGAAAAAAAGTGTGATATGATAGGTAGTCTCATCAAAGGTTCCCTTTCAAACCCGAGGATTTAGAACATCTCTGAATGCAAAGCAGCTGCATGTTCTGCTGGACGCAGAGAAAGAGTTCTCCAAGCTGCCCATGGGTCAGATCACACTTTGGAATAGGTAAAGAATGATGAATAAGCTTCCACTAATGGCTTGTAACATGTTTAACTTAAATTTTTAATCTTTTCACATTATGCTGTTGTCTTGAGAGCACAGAAATCATGGGGAGTAGTGACTGAAATGAGAAAAAGCCGAAGACACTACAGACATCAGAAAATTGACACCATCTAGATTGTGCCATAGTTTGGCTGATATCTAATACAGGCTAAGAAGCTTTCATAGCTCCTTTCCAAAGGAAATACTAGAGGAAGAAGAGACACTAAATCTTCCTGAATTAAGTTTCTTTTCATCCTGACTTTGCATTCTGAATTGGAATGGCCTTTCACTCATCCATCAACAATGACCTTCACTATGAATTCAATTTAATTGAATTCAATTTAATTGAATTCAATTTAATTGTTTGAGAAAAATGAGTATTTTTATTTGCTGCCTTGTTTCTATGATATAAATTACTACACTGCTCCCTGGAACCAGTTAATACCTGTAATGAGAGCATCCCTCTGTTAGCACTTAACCTACGGACTTAAACCTGTTCACATGCCTGTACTGTCATCCTCATGAGTGTTCCAGCAGAGAATATGTTGTGTAAGCAAAGCAGCAACCCTGGACTGAGTCAGTCTCTGAATTCTTTATACAATTAGCACACAAAAAATGAAGCTAGTATAAACCTATAATGTCATGAGAATTTCAGCTTTTTTAAAAGCATATTTCAATCCCATTTAAGAAATCTTCTGGTGTCTTGGAGAAATGTAAGAACAAATTAGCTGGGACAAGATGAAAGAACATATGAAGTGATAATGTGGAAAATATAGTCAGTATATATGGTCCAAGAAAATGTCCACCATGACTTGAAAAAAAGTTTCCAACATGTTTTCCATCTTCAAAGTGAGTAATTAATATTTCTGCCATTTCTGTTCCTTTCTGCTACTGAAATACTTTGGTGATAAATAAGTAAACAGTGATGTGCTTGGGGTCAGGCATCATACCTGAGTGGAAAACTAACAAACTTTGTATTATTATTACTATTATTAGTTTGAAATCCTGCAAACAGAAGGACATATACTGTACTATACACTTTAATACTGATTCAAGTACAAAATTTCACAAGAAATACTTAACCTACTATTGAATTTACCCTAAAAAGTCCTTTAGTTCTTTAATGCCAAAAATCCTTTATTCCTCTAAATGCCTACAGTGTAAAAAAAAAGTGTCAAGAAGAGAATGGAGGGGAAAAAAAGCTAATTATATTTAAGTGATTCAAAGGGTATTGTTCTTGGCAGATTTTCTCCTTGGTACAACCATTAGAATTCCTGATAATGTGGGGAATGAACAATCTTTAATTATTACTGTAACAAGAAACACGCAGAAGAGAAGTAAGGAAGCACTCAGCCAAGTATCACATTCCTATGTGAGTTAGAGCAGCATGAAGTTCTAAAAAGCAGAAGCTTTGAATAATAATTTTTCTTTCCCTATTATGTTTACTTTCTGTCTCACAGTCTAATTAACAATATTTCATCTAGGATTTCATGATCACCCAGTATAATCTTCTGCATCCTTGACTTCTGCCTGGGATTTCCTATGCAATACCTGCAGAGGAGCATCTCAGAACTGTGACCCACATCTCTATGGGATCTGGGATGTCACACTTCAGAGGTGTCCGTCTCTAGCTCTTGATTGCGGATTTCCAAATGTACTCGAGTTCCTGACAGGTGATTCATCCACCTCAACTAAATGCAAGGAGCTCAGTGAGGAGAAAAACAGAGGAGTGAATATTCAGATCTATTCAGCCTAAAACGAGGCAACTGTATATCATTCCATGTCTCCAGGGACAATAAACAGAACTAACAATCACATTTTGCAAGAAACTGTTGCGGCAACAAACAGCCAACGAAATCATGTCTGCCTTAAAAGAAGAAACACTTTAGTACATTAGTATAATTCCAACTATTTTCAGTGACCATATATACATATATACATATATATCCTATGACCACGTAGGATAAACCACTGATTAATGATCAAACTGTCCTCTTCCTTCCTTTGGAAGGCTTGTATGTGGCCTGTAAAATACAGCAGCTTGTCATTCAAGTCATTACTAAATCATGGTCCAGGCCAACTGGTATTAAACACAATTCTTGCTGTAAGCCATTCTGAAGATATTCCTTTCAAAAAGGAAAAAAAACAAACAAACAAAACAAAACAAGACAAAACAAAACACCAAACCCAAAAGCCTTCTCTAAAACAGAGAGGGATTAATTGAGAGAAATAATCAATTTTTAAACTCAGATAGAACTGTACACATGGAATGATTAAAAAAATAAAAATATGGACCAGTCAGTATTTGGGTAACAAGAATCTGACTTGCAGAAAACTCATAACCAAATTAGATAAATTAGTATTAGTTGAATTTTCAAAACTTCCCACCTTTAGGAGGTCTTCCTAATCAGAATTACCGTAATTCAGAATTCATATCCCAAAACACAAAATGGTTATCTTTGGATTAGGCCAAACATAATTTTTACAATTCATTTTTCAGCTGCTAAGCTCCAAATAAGTGGCTAAGTTTGTTAACTACATTTTTAATTCTAACAGATGTTCTTTAAAAAAATATGAGAAGGGAAGGGTTGAAATCAAATGAAAGATAAATTATTCTGTTGTTCATGAAGTTTAGGTATCTGTGCAAACTGGCTATATACTTCTCGTATGGATGAGTATGTTTGGTGTGGGAAGAGCTCTTCAAAATCAGCTCCTAAGGAGCCAGCTGGAAAGAAATAAATGATCAAGCAAATGAAAAACAGGCAATAGTGTCACTCAACCCTCTGGCTTCAGAGAACTTAAAGCACATGATTTTTAATGGCTTGGTTTCCTTGGCCAAAAAATGAAATAATTGTTCAGGTCCCCAAGAGATCCATGATTTTCAAAGCCTAAAAGCTTTTTAATCTGGATTTGTTGAATTATACACAGATTTGAGGACTTCATAATCTTTGAGGATTAATCACTTAATACCTAGCATAAAATGTTCCACAAATATATTGAAATACAGGCATGACAATTCATGGAGTGTTTTAATAAAAAACAAGTCCGAACACGGCTGTGAGGAGGAAAGGCTTTCCATCATTTAAGCTAATATACTGAATAAACACTTTAAAAAATATCTTTGGCATAAGTAATAAGTAATAAAGCAGGCACTAATTTTATAAAAATATTCTTGAGAACTAGAGACTCTCTAGAAATTCTCACTTAAGTGTCCCTCACAATTACATACTCAAATCTCAGACAAAATGTCAGTAGCAAAAAAACCGCCGTTTACGATGAGACAGCATGCCAGCTCGAAGAGCTGTATCCCTTCCGTGGGAACTGTTTGCATGTGCCCCCCATGCCAATTGCTGTGTGGCTCAGTGAAACACGCGGCGCAGTTACGATGACGGCTGCTGCCTCAACAAGCAGCACCAGCAGAGTGGGATTTAGGGCCGCGCTGTGCTGTTACGCAGAGTCCCACGTAAGTGGTTGCACAGCTACCAGCTACTCAGGAAGCAAGCAGTTGTAGGATCTGCTCCACACAGATATCAGAATAAGGCTTCCATAAAGCAAAATAAGAAGTTATTTTATGATTGAAAGCAAGATGGATCCCCTGTCTCAAATCTGCCTGATGTATTATGGTAAATGAGGAAGGAAGGATCATAGAGTTTCTGAAAGTGCTTAAAAAATTGATCCATTTTTTCAATATGTAAAGTTATGACACAAGAAAATGTCCATTAAGGCAGGAAAAAAATTAAAAATCATTGATTTCTGGGGAGTTAGGATCAATTTTTTGTGTCTGAAATTGAGTGCGCAACCTTCACCCAAGGGGCAAGCAATCTCTTTAACCTCACCTAAGGGACAACAATTCTACCTCGCTTCCAAATCAGAAAGAATTGTTTTTACTCGTGAACCTGCTGTTTTCCTAATGATGACAGCTTGCTTTCTCTCTGCCCAGCTTTACAGTCCTGAGTTAAGTGAAGATCAGAAATGAATGATCACTGTACTTACCAGTGCAAAGGAAGGATAAGGAATGCCACGATTCATCCCTGACATGGTGGTGCTAAAAGAGAAGCAATGCTGCTGCTATCTTTCTCAAGAACATGACGGTCACATTAAGACCAGTCCAGCACACAGGAAGTATCATTCAAGTCCTCCATCAACTGAAAGAAGACATTACCCTTATACCTATGAATCATAATGAAAGGGCAAGCTGTGTCTCAGAAAAAAAATTCCGTTTTTCTTACAGTCACCCCCTGATTCACAACACGCTCATCAATTTTGTGCTTCATAAAGGCACTCTCAGACACCCGTTGTTACTATGCCACATCTTTTCCCCAGAAACTTGCTCAGGAGAGATACTTTTGAAGAAAAGAAATGGCAGAGAGAAAAGGAATCGGGAAACATGACAGTTTTGATCTTGAAAGACTTCTGTATAAGTACTTTTCATCGATCATTAAGAATGGGAAATACTTATTAATATCGAGCTGCAATTGCATTTATAATTTCTTCTGTAAAGGAAATCCTGGTTTAAAATGAAGAAGAACCTTACACTCTGACAGTAGTATATTGATAAGCATTATTGACTACACCAGGGAATTGAAATGGATTTGGGTTTTTTATGGCTCCATCCCTTTTCTAACAGTTCATTTTGCCATTTGCAAAGACATGCTAGTCCACTTATTTTTTGAATAATTTTTTGATTTAAAATTAATGTTGCGAGGCCCTCAAGAAGTATCATAAAACATTTCAAAGCCAGCAGAATGATATAATTTTTATGCAGTGAGCCCTGTAGCACTGCGTTTCAACTGTCATGACGATATCTTAATATTTCATAAATGTTCTTCCTTATTTTATGAATTTCAGGCAGTTATCTAAAAAGCAGTCTGAGTTAAAAGAGTATTTGCTGAATAACATGTTTCCCTGGCACATGCAGGTGGACTTACTGAATCAAATCCTGCAGAATTATTCAAATGCTTGCCTGCACTGTTTATGTTCTCCAATTCCAATGTATTTTCCTCTCAAAATAAATTCAGTCAGGTTTTTACTTTTATAGACAACCATCTGATAATTGTGAAAATTAAGCATACACTTTAAAAAAATACGGTATTTTCATTCAAATTCAGAACAATAAGGGTTTTAGGACTGTGTTTAATTGTCATTTACATTCAAGTCAAGGCTCTTGGGTTTCTGACTGCAGTACTGTATGTGGAAACATTAATTTGAGGTAGACTAGTGTTATACTATCACAGAAACCAGTTGTTATCAAGGCTGAATAGGTGTTAGGCTTGCTAGAAATGTTTGTTAGTTTGGGGGTTTTTGTTTTATTTTTTTTACTCTGTAATTAATTGCAACATTTTTAAAGATACAGTATAAGATGGGTCCCTAGTTAAAAGCAGAACAAAAAAGTCTGACTGAAGCTCCTTCCACTAATACAAAGACCATAAATAAGGTAATTATATTTGTTGTGCTGTTTAAAATGATGGAGTTGTCTGAAGTTTGTGCCTAGGTATTAAACAGATGCTTTTATTCCTAGCTTTAATTTTTACTTTCTCTGATGTGTTGCAATTAATCAAACCAACATTAGATATTTCTGTTAAAATAATTTACTTTTAATCTTATTATATCCTAGAAATCTTACTTTTCTGTTTGTTTTCTTCCCTACACCAGAGACTTGCCATGTTTATGCTACCTTAAAAGAGATATGGAACAACAAAAACAGCACTATGAAAGTAATTTTATAATCTGTCTGTACAGAATTCAGCAGAAACTGAAGCACAGACTGTTTCCAAGCACAATGTCAGATTATAATTTTTTTTTAATTTTTTGGGTAACTATTTGTAACAAAATTAATGGCAGCATTCTCTGTCCTTAGGCAAACAACATTCTCCCTTTCTATATACATTCAGTGTCTCGTAGCTCATTCACTCTAGCTCCTAAAAACTATGGAGAAAAATCCATAACATATGCATAATATTCCAGCCGTGAACTTTATAACATATTATAGACTCACATTTGAAACTTCTCATCAATACTATTATTAAATATTTTGTTACTATAATTTATTGTCTTTTTGTAATCTCTTTGCTTTCTGCAAATATATTTCTGCTACTATCCCTCAGTTGCCCTCCAACAACGAAGCAAATGACATGGAAAGGTTTGTTTTGTTGAGTAACATATTTATTGTCCAGAACAAGTACAAATTGCAAATGATGAGCAATTACTTAACTCCATGAATTTAAAACCGGAATTCTAATTTAGGCTTATATATAAAATATTACACCATGAAATAATTAGATCACTGAAAAGAAATTATTAGAGTCATAATGCTGTAACTACGCTTTTATCACTGTATGCATAGCTGGATTTCTACATACTACAGAAAAGTATAACTAAGCTTTGTAAAGAACCTAGATTGTATTTTCTGAAGGGAAAGGCACATTTATAATGTGCAAATGTATAAATACTCAGTATTTAGCACACCTGAAATTGTGTTGTCCTATTAATGACTAGAATAAACCATTAAACAGGGCTAAAATACTTTGTCTAACCATGACATAAGTGGCATAATCCCCTAAGAAGATTTTTCCTCCCTAGGAGGATAAATTTTAATTGCATTTTTTGTCAGTACAAGAAGTTATGGAAACCAATTTGTGGTTACAAAAGCACTATAGACTAGTAGAAGACATACATTCCCAAATGTGACTAGTGGGCCAGACTCTCTGGAAGTCATGAATGAAAGAATTTCATTTCACAATTAAAAAAAATCCAACATATCATATTACTGATTAGCATATGCACCTATTCATCAAAAGGGACTGAGTTTGCCCTATTATAGTACATTTATTCACTGAATTTTATGTGCTTAAATTTAGACAGGCAAATCTACACTTCTACTTAAAGGTCTGCAGAGGGTTTAAGTTAGCCAGGCATTCAAGATTTTTGATAGAAGGTTCATACTGAAAGTACAGGTCCTAATTTTGTTAAAGACAAAAGGCATGTTACGTCTTTTTTAGCTGACATCATCTTCATTTTACCGATGAAAAGTGAATGGAAAGGTGAACTTCGGTGATTTTAAACATCGTGAGCAAGGCATGAAGTGGACCACTTGGGCTTCAGGGTAACTTCTGGAGTAATTATAGAGGAAAACAGAAATAAAATGGTACAGAGTTCTGGTAAAGAAGGTATGAAATCAAATAAAGCATCACTGAGAAGTGAGAATAAAAGGAAGAAAAAAGTGAGGAAGTCAGACTTGCTAGAGAAGTTCTACGCCACTGTCATAAAAAGTCCCTCTTAAAATAACATTCTTTTATTAGTATTGAGGCAACTAATTTCATATGAAATAGTAGTATATTAAATTGAATCTCTAGTGTGAAGATGATAGTTTGATTCCTATTCTTCTGTCAGCATCCTTACTCTTCTCGGGGCAACTTACCCATGCTAAAAAAAGATTCAGTCTCATGTGAATGCATAACCAAAGAAAAATTTCTCCCATTTTTGTAAGAAAAATTACACGTTCAGCTATTAATACAGTTGCTATCAATGTAAGGCCTACTCTCCCACCTTCAAAGCACACCTTGATGACATTAATCCAGAACTATTTCATCTGCAGCCAGGGATAAGCTTAGCATAATGGAATCTTTCTAAAGCCAGGTTGATTAAAACAGCCCTATGAATGCAAACCAAGCTAAAAATAGGTGCTAAATTATTTTAATCTTGTTATTGAATAGTAACAAGACACCACAAAATGAAACCAATTTATATAATACAAATTGGTTTCTCTGCTCTAAAAGACCTCAGGAAATGGCAGGCCATTTCACAACGGGTGTGAAGGAAGGAAGAGTTGCAACACTTGAAGACTTGTTTCATACAGCTGTGCTTTTTACATAAAAAAACAGGTTTTAAAATATTCTGAGCAAACACATCCTACAGATCTTAGGATTTGGGTGAGATCCTCTTGAAAAACCTGAAGAAAAAGTGGGATTTAACCCAAAAGAACATGAAGTCTCAACAGCTTTGTATGTCTAGGCTGAGCCACCCTTGTTGAAAGCAGTGCAGAGGATTTGCCAGCTAAAGATGACATGCACATGGTTAGGAATTATGTCTGGCAGATAAACACATCATTACATCCAGCATCCACTGGCATCCTCAGCAGAGACTCCCCTGCCCAATGCACACCATGATGCCATGAGGAGAACAGGCGTCACCCCTTGCTGTCTCAGGTAGGCAGGAATGTGAAACAATGCACCCAACAGCTTTATGACAGTGATGGTGTAACAAACACACAGACAAAAATGCTTCCCAAGAATGAGTCTTTCCCCATTTGGCTGCCATTCTCCTTGCAGGATGATCTGCCCAGTGCTAAGGCAAAGCTTTTAACATACAGACACACAAAGAGGGTATGTACTGCATGACTTGTCATGGAGCCACAATGTATTACACACAACACATATAACTGACATGTAAAACATTTTCCAGCATAACAGTTTGTGCAAATAAGTCTTTGAATGCCACTGCTAAAATGTCTATCAGGATTTGAAAAGAAGAGATGGCCAAGCTCTCTCAAACCAGGGAGACTTTTAGTCTCCTGTGCAAAATTCTTCTTCATGCAGCCCCCTGGTCACCAAATCCATTGTGCAGGAATAACAACCTCTATCCCTTCCTGTATAGTTTCTGCAGGACCTCTAGCAGTGGCCTGGAATTAATTCTGCATTGAGACTCAACCGCATATTACATCATATGCAAAATGAAAGATACCTCTGCCCTCTCAGTGCTTTGCTCAGATACGCACTGAAGTCAGCTCAGCTCTCCTTTAATTTCAGTGTGTTAGACTGATGTATTTATAAGAAAAGGATAGTGAAATTGTATATGGAACCAGAAATAGTGTACACAACCAGAACCTGACATAAGATTGTACTGCATAATTTCATAAGCTTCAAGGAAAATACCCACAAAACAATTGCATATAGGAGACACAGATTTCAGGAGCACTTGTCTTCTAAGAATTTAAAGCATTGATAATACAAGAGAGTGGCATGCCAGTACTGTCATGCCAGTACACAGAAATTGATCAAAGGCCTTTCAGACATAAAATTGTGAAGCTGGTTTATCTAAAAGCCAGGAAATGCCTGAGGTCTAAATACTCCTCAAGTAAATGCAGGAAAATATCGAACCCAGGCCTACAAGTGTACAGCACATATTAACATACTTCAGTCAGTCTTAAACCCACGTAATTCAATTTCTCAGTGTTATTTAGTAAGTTCTTAGACTCAGGTTTCTGCGAGAAGATAACCACACATGTTCCCATTTTTGATGGGAAGATTAAAGATCGCATAACACAAGGAAGGAAAATCCTATCTTATGTAAGATAAAAATAGCTTAAAATCCCACAGACTGAAATCAAGATTTTCCTTTCATATTGGGATCTGACTCTAAGCTACCAATACTGTCATTCCTGTCATTCCAGAGGCGACCTCTCAATAGAAGTCCTGAGAAACACTACAGAAACACTCATGAAGGAAGAAGCTTCTGTCATAGTACATATTATAATAACTTCAAATCAGTATGACAGCTTGCTATTCACTGACTGACAATTCAGAAATGCTTTAGATAGGTGAAGTTCTCACTACGTGGCTTATGCTTATGCCTTCTAAGCAGAGTTGCAGAGACACATCTTAGAGATTTTTTCAAATCAATTAAATTGCATTCGACAATTTTTCTGAAGTAAATTTGGTGAAATTAAATATATTCCTTTACTTGATTCCTGTTCCTTTGTCAACTCTTTTACGATCTAGATGCATAGCTATTACAGTGAGTAACTTTAGAGTTTACACAAAAATGTCAGGTAACAACTCTTTCTAATGAAACCCTATTATTCACACAGGTAATTTCTCTTTTGTTTATTTTTGCAACAAAAAATTATTATTTTTGTTTAAGTCAACTGCAACAAGAATTTGTAAATGTCAAACACTGTCCTTTAATTACTACAATTATTTATGCTTTTGTTAGAAATTACATAAAACAATTGAAAGAAGTATTCATTTAATGAATCAGCATTTCATTCAGGTATGAAAGGCCACAGACTATAAGGTAAAAGGATAAAATTACTTTTATATCCACTAGTGTAAATGCATGTTCAGTTATGCAACAACCTTTCCAACAATGTTACCAGTAAACAGAAATATTCAGCTAATTCACCTTAAATTAAGGTATCGTGAAATCTGTCTAGCAACTTAAGAGGGAGGACTACAAAGATAAACAGACTTACACAGTGTTTGAACTGGTGGGAAATACAGTGCATGTTTTGAGGAAGTCTGCACTTACATACCTTCTCAAAAAAAGCTGGGCTTTTAATGTTGTGCTCAATCAACCTCCTGCTTGCTTTTCCATCAGTGTAGCATCATTGCATAAACACACAATCAAAAGAAAAAAAAAAGGTGAATTTTGCTGAGCAGCCACATTAGCTACATGAGAGGACACTGCTTCTCAATTCCATAAATAAGACTGTTACTCTTATCACATTTCTGCACTTTACAAATAAAGACCTTGGCATTCTTTCACTCTGCATGGGTTGTCTTCTAACTCAGCACTTAGTTTCGCATCAGTTCCACTTGCTGGAAGCTCCTTATTCAGATTTAATCTAATACTGATGATTATTACCAAGACGACAGGCAGAAAAGGGAGTGTGAAATATGAACACAGAGCTTGAAAAACATTACTCTCATCTCTGATGAGACAAGAATCACATAGCAGCAAATCAAACCATGGGACTTCCTGGTGCCATCAAGGCCCTTAAACATTTGAATGGAGAAACTAGTTAGCAAAAACTATCCAAACAGAGGAAACACATTCAAACTCTCAACACTGCTGAGAAAGCAGCATTTGAAAGTTCCCCAAGGACTGATAAGCTCTGGAGACCAACTGTCCCACTGAGATTGCAAGAGCTGCTACACTCATGATGCTGACCACTTGTTAGAAGGACAAGGCCACAGGCACACACAAACGTCAACAAGATGTTGTACAGCTCTTGCCATCCAAGAAAGCAGTTTCTGGTACACAGACAAAGGCTACGGCATCATTTGCAGACCTGGTAAGTGAACAGCCCCCTGAAGCTCTTCCTCAACACCTATCTAAAAGCCCCTCCAGGCACACATGCACAGTCCCCTGCTTCTGGGTAGACAGTAAACAGTCACACTGGCTTACCAAATAAAAGGTGTCCTAAGCAATACTGGTTGTGATTTGGGTATCACCTCAGCTACTACTTCTAATAGGAAAAAGGGAATTTACTATGCTGACAAAGAGGTAGCACGATGGCTGTTTGCATAGATGAAACCAAGAGAAACATTATCTTAATTGTCTGCAGTTTTCAAGGCCTCCAGTAGAGAAGATATTAGCTAAGAGAAAAGCTTGAGCAGTGGGCTGGCATTCATTGAGCTCCAAAGAAAATGGTCATGCTGCCAAATGTAATTTTTCCAGCTGCCAGTAAGGCTTGGTAAGCCCAAAGTCCTGTGACCTTGGACAGAAATTAAACCTTTGCAGACACGCGGGTAGATTTCCACTAGGGAAAAGGGTGAAGAACAGAGGTATCTAGGGAGAGGGCAAGAAGAAATGGCCTCAAGCTGTGCAGGAAAGGTTCAGGTTGGACATTAGGAAGAATTTGTTCACAGAAAGCATTGTGAAGCACTGGAATGGGCTGCCCAGGGAAGTAGGAGAATCACCATCCCTGGGAGTGTTAAAGAACCAACTGGAGATGGCACTTGTTTCTGTGGGTTAGTTCACATTGTGGTGTTTTTAGTAAAAGGTTGGACTTGATGATCTTGTAGGTCTTTTCCAACCTTAATGATTCTATGATTCTATAAAATGAAAAAAAAATTATGTTGACAGAAGCCGCTTTTGTGGGGCAAACAAAAGAGGGAAAGAAACTTTTCAGAGTTTTGATTACTGGAATTGAAATAAGCTGCTGACTCAACAGCACTGGCAGCAGATGCGTAAAAGAAAAAGGTTCTGAGAGTTTGAGAGAGTAAAACACAAATTGTAGCTGCTTACTTTCTATTATTCATCACAGATGACTGCTGAATTGCCTTAATGTAGGTAGTAAAGGGCCAACTGAAGCCTGGAACTAAAACATGAACCTATCTTCCCTAATCTTTCCCTTTTATGTTTATTCTGGCCATATACGATTAGCATCACCAAACTGGATGATCCCAGGCTTGCTTTTTCTTCTTTGAAAACGGTATCATTGAGCTGTGTTTTCAAATGTGACCGGTCAAGTGCCTGAAATTTACAGGGTTTTCTTCCAGTTACATCAATAATACATTATTAGCCACCGCAGTTGCAAGAAAGTAAATTCAAAAGGCAGATCTAGCCAAATACTTAAAATTTAATGACTGTATTGCAACATGTGTGCAGCTCATCGTGTTTGTACATGCCATTATATTAATGTGCAGTTAAAACAGCCTCACGGTAAGGAATCAGGTAGGATCTTTTCTCCTGCAGCAAAACCCCTCCTGCACAAGACTACCAAGTACTGTGGGCTGAAAGTCCCATTATAACAAGTGTAACAACGCTAGAAACTATAAGCTGCAATTTTAGCTACAGAACTTATATTCCTTTATTCCTCATTTAGAAAATGTATTTCATACATTATACTCACTGTTTCTAAAGTTTCTTTCATTTGCTCATTCCAACTGCTTACTTGTGTTTTACCACGTCTATTTTCTGCTTGTCCAGCACTGTATGAAATCTCTCTCCAGAGCAGCGACAATGTATTGTGAAAGAGAGTGAATCAAGTTAATAGCCAAGCTTGCTACATTTATGATGCATCAAAGAGTCGTAAGGGGAAAATGCAACTATGGAAAGAAACTGTTTCTTCATTTTAGTCTTTTTTCTTTCTCTTTTTAATTTTTTTTTCTCCCTGGATTGCATGCTTTTGTCCACAGAAAGTTTGGAGAAATTCTCTTGGAGTAGTAGAACTTTTATTTGCTTAAATCAGATCAGATGTCTGCCCTAAAACCAGACAAGATAGAAAAGAATATAGGTTGTTATTGGTTCTGTTTGCCTTATACAAATGACAACAGCAAATAAAAAAATACACTGGACAAGAATTCACAGGAACATTTTTTAAAGGAATTGAAGAATCCTACTGGATTAGAGACATGAAAATATCAATTGTTGCATTCTTACTAAATCTTTTTAAATTATTATTATATTCAAATTAAATTATTTAGTCCACTGCTCTTTAAAGTAGGAAATTCTCTTTAGTCCAAGGTACTTTGCTGAAACATATTCAAAGTAAATGAGTACAAGATGCCCCAGGATATGACTTTGTCAATCACAGGAATGCAACACTTAAGTGCAATTAGCACCTGAAATATCTACATTGTATGTGTTATCCATGAGCTTTCTTCCTAATTTACATGGAAAAAGAATTATTAAAAAAAAAAAAGAAGAAGCTATGAAGAACCTCCTTCATCTGCAAACATCTTAACTACTTACTCAAACCACTCAAATGCCGTCAATGAAATGCAACCACCATGACCAGAACCTGACTGGCCTGGTAGAGCCCTCTACTGATTACAGAGCAGAAAGGAATAATAACAAACTATTTATTTCACCACTGATTTCAGATTAGGCAAATACATAAGTATCATATAATTACTGACAAAGGCAATTTTCTATTTGAAATTTGTTTACTTCTGGTAAAGCAAATAAAAGTTCTGGACAGCCAAAGCCTAATAACAGACCAAAGTGTGGAATTATTATTTAGAATTATTATTGTAAAATATAAAGCAAACAATAATGTGCATTAACACATAATTTTAATGTGCAATAAAATACAAATTTTATGTTTCAAAACTTTGATTTGCTACTTACACAGAACATTGGAATTACCATCTCTGTCAGCATAGTGACAGGCAGAAAAGATACCATCAGGTTTATAGTAATATACACTACAGAAAGATAGAAACAAGTCACATTTTGTTCTTCTAAAACTTCGTCCTCCACATTTTAATTCTGCATCACAATTTATAAGGGGAAGAAGGTATCCAAGAAAAGAACTGGAATAAGATATAAAACATAAACTTACATGACCATTAACAAACAGTAAAGCACTATACAGGAGTTAGCACAAGTGTGATTTACTTCATAAAGTTCATGCAGCAAATGTGATTTCAAAATTACTGTTAGAAAATTAAAGATAGAACTAGAACATAATATTGTGAACACTCACATCCAGATTAAATGCAAGAGTTAATATTTCTAAAATGTTACCTAGTTCAAGAACGTATTAGTTTATTTCCCACTTTATCTTATTAAAAACTTACTATCTCATATGTTTTGTTTCACACTTCAGTGAAGTGAAAGGAAAAGGCAGAGGAAAGCTCATGATTTGCTGTCACTGCTAATTGACCAAAGACCCTTTCCTTTGTTATGGGAGTAGATAGATACATATTGGTAACTGTTTCTTGGCAACAGGAACGAAAGTAAGTGACATCTTTTTTTTCTCTCCCTGAGTTTTTTTTGTGGTTTTTTTTCTTTGTTTGTTTCGTTTTTTGTTTAGTTTTCTGGTTTCGTTTGTTTTTGGTTTTGTTTTTGTTGGTTTGTTTGTTTGTTTTTTGTTTCTTTTTTTTTTTTTTTACCCCACAATTAAGCATACAGCTTTGAAGTTAAAGAGACCATGGATCTGTGGTACTGCAAATTATTTTGCATTTCCCATAACTCTTCTTGGAAATACCTTGCTGTTCAAATTTTAGTAAAATTAATAGGATTTACATCCATTTTGCTGCATCTGTGGGTAACAGAATGCTAGTAGACAACAGATTCTGAATCAGATTGCCTAAAAAACAAAGTGCTACCCATTCTATGATATCCACATAAGTCTGCCAAGCAGCCTGGGAAGAAGGTCATTCGTGTGACCCCGACCTGCAAACCCCCAAGATTTTTAAAAGCAGAAAGATACAGCCCTTGTTGACTTGCACTTGGGAGTGCCTCTCACATCAACATAGATAAGATTTAACCATGGCCTCACTGATGATAGGTTCGTTTTGTCTATCAGCTTTTCAGGGCTAAAACTACTGAACAACAAGGATTACTACAGAAGTTCAGAGCCCTGAGGAAACTCGAAACCAACCACTTGTCTGTAAAGCTGTCCTGTTATGTATCTAAAACACTATGTAATACAAGTTTTAATATTTTATATTGTGACAGATCCACATGGACTTACAACTTACTTAACTGAATACGGTTTGAAACAAAATTGGTCTAAGGAGTAGAAAAAATTTACAAGCATAATTAATGTATGTTTGACATAATTTCCATTTAAGCTGCAGAAAAAATTAATATAATGCTAATTACTATTAGTTTTCTCAGTACACTTGACGAACATGACGTTTCTCATCTTCTGAACATTAATAAATATTGGATTAAAGCACTGTGTTAAGGTACTCCAACTATCTGCTCTTTTCTACACATGCAGATGCACATTTTATGAACTGTGTGAGATGCCTGGAGAATATACTCTAGATACAGTATGTCCAGTAACAATATTAAATAGATCTTAATCATATGCAAGCACAAAATCTCTTTGAATACTGTCACATTTTTCAAACATGAAGAAAAAAACTCATTTGGAGCTCACAGCAGCATCTGTTTTTCACTCAGCTAGCACCTTGCATTTTCCTCTGCCCTAAGCTATGCATGCAGTATATAAAAAACATGCTAAGACACAAAATAATAGCACTTCCAGCGTGTTTAGTCCAAAACACATTTCCATTTGTTTTCCCTTTTAGCTTTTGGGACATAAACAGCCATATAACATCATTACTTGGTATTTTTTTTTTTATTACTACATAAACTCAAATACAAGTAACAATGACTTTTAACTTAATAGTTCAGAAATTAAACAGCAGGTTAGGAGCCCAAAAGGCTACTGTATTACAGTGTAATAATAATGTTCAAAATAAAATGTGAGGATATCTCAGTTCAAGAACTAAAGGTCTTAATGCTTAAATACAATGGTCCTCCATTCCTTCAGCATAGGGCAACATCATGTAAATCAGGGAGGTGAACACTATCATTTCAACTATAGGCTTATTCCAGCACTACTTGCATGACACAGAAAAGTTCTTCTTGCTCTTCTGCTCAAAGAAAGGCCTTTCAATAGTCTCAAAGGAGAAATCTAATGATGCCACGTGCTGGAATACCTCATTGTCATTTGGTGCTTCAGAAAAGCCTGCTGTTTGTCCTCACACTCTTCACGCAAGTGTGACTGTTTCTCTCTAGTTAACAAATTTTAGCTTGCATTAAACCTTATCAGTAAACATGGCAGTACCGCAAAATCAGCAATTAAGGCCTCAATAGCTTCCACCAATTAGAGCTGCTGTGTGCCAAGAGCTACAGCAGAGACAGATTGTGTGCCGGGTTTATTAACTCATTTTTTTTGCAGTGGAACAGCTAAGTGCCTCTTTTCTGGCCACATTAAAGTACATATAGTTGTTTTACAGTGACATATGCCTCTGCCTTAAAAAACAAAAACAAACCCCCCAGAAGGCTGAGAATTTTTCATTTGGGAGCCTTCGTATCTATACTGAAGGGACTACTATCTCTATAAGTGAAATATAATCTAGCATGGCTATACCTGTTGCTATGCAGAAAGCACTTCTTTTATTGAACCATCTAAATGAAATTGTTTTTCCACCTCTGTACCCTCATCCCTTATCAGTGCATTCCCTGATCCCAAAAAAACCTGCATTGATGGGGACTTCATTCACATGAGTAACTGTTTCTTCATCAGTGTGGGGGGAGAAGGGAACTGTTACAATCAAGCTTCAGAAACGTATTTGCATAGACATGATGGCAGAAATGGATGATAGATTTAGGTGGAGAGAAATCTTTCAGTGGGAAAAAAAAATACCATGAGACTATGAAGGATAGGTTTAACATTTCAGATGTTGGAGTGTAAGCTCTTCCAGGCAGGGACCACAATGCTGTTAGGCATTTCTATTCTCCCCAGCACAGTTCAACAATGATTAATTTGCACTGCAGCGCTAGAAATCCTGAACAATTATAAGCTGTAGTTTTCCAAAGTGCTGCATACCTTCAGCAACTTTTTTACTTAAATGCAGATAAAGAGGCAGACCGACAAGAAACTATGTTCTTAAAGTCAAGATTTCCTTCAGCAAGAGAACGTGCATTTAAGTCTAAATGTTAGAAAATGTCATTCACAGCATCTGTTAGGATAACTAGAATTCAAAATTAACAGCAATTCA
The DNA here is from genome assembly GCA_013397845.1 of Melanocharis versteri. Classification (NCBI taxonomy): domain Eukaryota; kingdom Metazoa; phylum Chordata; class Aves; order Passeriformes; family Melanocharitidae; genus Melanocharis; species Melanocharis versteri. The sequence goes on from VZTG01001100.1 coordinate 716,595, forward strand.
TATAACAGAGTCCATTTAATATGATCATTAATATTTCAGACTGATTTTGAAACTGAAGAAAAAAGAAGAAACCGAGATGCATATGTAACAAAATTTATATTTCATGAACCTTAATTGCTGTAACTAGGGCACAGGGATTAAAGGCCTATGCCTAAGGCATCTGGTCCTGAGGACAAAATATTACACAAGCATTTCAATTCTTGGGTTCAGAAATTAACTTTTTTAACCCTCCTGATTCTGAAGAAAAGCTGAAGCATGAAATCTGAACAAATCCCATTTACATGGGATGCACTCCTAAAACCATCTACCTACCTAGAAAAGGAATTTTGAAGATGAGGAACTGTTCTGCCCAGCTTAGGTTTTAATAGCATTTGCTGGGGTTGACAGAATTTTATGAAATTGCTGTAACAAAGGACAAATTGAATGAAACTTGATCAAAGCATCCACTGCAATTGTGAGCCCCATGGCCGGCGTGTGATACCTGCAAACACACACACTATCAGAGACACTGGCACAATCAAGGGCAGATTTGGCCCTATTAATCAGAGGTCTTTCCTCTGTATTTGTTTATAAACTCACTGCAAGCCTAACAGCGAACAAACACTAGTGACAAAAATCAAGAATCTCTTGGTAATTATGCATTGCTAGTTGAGCTTCCATTTTCACTATTTCAGTCACGATCGTCTTAACGGCTATGCAGTCAGCTATGCTTTGTTTTATGGCCCTCTAAAGTTGACTTCAAAGGGTGGCTAGCAGCATCCCCCATTTCAGATCTCCTGTTTAACTCGTTTCATCTATTGTGCACTCGGCTCAGCCCTGAGCACCAGCAACGGTGCCACTGTGCCAACACTGCAGGTTAGGTCAGGTCAACAAAATCAATATAATTTACAACTTTTTACATTTTCCTAAACTTAAAAGCCTGACATGTACAGAAGGAGACACTATTCCTTCTGTACATGTCAGAAGGAGTAGTGTCTTCATATGCTTTTCTACCCACAAGAAGATATTTGGCCCATTAGTTCAGTCCCTTTTAATCAGTACAAATAAATCAAGTAAGTATACTAAGATGTGTCCGTTTGTTTAAATGAGAACAGGTATATATTTTTTCTAGTAACTTCCAAATTACAGAAAGGAAAATTGTTAGTTTTGCTATCAGAAGATCAACTATTTATTACTTAAGATGGTCTAGGAATTGTTTCAGGTAAGTCAGGGGTGGAAGAAAGAAAAGAACTGAACAAGAGGCACCACTTCACCACAGTTTTAAATTCCATTTTGTTTAGATTGCAGCAAAGCATAGATTCACCTTGAATATTCTTTTTTTAGGCAAAATTACTGTAAGTCACAAACTAACATTATACAGAAACACAGCAGAAACTACTGACTTTCCATTTCAGAGAAGAGATAAAAAAAAATCCAGGCAAAAATTATTTTCTGACATCAAGAATTCTGGAAAATACACCTCCAAAGCCATTTTGAAACATATTTAACCTCTGGGTTCTCTTGGGACATACACTGCATTACGTTATAATCATGTCAAAATCATGTCAAAAATATTTACAAGTAGCATTTACTTTTCTATTTTCTCCTTCGGTTCAAAAAATCCCAAAGCAATACATCTGAACGCTATAGGTATATTATTGTATGAAAGCTGCTAGAGCAACGTTTATCCTCAAATAAACACACTATGAGGTCCACCAGTATAAATTTTCCTCTCACTGCCCATAAATCTCATCTAAATCTATTCCATGGCTGCTCCACAGATTCCTCCTTACGTCTCACTGTGAGGTTTCCATTTTCAGTGTACCTCAGATTCCTAATTCTGATAGTTTAGCCAATGTTCTCCACCAGCTGCTAAGCTGTTACCATTAGTTACAGCTCCCTTTCACAATTTGTAAGCATTATCTTCATCCCAAATGATTAGGAAGTGTCTGAAAAGAGTCATCTCTAATGATACTCTACAGGCATTCAGACCTAATTCTTCAAAATAACCTGAAACTTCTGAAATGGCCGTGACTCCGCAATATTCCGTTTGGCCCCTGGGTCTTGGACAAGTCCTATAACGTGTAATAGCTTATATTCTAGAAATAGAGCCTCTGCATTAATATATCTATTTTAGCTTTAAAAAACTGCAGTTTTCTTCTTTATTAAGACTTCTGGGACCACAAAAATTATTCCACTCTTGTTTTTCTGCAACGACATCAGATTACAGCAGTCTGCTTCCTCTGTTTTGCTCCTTATTCCTCGTGCTACATTTTTTAATATTCATATATCTACTACATCACACGCCATTATTGGGAATAACAGCTGTCAGAGATTCTGCTCCATCGGGGGAAGATAGATCGCAGAATTTTTGACTCTGCTTTTTGCAAATCTAATTTTCACTAATTCTCACCAGCTAAAATTTATGTACAAATGCAGATTTAGTGCTGGAAAACTTTTTGCCTCTTGCACAGCTTTTCCGGTAAAAATGTTTGATCTTAAAAGTCATCAGAAGAAATTAAAGAGGTGCCTACACTGAGCAGTGAAATCTAATCAAAGTAACAATTACATACCCCTGAAACAGATGATCTAGTTCACCTACATGCTCACACTTAAAGCCAAAAGTAGCTCCCTTTCTCTTATTTTTCTTTTAGATGGTTCTACATCAGAATTTTCATTATCAAAAAAAACCCCAGACATCCAGATTATTCAATAATTGGAAAAACGTAACGTGATGAGGGAACTTGACTTCATTAAATACATTACCACTTAAGTGTGTTGATAATGAAAAAGGTTCAACCAATACTCATATTAGCAAAGGCTACCCAGTACCTCAACTTTTTTCTTTGAGCTATGATGCACTGAAGAAGATACCAATCATTCAGTGATCTCAAATTGATTCCTCTTCTGCAGATTTTTTTTGTTTGTTTTTTGTTTGTTTGTTTGTTTGTTTTGTTGTAAGCAAACCAGTACCCTGACAATATTGATTGCTATAAATCTTCTGGAAGCGTTCATGCTAGTATTACTATTATGGGCAAACCATAATTTGATTTTTCTCTTTTATTTCCTTTCTGTAACCTTATACATTTCCTCTCAATAAATGCTTCTTTAGGGCTCTTTTATTGCACATATTGTGTAGGTAGAATTTCTCAAGAAACAACGCATTTTGTTACCTCTAAACTCTGCAAGGGGACTCAACTGATTCACCCTACAACCTGCACAAAGTCCCACAGACCTTCCTCTATAGGACCACACAAATACATGCTCCCCATGCAGGGCTCCAAGACATTATGGGTAAAACACACAACTTAAGGCTAACTATTAGTATTGCTTAGCAGAATGCTTCACATAAGCCTACAGAGTAAGAGGTTTCCAACTTTTTGTGGAAAAATATACGCCTTTTATAAAATTTGGAGATGAGACAACTCTGATGTCTTCTCAAAATCTGCCCAGTGATACATCGCACTAGGAAAGGAAGAAGATATTGCAGTAACATCTTTAACCCTTCCCCTTGCTTTAAAATAAGGTTGTTACTTTATGTGCCATGTATTTGACAAATACAGCTTTGCTGCATGGCTAGGGTCAGAAATTTTCACCCACAACTGCAGACCAGCAACCCAAGCAGTTATGAAATTGTCTCATGCACTGTATTTAGCTTTCAGGATTGTTCTGCCAAATAAGATGTGAACAATTTCAATATCTACTTTTAAAAGTGAAATTCTCCAACACTTTAGATTTTGTGCTAAAATTCTATCTCAGGGCAAAAGAGACATAAGGCCTATCAAATTTAACAGCTTCAGACTTCTCGCGCTCCTATTCCTGACACTTGTTTCTGAGAAGAAAACTGAAAACTGATGAGCAATCATTTCAATCAGTAAGATCTGGGAGGGAAATGAACAATATTTTCCTGCCTTATACATAAAAATCTGAAATAAATTACAGGTATCTGAACAAATCCTCACTTTAAAAAAAAGAAAAATCCATAGAAGAATTCAATGAAACACAACCAAAAGTTTACTTTTTCAATCAAAAGCCTTCATACAACATTAAAATAGACAGTGACTCTACCTGAGAGAGAGGTTGGACCAGGTGACCTCCAGAGGTCCCTTTCAACCTCAGCCATTCCATGGTTATGAAATTCGTATCACTAAAAACAAAATATTAATTATTCCAGTGTTTTCTATAGGGTTGTAGCACCTAATAATATTTTGACCACAGTCAGCGTTAGCCAAGCTACCCATTTTAAAGGAGAACTTAACATGAGTTTATAGTTGAGACAGACAAAATAAAGCAATGACAGGTGAAAAGAGATTATACTAATTTTTCAAACAGAAAAGTTAAGCTCAGAAAGCTTGTTTCTCATTTACACTAACAGCATTCACTATGCTGGCAGTATAAGGGGCCTTAACATAACTTTAACTTTAATTTATGTAGCGTACAGTGGGCTTAGTATAATTGAGAAAAACACTGGAATGAATCAAAATGCTCAAGATTACAAATCATATCTCTGCAAAAGACTAAAATTTAGCTTTTCTAATATTGAGTCCAACAGATCAGTACAAAGATTTTTGTCTTCTTGAAAGAGGTTATTTCATCAACAGTGCAAAAGGCTCTAAAATTCATTCTGTAGTTTAAGATACTAAAACTACAGAAAATAAAACTCAGTAAAATATCTTTTATTTTAATAACCTTGCTACAGCTATGAAAAATTGACCTCCACCCTTTGCTGTTAGGGTGTTTATTGTCAGTCAACTTCAGTAAAAATGGAATCTTTCTCCTCTTTTTAGGCACTGTACAAAACCAATAATTATGAAAAATAATTATTAATTTCTCATTCAGAAAACTCTTTTGTATTCTTATTTTGTAAGACTTCATGCGCTCTTTTCTCTTTGCAGGGAAAAAAGTGTTTGCATGAGAAACAAGAATATATCAATTCACTCTGAAGGCAGGGTACCTCAGAGCAAGACCATCTCAAATAAAAAAAATAGTCCAGGGACAAACAAAGAGTATAAGAAGTATCAAGGGCTTCCTTCTCAAAGATGGTAGTAATTTGGTTCTACAGTGGTGACAGCCTTTCGATATTAAACTTTGGTATTAATTCTTTTTGCAAGGAACAGGTAGGGGAAACATGCCAAAGAGCCCTTCCTCCAGCAGACACTGTGTAACTTTTTTCTCCAGGTCTAGTCAATGCTTCGTGCTTCTAATTCCCCACTGACATGTTAATGAATACAACCTTTCCAAAGTTCAGCCCAGATAAGCCGGAGATGATGAGGGACATTTTGGCAACTGAACAACAGAGAGAAAGAAGATCAATCTTTTAAAAGATTTACACACTTCCCTTAATTATCTTCCTAATTTATGTGCATCTTAAGTGAACAGTAATTCCTGTGAGGCTCCATTTGCATGGGCTTGTAACCTCTCAGTATGACAGCAATGCCATGTTTCACACATTGCAACTGTTAAAAAGCATCAGAATCCGGAGGACTTACTTTGCAGTGGGGATCACTTTTGAAAAGAAGCGTATTTCATTACTATTTTTTCCCCTTAATTTCTAAGCAGACTTCAAAATTAACATTCATCTTCAAAACTCTTCAAAATTCTTTCCAAGAAAGCTATCCTAACCTACTGTAGTCAGTAAGAGTACTCTTGGAGACAGCAGATTCAATTCCGATGCCAGCTGCAAATCTCACTGTTTGGAACTCTCTTGACTTGCACAAAGTTTTCAGATACAGTGGTTTACGAGCTGCACTTATCGATCACACAGATTTTCTCCTCAGACATGATGTGTGAACATGTTTTCTGAATACTAAAAAAACATTAATCGAAAGTAAACATTTATGTGTGCAAGTGTCAAGATAGTTACTGCACACACTCTACTCTCGGTAAAATCTTTTTTATAGGTTTGCAATTTTGTCCTACTACATAAAAACTTTCTCCACAGTAGAAAAAGGTTCCCTTGTCTTTCTTTATTGATTTTCTTCAAGAAATTTCATAGTATTTAGAGTTGAAGCCTGTATTTTTTCTGGAAAAAAAAAATTTCAACCAAACTATGATTCATTACAATAATACACCACAATCTTTTTGAATCTTAGAGTTGCACTGCAAGTTGCAAAGATTAAAACTGAAAATTGCAGCGTAACATTTATAATTATTATTTTAAATATAACACATATGAAAGGCTCCAGTACACAGTGAAACATCCACATTTTGGTTCAATTACACATTATAAATTTAAAGAACAGTGAAGGATATAATTCAGCATCCATACATATAAAATATTGCTTGCCTTCAACAAAGAGAATATTTTACATTGCTCGCTCAGACTGCATGGAAGTATATTAACTACATCATGACATTTGTGAAAAGCTGTTCAGCTAGATGATTTTTCACATAACCTAAAACGAAAGATAAACTTTCCAGGGTAATGTAGACCCCAAAACCTTTATTTGAATTTTATTATTTTTAAAAAGAGTATTTCATAGCATGCTTTTTAAAAAATGTCTCATTAGTATCTATCTAAAATATATGCTCTATACAGAGTCACATATATAAACGTATAACTAACAACTGACTCACACATGCTGTTGCCTGAATATGCTGTTGCCAGGCAACAGCTATAAAGCATTCTGCACTGCTTGCAAAAATCTGAATGAATGATTCGAAGAGAGATTATTTCTAAAAAAACTAGGAAGAAAACTCACTACTGGAATTACATAAATAATTCCTTGTATATTTCAAGGACTCATAGAGCATGTTCCTTCCATAATTACCAATTTCAGAAAGGACAATTCCTTTGAGTAGGATTTGAAGGGCATTTTACAACAAGGAAATTCATGTTCTATGCATGTGGCTAATGTTCCCACATGGACACTGAACCAAAGCCACCAAAGTTAATGGGTTCCTTAAATTTCCTTCAGGGTCTTTCTGCTGGGTCTTTTCATCAGGTTTTAAAGTCCATCACAGGACAAAAATTACAGACTCCTAAATGAAAAAAAACAAAAGGCCTTACAGGAGATACAAATAAATTCTCAATAAAATTTTACCATCTCACAATATGCAAGTGAGAGAGTCTGTACAAACAGTTCTTTGTGTAATCTTCATACAGCTAAGGTGTAATCTCACTGAGGCTAATGGTATCACACACAAGAGTAAAAATAGAAGCATCTATAATCCATCGATAACATGGATGCGATACGCTATCTACAAATGAGAACTTTTTTACTCTTTAAGTAAGTGCCATCCATTACAAAATTACTAGGCCTTTGGCTATCACACCTCTTGGGAATTAAGAGGTGGAAAAGCACATCAAGAAAATCAACTGGGAATCACAGCAACTTCAAAGTGCTTACCACAAGCCTGACTCACAAGCTGCTTTAACACAAACATCAGCGCAAAAAGCTGTGAGACTTTTCGTCCTTGTTTACTGTGGCTGCAAGATATTTCTTTCAATTTCCTGTACAATATGCTTAATCAATAAAAACTGCTCGGAAGCTCAAGATGATTGTTCTTTCCATAACGACCAAATTGGAAATCCATATATTTTCTTTTTAATTCTTCAAATCCATTCACATAACTGTAGCAAGAAGACTGAAAGCAGTAATTATTGGTATTTTAAATTATACTTTCAGTATTAAGTAGCAAATGTGACTAGCATCTTTAATGGATTACAGTGAAATCCTTTTAATTCCATATCTCAGGTTGCCTTGACCTATTGTAAAAAAGAAACTCCTTTACATGGAAGGAATCTGGAATCTAAATCCCATCCATCTGGAGCTTTATAAAAATTAAAATGAATTTATAATAAATAGGAATTAAGGTTTTATAGTTTCATTCTAATTATTGTCATGCTCCAAGACATAACTCACAGCTTATATGACCAGTCAGGATTCAGTTATATAATAGGCAATCTCAGTGCTTACAATCAGGCTGAGCACCTTTCCCACAGATAACAACATGAAATAGTCTATGGAAAGGATATCCACTCCAGGTGCACTACTTGCCTGTACTTTTTCAAGTGTTTGTTTGTTTCTTAGTATATGCTGTGGCAACTCAGAGAAATAGAAGAACCTTTACTTTGCCCTCTGTATTCATCACGACCCACTTGCACAGCCAGTGCGATCAATCAGTGTAATCTCAAACCCAAGACATTTTGCAGGTCCCTTTGCTTTCTTCACCCAAAATATACACACAATATCAATTGAATGTTAGGATTTTGTAAGACACGTACTGCATTATTTTAAGAGGAACCACGCTGCAATCAGTGGTTTGTATTCATAGCATTGTTAGTCCTGATTGAAGATGGGGTTAACAGCAGAAGGAGAAACACTGTGTTCATTTCCAGAAAAGGTCTGTAATGATCTAAAAGTGTGGTTAAAAATAGTGGGAGGGGGGTTATATGGTAAAACTTCTAATTTGGTGACTAAGAGCAACCTATTATTTATTACTCAATCAAGACTGACTGGCAGGCACAATTTTCTCTTCAGATAGGTGTATTAGACTATAACCCGAAGCATCCAGAAAATAATTCCGCTTAGTATGTGTAAACACAGAAAAATCAGTAATTATTAACAAACTGAATGAGAATTTCCAATAGATAGGATTCTTTCGTTCTGTGGTCAAGGCATGACAAAAAAAAAAAAAAGACAAAAACAAACAAACAATAAGATTATGACTTCGAAGGTTGATATGGGTCAAAACAAGATTATCAAAGTGACACAATGTTCATTTTTAATTAGACTTCCTAATGTGACATCAAATTGTTTTTCTTCTAAGAAACAGCACTTCAGCAAGGCATGAAATCCTCACAGCTTAGTTTATTAGGAGGCGACAAAGGGATTCCAATCTGCTACAAGAAAGTTTCAGCCTATAAGCACAGCCAGTGCAGTACAAAATTGTGTCATATGAATTTTAATGTGACACAAGTATGAAAGATTCCAAAAGAACAAAGGCAGCACAGTCCTGTTCCACACTACACAAATGACCTATTCTGATCTGAACAGCACACCACATTACAATCAAATTTATTTCAAAGAAGGGTCACACAGATCAAATGTAATGGCTGCAAGAATAAGTATTTCCTTTATGTAGTATTAGAGAAAAGCAAAATATCAAACAATGCGGGAATGCCAGGGCACTGAAAAGAAAGGCATATGTAGGCTGCAGAGAAACAGATTTTATAAAGACGTTTCAATTACAGTCATCTTCAATGACTACAGTTTCTAAGTTTCAAAGACACCATGATACCTGGATGAAGATGTGATGTATACACATGAGCTTGCCTACTACACAGCCTTTAACATATATTTGACATTTCAAGGCACCAGAGAAAAGTTTCATGTACAGTTCATGCCTAACAAAAGTAAGGAGACAGGCTAAGTGGTCAGACTGGCTGGACATCTCTTCATGGCCTGTCTTCATGGCAGAAACCATGATATTCCCAGAATCAGAATACAACAGAGAGGCTGGTAAAGCTCCTCAGCTGACTATCCAACCTCACAACAAAAGCAACTTTAACAACATCAAGGTATCAGAACAATGATAACTACTTTAAAATACTGGACTGTCAGAAAAAGATGCAGAAATTCATTAAGATGAAATTGAATGGTAAGCAAACATTTAAGGACTACAGTGAAACACCGGCAAAATAAAATTTAATGATCGAGTATCACTCAACAAAAAGGTAAGGACAAATTCTTGCAGTTCTTCGTGCCATGTATTTCCATCAAGTTTTAGGCATCATTTTTGTCTTCAAATCACTTTTCTGAACAGAATCAATTACTGATGGGAAAACAGCTCGAATTCTGACTTCATGCATACTATGAATAGAATTTGAAGGTATGTGGCGAGTAGGCAGACAGGGTAACAAGCACGTAAAGCAAGGTATAGGTGTAAAACACCAGAAGTTAAAATTACACCTTGTTAAAAGAAAAATCATAAAGATTTCTATTTTTCAATTAGGTGAAGATTTACAACTTGGGTTTTTGCAAATTAAATTCCTGAAAAACAAAATTCTACCAGAAAGTTCTCCCCACAGGAAAGTTTGTTGTTGTGGGGTTTTTTCAATAAAATGAAAATATGCTATTGAAGTATCTTCCATTTGATTCCTAGCCAGGACTCATTCAGTCACAAAACAAGACAGAATAAAAGCTGAATTGGAAGAATTTCCGTAACAAATTGGCTACCAGCCTAAAGGTTAGAATTAGTTTTATTGCCCAAGTCTAGCACTAAAATTGGTATTAGACACCTCAGCTCTCCAAGTTTTAATCAATCTGCTTTTCAGGAGACTTTGAAATATTCAAAGAATGTAGACTATTACGACCAAAAACATCTACCCCAGTAACTTCCAGTGTGTAAGAATAAAACATAACCAGCAAGAGATAAAATTCTATTGCCATATTTTAAAATTATCTTAGCCTTAGTTTCCAGAACCCATAACTCTCTTCCCTCTTTTCAGTATTTTTGGAGGTTAAAAATATTCTTTTGCTAGCAGACATTTATATCCCTGAAAACGGATGTATTCGCCTACATTATGACGGCTCCAGTGTAAGTCATTAAGGTTTGGACTTGGAGACAGACATAAAGGAAAAAAAGACAAACCTTTAATGTTTCACTTGGTGAATAAAAATTGCATTAATTTAGATATTCAGTCACAAGAATTCAATTAGCTATGGATATATACACACATATTCATACCTTTCAACCATCACACTCATTTGAATTTTGATGCTATTTTCTATAACATATAATTCCTTTTAAATTGTATTTAATAGATTTATTCAGATGTGCATTTCCATATGTCATATTTAAGCTTATACTACCACCTGCCTGAGGCTGTATAGTCTGAACTGTCACCCTCACACACTTCAGTAGGAGAAAACCCTCCACAGATACCGTATGAAGTGTTTCCCTTCTGCTTAGTGTAGAGTTACGATAATCATTGCGACCATTGAAAATATCCATGCAAAAAAAAAAGTTATATGCATCCCCCTTAAAAAAAAAAAATCAGACTAACATCTTCAAAACAAAATGTTCAAGCTACATAAGATATTCTTCAATGAAATATCACTCTCTTCACAATTTTTGTTACACAGGTCAGCAAGTATCATCCAAGATTACTGTGATATGAACTCTACATTCGTTGCACATACGCCACAGACATAGGTATATAAAAGTATTTGCATACTTAGAGATATGCATATACATAATTTCACACTTAAAGGACACTGAGATAGCTTCAAACCCAGATTTGCAAAGCGAATAGATTAACTCTGCTTCCAACTACTAACATCAAGGTGATGGGACACCATCATCTCTCTGCTTTGTGTAGGGCCCATCCAATAACACTGCTGAGCAGGGGAAAAACTGATGAGCAAAGGTTAAGCAGAGGACTGCCAGAAACAAACTAAGGCTTAGAAACTGCTTCTTCAGATAAGATTAATGCTTGACTGATGCACAGAATGACTCTGGGGTTGCAAAATCATTAATAAGAGCATCCATTCTCTTTGGATTTACACCATGTCTCAAACATTTGTAGTTGAGGCTGTTAAGGGTTTGGGCCGAACTTTCCTGCACTCTTGGAATTAAAAGCCATGCCAAGTCACCAAAGTGCTCCAAAGGTCAATTTATGATTAGTGTCCCACTACCCAGCACACTGTGTCTGCAAGCAAAGCACAGTATCTGGGGGGGAGGGAGAGAGGGGGAGAAGGAGGAGGAGATAAATATTAGCACTGTGATAAGCTCACAGAGCACGACTTGGAGAAGGGCAGATTTCACATGGTCCCTGCTGTCAGGTTTCAGGGGAAGCAGGGACCACCCCCCTGGTAGGGAGAGCTGGTAGAGACCCTGCACTTTTTCACACACCTGAAGAAAAACTGAAACAGTGAACACAAAGAATCTCAGACATCCTCCCAGCCTCAGGCCAACAAGGACTTGGACCTTTATTTGGGATTACTGGCAACATCAGTAGCTGTGCAAGCAAGCATTCCTGTTCTCTCACAAAGGGTAGGAGACAGCCCAAACCGATGATACCCGGGACCGACTGAAGTTTAGAAAATCCTGACCTCTGCACACACTCTGCTCCAACTTCACTACCTTTTCAAGATTTGCTGCACCCCTTCAGAGAAAGTGCCCATGGCCAATCTGATAACACAGCGCCGCTGAGCATCCCGCTGGGCACTGCGAACACCACTCTCACCTAAGAGACTGCCCCTAGTTTTTACCACTGTCAGCCTCCGCATCTGCCTTTGGGTTCATGAGGCTGCCACCCCGTTGCCCCCCCGTCCGTCCCCGGCGCGCGGCAGCCTCCCGTTCCCCAGCCCCCCGCACCCTAGGGCACAGCACCGGCACACCTCCACGCTCGCTTCTCTCTGTTACTCCGTTACCCCGGTACCAGCAGAGTGTTTTCTGACCCTGCCCTGATTGAAAACATCCCTCTCCGAAACGGGAGGGAGAGAGACAGAGAGGGAGAATCTGTACACAAAGTTTACAGATCCTGCCTGCGCCTTCCTCTCCCCACCCAAGCCCTTGCCGGAGGCAGCAAGGCGAGGGACGGGAGCGCAGGGACGGCCGAAGGGGAGTGTCAGCCCCGGCCCGGGCTGGGGGACTCGAGGACGACGGGGGCACGGGGCGCAGCTTTTCGCGGACAGCGACCCTGGCGAGCGATCGCTGAGATAGAAGCGGGGAGCGGCGCCTTCCCGGGGAGGGGATCAGCCGGCTCTCTGCGAGGCGCAGTGGCAGCGCATCCCCACCGACCCCTCCGCAGCTGGGAGCAAAGTCCAAGCCCCGGCAGCGGCAGCAGCAGCAGCGGTAACCCCAGCACCAGCAGCAGCACCAGCAGCAGCGTTAGCAGCAGCGTTAGCAGCAGCAGGTCGCCGCGCCCCGCGCTGGCGGCCCCGGCCCGGGGCACCACCGCCCCCCAGGCCGGCGAGGCGACACCCAGCGCCTCGCCCCCACCCCGGGCAGGGCCGGCGAAGGGAGAAAGAACTCACCCCCAGCTTCCTGCTGCGGATTTTCACGTAGCCCTGCTTGACTATATCGTTAAAGTTGGAGGCCATGGCAAGCGCTGCCTGCTTCCTCCCCTCCGNCCGCGGAGGGGGCGCGGGGCGGCGCACGGGGCAGCTCACCGGGCGGAGGTCGGGTGCTCTCCCCGGCCGCGCCGGTTTCGCCCACTTTTCTCCAGGCTGGCGGATGGCTGCTACCGCGGCATCCCCGGCTCCGGTGGCGGATCCCTTCGGAAACGCGGCCCGGGAGGGCATCTTTCATCCTCGTGTGTTCAGGAATCCGCGTAGACACCCAGCAGCAGACGCGGAACTGTTGTGTCAGTACAACAAACTTAATGAAACAAATATCGAAGCTACAGAAGTGAAGGAAGAAAAAGAAAAAAAAGAAAAAGAAAAGGCACGAGTCCATCTGAAGTTGAAAAATTAGTTGTCGCACACAGGCTTTCTGTGCTCTCCGCAGTGATGACCATGTGTTAAATTACTGCTCACTGAGGTGGACCTAGCAGAAGAATGACTTCTGAAGAAAACATAGTGTTCAGGAGAGATTAGGAAGGGGAAAAAAAACCCAGGAAATTGTGTTTGCTTTAGTTACATGTAAAATAGGGATGGACAAGAATGGACCTAAGCTACTTGAGAAAGAAAAACTACAGATACGTGTGATTGACAAGATAGTGCATGACTATTGTTACATAAAATTGTACTCAATAAACGCTTTCAGCGGAAAAAGTTTGATTGGTATGATAAGCTTAATGAAAGCTTCATGTGTTCTTTTGCTAGATATCTACATTCTACTGCACCGTTGCCCTGAAGTTTTCTGAAACAGGAATTTGCAGTATGTGGTATGCTGCAGGCTGAGGTGATGAAACATAATTCCATAGTTGAAAGTTTGTTAGATTTATTTCAGAATTTCAAAATCAATAGACAACATTGGAGATTAGCCTTGCAGCAAATAGGAAAGATACAATCTAGAAAAATGATTACAGTGTTTGGGTGATGGAATTATAAGGAAAAGCTTTGTAACTTTATATAACTACCTGGAGTACTGCATCCAGCTCTGGAGCCCTTAGCATAGGAAAGACATGGACCTGTTGGAGAAGGCCCAGAGGGAGGCCACAAACATGATCAGAGGGAAGGAGAATCTCTCCTGTGAGGAAAGGCTGTGACAGTTGGGGTTGTTCAGCCTGGAGAAGAGAAGGCTTCGGGGTGACCTTGCAGCAGTCTTCTAGTACCTAAAGGACACAGCTGGGTACAAAAGTAGTTTTGCTAGTTCACCATCAACTGGGTATGGTACACCATTTCAAAATAACAAAACAGAATCTTAACATTATGGTCTAGCATCTTCATTGACTGCTTTTAGCTTGGCATTCAAGTCTAATGAGTGTGAAAATTACGAGACTATGCCAAGAGAATTCTCCTTCCTGAGAATAACCCTTACTATTTGTTCTAAATCTTTTTTTCCTTAATTGAATAGCAATTAGTAAGGCACATGAAAGTTTACCTATCCATTTATTTTCTAACTCAGTTAGAAAACTCAGGTTTCAACTCAGTTCCTAATTATGCAAATTTTGGAACAACTGCTAGGAGTAGAGATTCTGCATTATTTTTCTCCAAACAAAAGTTTCTATATAATTATGCACTTTTTAATAAAAGATATGGTCATGTGAAGGAATAGAGAAAAAAACCTTAGCCTATATATAATTGTGCTTCCTTGGTATTTCTACTGAAATGTCAAAAGGATGAGTTTGTGCTCCTACTTTTGGGCAGAATATTACTTCTTCCTTAATTTCTATTTTAAAGATATATCAAATCAGAATATTCAGTGATTTTAGGGAGAAAACTGGGATATGCCTACAAGAGAATTCTTTCAAGACACCTTACAACATATTAAACAAAAGCTTTGTTCAAAATGAGACTAGTGATTGTTTAAAGTACAGAAAGCTCTTGAAGGATCAAAAAGGAGAGGAACATTTCCTTTCAATTGCCAACCAGAAAAGTACATAATCCTATTCAATTAACTGACAAAAAGACATTTTCCTTACAGATTAACCCTGAATGATTTGTAAGTTTGTAGAACTGGTTTCACATGCAGTCCCTGCCCCCTCTTCACCACCTCTCAGCTACACAAAAATTGACTTGTAGGATCTGAGAAAAATTATGTGTTCTCAAATTGAGATAGAACTAATGTTTGTTTGTTTGTTTGTTTTTTGTTTTGTTTTTTTTTTAAAGATTGCTCTGTTTATCATTCAAAAAGAGCAGCAGTTTCAGAACACACAGCATTCCTGGGCACTCTTCAGTTTTCCAATTTCTGCAGTTAAGAGGTAAGGATATGGCAGAATTTGTGTCACCTCCCTAACATGCATGTCTTGTCAGAACTCTACAGTGGAAAATTTCTTGCCAATGATATTGAAGATGGTGCTATATTTACAAAGCTAACCATCCATTTATTCTTGGGTATATTGTTTTATCATATAACATGCAGGGAAAATAGTTTTGATTTATAATAATCATATAGCTATTAGTAATTTTCAACAGATTTTTCTCCAATTATTTATTATTGTTTCTGTATTTTTCTTTAAACTCCATGTATGAATTACATTGTTATTACTTGTTTTATTCCAACAAAAATACAATAAAAGATAAGGAAAATATGTGTAAAATACGAAGTATTTTCATTCCACAGTCTCCAGAGTGTAAATTAGCCAGCCTGAGCTTATAAAATGATCAGTCTGGTATTTATTTTTGACTGCTTTGGATAGCACCAGACAGAATAATCAAATATTCATTTGCATATGGGTCCCATGGGCAGCTTGGGGCACAAATGCATAGCAAGGCCAGTCTGAATCACAGGAATACAGACAAACTGTCTTGTTACTTCCCCACAAAAATACTCGTGTTCACTTGGCATGCATACATGGTATTTGCTGAGAAAGTCACAACTTACAAAGGAAGATTCCTCAAAGCACTCACCCCAAATGCTCTACGTCTTCAGAAATCTCAGGAAGTCAAATGGTCTTAGAAGCTCAACAGGTACAAACTCAGTGGGCGGTGGCGGGAAAGACAGAGTATGATTCCTTCATAAGAATACATTGCCATGAATTAATGCCATATATATTTACAAAAATATGATTTTTTTATATGCCTGCTGGTGTGAAATCATCATTTGGAAAGGGAAATGATTCAGCAGGTAATCAAGTCACAAATTATTTCAAGCAGAGAAGTTAATTTCTGATCTACCTAACATTAGTGCAATCAAATCTAATACTATTTTGGACAGACAATATGTATTGCTGTTTGCCTCTGTCAGAAAGTAATTAATTTGAATGAAATTATCTTCGCCTATGCTTACTTGACAAACTGAACAAATTTAGGCGGTATATATTTTAAATCTGAATTTATATGTCCACTATTTGTGAATGATTCACATTCATGAATAATTTTCCAGTGATGGTTATCAGTGTTTGAAGTTTTGAGTCAGGGTGTACTTTTACCACACTTGCCAAAGAGAAGCACAGAGAGCTTCTCTCAATTTCTAGCTGTTTCTCCCTCTACTTTCATGACCAAATAACAGCTGAGACTAAAAGGAAAAGCTTTGGTTAAAAGTTTATCAGGGAAATGGCAGTTAGTATTTATTCAAGACACCTGATAAGAAAACATGTTCTCACCTAAAGCTGTTTCCAATCTAAAATAAACAGTCATTTTTATTATGATAATAGAAATTTGCATAGGCAATGCCAAGAAAGAAACATTAGCTAATGTATTATTAATGTGTTGAAAGCCTACCTTCAGCTAGGCTTCAGACAATTATTTTACTCCAACCATAAATCACATACTAACCAGAGTCCTTTGTGAACTAGCATGAAATATAAATCACGTAGATAGAAAATATTAAAAAAACTATTGTTTTCCATGGGCATTGTAAAAAGCAAAGCCATTAGTTCCTGCATGAAACCACATGCATATTTATTACTGGCTTTCTATCCAGACCAATGGTACCTATTTTTTTATCCCACAACTATAGGGTAGACATGTAGGTTTGTATCTTACCCTGATGCTCCCGACCTGTGTCAGAAAGGTAAATTTTAAAAAAGTGTCATCTCCTGGTTTATAGAGTGATATATTATAGCTGATTAGTCTGGTTTTGGGGATCAGAAGAGGGAGTATTTTCACCTCTGCTTTTCTGTCTGAGGCCCAGTGGGAGTCAAAATCTCTGCTCTTCCAAGACTCTGACTTTGGACACAAATCATAATTTATGCTTTTAGCACTTTGCCCCAAACCAAGAAGTACTGTGGGCATGATTGGGGCCCCTGTAACTGGGTAGGCAAACTATCTTTGTCTTGGCAGATGTGCTCTCTCAGAGGTAACAGCACCAGCCAGAGGCATTACTTTCCCCAGTCTGGTTTTGGAGAGCAAGACCCTGCAGCAGTGATGTTAGAAGAATTTGTATATTGACTTTATCATGAAGGGCTTAGGCTGATATATTTGACTATGAAGTGTAATATCCAAGAGTAAGGTACTGTGCTTCTGCTTGTGGGGAAATAATGTTTCAAATTAAGGCAGCTAAATCTTAGACAACCCATTAGACCTAATCCCCTTGCAAACAAATATAGCCATAAAAACATTAATTTTCTGACTAGCTTCTGCCAATTTCTAAACATGAAACATAGTGAATAGCACATAAGCTTTCTATTTAAAATAATATATTTGGCATTTTACCTACGATACTCCAATAATCTTCAGAAACAGCTGCATGAAAACTTTTAGGGAGTGAAATCCCACTTTGTGTAGAAAGTACTCTTTTCCATTATAATTACCTTAAAAGACTTGAAGGCTAAAACTTAGCTAAGTGCACTTAAGATTTAAGACAAACTTGATTTATAATTCATCCAAATTTTCTACCTTGTCTACCATAGGAAATCCTGCATTAAAAATATTCCACCTACTTACTACCTTCCTTTGTACTTTGTATGGTTTTCTAGTCTGTAAATTGTCGGAGTTATAGTCTGTTAATGAAAAGAACTACAGGGGATCAAAGGCTACCAAATGCATTTTAAGCATATTCTCTTCCTACCGTCCCTCCCATCTTACAGGGAAATTATTATATTTGATCCACCTATCTGGTTTTCTACCAATTCTATCCTCTCAGGTAGCATTTCACCTGATCTTGTGATAGAGTCTTCAGAAAGATAAATTTCATTGCAAGCTAAACCATGCGATATTGAGAAAGAGAATGAATGTAGAAAAGAGGTCTATTCACTTTATGCTTCTTTTAATAGAAAGAACAAGGTTTTATGAATGTGTGTACAGAAATATGCACAAGAAAAAAAAAAAAAAAACCAGCCTACATCCAAGAATGTGATAATGAGGTATCCTACTTCTGTAGGATAGAAATGTTAATGGAAGAACCTTAGGGAAGTGGAGAAAAGGGACTGACACAAGGAAGTATCTCAGTGCCAAATTTCACAGGCAAAGTCTTCCAAAACACAAGTGAAAGCTAGGACAGTATATCTTAGCATATTTTTGTCTTAGAGTTGACCCATCCTTTCCCCGTCTTACCCATTTCTGTGAGAGAGGACAGAAAGAGCCTGAGAAAATAGGAGGAAGATAGATCTGCCTCAAGTTCAAAGGAGACTCCAGCCTGACCTAACAAAAAGAGGAGTGGGATCTAGCCAAAATGCTGAGGAACAAAATGTGACTATTGTTAAATATAGCCTTCGTCACAAATTTTGTTGCCTTATTCTTTTTCTGTATTTTTGCTGTATTGTTGCAACTCCATGTTTTAAGGAAACTCTGTTCTTTTAGCCTTCTATTTTGTCTATCAGGAAAGCTGACTCTTGGTGCTGATATGCAAACAAATGTATTTCATTATGGCAGCTGTGGTGAGTCTATTGTTAAGACACAGGACTTTAAATGTTTTAATCTCCAGCTTCTACCCATAGTGCTTTAAAATATCCAAACATATACCTCCACTTGTAACTCTAGACCAGCTGGGTATGGAGATCTGAGAGAAAGAAATTAACCAGAGTTGTGTAGGAAAGCTTTGGATGTGCACGAAGGTACCAGGAAACATGCCTGAGTAGGGACCATCCTCCAGAACATGCACAGGATCCTTGTGCAGCTTGACACAGCCTAGCAGGCTGACCGGTCTGGTGGGAGTAAGAAAAATTGAAAGGTGGCTTAGAAATTCTGTGAAAACTGATGTCAGGTAAAGAACATAGACCATGGCTTGTTCTATAAGTAAGGGAAGGCAAATAAAGGTTCAACTGTCACGTATTCAGCATTGCTGTTATCTTCCAGCCAATCCTTATGATCACACTTCTGGACTATACACAGCATGAGTTTCTTATGTCCAGGTCTTGCAGGAGACAATGGGTAAGATGTAATTACTGAGGCCAGGACTTCTAATAGAGGAGAAAAATCACAAATTCCTAGCAGTCTAGAATTTGCTGGTTTTGTTCACAAAATGGCTTATTTAAAATCTAGCTGCACTGGCAGTGCACCAGCCCCTAACACTGCAAGCAGCCCCTGCAGCTGAGAAAGGTGTCTGGGTGCATAACTTTTCCAGGTATTCACAGCCTTTCTCTAGTTCAGAGTGTCCTGAGGACATCACATATTTCAGAATATAGTAGTATTAGTGGTAGTGGAGGAGGCAACTCTCACAGACCCACTGCCTCAGCATCACACCTCACATTGTTTACTTTACCACGTACTGAAGCTTTTGAAAGCAGGATGAGGCACCTCCTTCAGCAGAGTGTACAAACCCACTGTTTTATAAACCTTTGTTTGTCTGAGAACATCCTGGGTAACCATATCTCAAACCCGTGCATACTCCATGTTTGTATGGGGGTACCTGGACTGACTCTAGGAAATAGATGTCAGATTTGCAGAGCCATTCCATGGTTGCTGTCAGTACCTGTAACTTTCACAGGATGAGACTGGGAGTCACAGAAGTATGAGCTCATAGGGAGGTCTAACTTTCATGATCATTTGGGAATGGCCCAACATCTGGGGATTATACTGCATTTTTATAACCCTGAACATGGCTGTGCCTTCAAATCCAGAGAGAAACCATCCATCAATCTTTCAAAATCTGCAGAAATCATGGTTTCAGTCTGCATTTTCCCTGGGCTGACATTGGCTTGTTCTACTCTGCACAACCCCAGCAATTCCAGCTTGGGTCCTTTGTGTGGGTAGATGGGGAGTGGCAGGAGGGAAAACCTATTTCAGTCTTCACAGCCATGTGCTTTTCCGCTGGAAGTGGAGCTGTTTTTAATGTGTTACCAAATCATCATTCCTCACCCTCCATTGCTTGCAATATCAGGTAGAGTAGGCGGTAGGCACCCCTTCAGGGAATGCACAGTGTAAAACATAAATATTTCCCTACTTATCTTCAATCACATATGTGTATGGTTTCACAGCTTAATCTTACCTGAATACCTTTGCAGAATGGTTCAATATTAACATTACAGACTTTCTGTAACCCTTTAGAAGTATTAAGGCATTGTGTACATGGCTAATTGCCAATCCTTTATCCATTAAGGTTAATACTTATTACTATTTTATTGTAGTTAATGTATTTTTTCCCTGTATAGAGCAGTTTAAGCTGCAGCTTGAGAAAATAGAAAATGGATGGACATTATTTTGAAAAAATGGAATTTATGATTTTTTTTTCTGGGTCAAATAGTTCAAAAAATGCTTTTCAGATGAGATAATTTTTCTCTGAAAAATTGCTCTCTTATCACATTTGGAAAAAAATTGTGACATTTTAGGCTGAATGAGAAAATCTTCTCTAGCATGCATTCATTTGCCTCTAAATGTGCATGTTAGGATGTGTTCATGCACAAATAAATGTAGGGTCCAAAGTGTAACTTATAATAGAACTGTTATCTGCTCTCCTGCCCTAACAGTGCAATAAAGCCCTTGCGTACGTCTGTAAAACGGAGTTAAACATTTTATGAATGTTTAAATCTGATCCAGGAATCCATCAGTGTCTGACTTATTTGACCGCAATTTTTTTTGTTGTTTTTTTTACAGCTTCAATTTAGTTATACAGACCTGGGCACCTAACTAATTCTTTTGTTCCAAAGACAGTAATTTTAAAGGGGTACTCTCCACCAACCCACCAGTTTGAAGCACTAAATGTATTTTCAGGCAACTGTAATAATTTGGTAGGAGTTTCTGAGTTGACCATTTGTGACTGTCAGATATGCTATTACTTGCCTATCATCTTTTATTAGAAGGTGATTTTAATGTTTGCTCTTTGCTGCCTGTATTTTTCTTTCTTTTTTTTTACCACAGATGATACAAATTTTACCTTTTAAATATAACAGACTATTTTAATCAGGAACCAGCATTATTCTTCATTTCAAGGTGAGATAATTGCAACTGTTATACAATTTCCAGTAACTATCATCTTTATTGAAAACAGATTTTTTCTCTTCCTCCTATGAATCTGAAATTTATATTCTAAGACCAGTACTTTCTGAAATTGCTCCTTTTCTGGAAGGCATTTTTAGCAAGAAAATATTTATTAATTAAAAATGTGATAGTCTTTTATAGTCCCCAGCTTGTTAATTTTATACATACTGCAGGAGTTTGCTACAAATAGCATATTTCTTTCACCCTCTATGAAGGCCATGGCTGTTTGGAATGACAACCAGCACAGTTATGAAGGTTAGGCATCTGCAAAGATTAAAAAGAAGGGGAACTTAAAACAAGGCTTCTGAACTACATCACTCTTGATCTTTTCCCAGAATTCAATAAATGGATATTAATAGTGGGTGTGAGATTGTAGGTGATGTTTTCAGAGCCTGGTGGGCAGTAGAACAGCCCTAAATGTGGGTGACATAATAACCTTAACAACTATATGACATTACGTTGAAAAGATCCTAATTAATTCTTCATAATTTTGCTGATTCCATTCCTGACTGGTCACGTTATTAAGGAAAATCACAGCAGAAAGCCACCTAAGCAGAAATCAAGTGGAAAATTCTACATTCTCTCTCATTAGAATCAGAAAAGTTGCTTCTTTACCTTCTGTGCTTCATCAGAAAAGATCAGAAAAGAGGTTCATACAAGCCCTAGAAATATCATTTTGGTGAAACCTTTAAAGAAAAACCTTCAATCTCATTCAGTGTATCCTTTATATCTAATATTCCTTTTGTAAGAGTATTATTTAATGCATTAAGCTATCAATTTTATTTGCTATACACATGCACAAAAATATGAACTATAGATCAGCTTTGATTGTAATGGCTTTACTATTATTACAGCTAGGTCTTGCATTTCACTTCCAATTAAAAACATATCTCACAACCAATAAAAACATTCTACTGTTGCCAAAATACTATGTTGTGGGACTTTTTAAATTTTAAACTTAACCAACAAATTCACTACTATTTATTACTACGGAGTCTGGTACTCTGAATAGTTTCTATAGATAAGTATGCTTACAGAAAAATACTTTCTAATAATAAAACATCATAGACATCTGAAACTAAATCTTCCCTCCTCTGCAATATGAAAACTTCCAATTTAGGTCCACAGTATGCAATTGATAAATGCAGGTTTGACACACTTTCTTCACCCCAACACCATGCTCTTATTGTCATCACACTGGAGATAAATGAAAACAAAGTCACTTTTTCACTCCTACCCTGTTTAAAGGAAACTCAACGAAATAATTTTGTTTACTGCCTGCTATTAGAAGTACTGTTTTTCTTTTTTTTTGTTTAAATGAAGAAAGGTGGAAGATAGCATCTTGAATGAGCCCAGTAGAAGCAGCCAGAGATTGAGAAGTCAATGACAGCCCTAGGAAACTTCATGAGCTGGATCACTGCGGAAGTGATAAATACACAGTTTGTTCTTCAGCATTCCCCTACAAAAACAGTGGCATTTGGTTTTTGTGGAGAAAGTACGTGTAATCCTGTGACATAGGAATGCCAGCTGAAAACCATAAAAATATAAAACCTACTTACGTATCATCAGAAAGATGTACGGTGCTACATGAAGCTAAGAAGAAAAACTCACCATTTCAAAGTCTTCCTGGAGAGACAGGTATCCAGGAAACTTAAATGGGGGTCCTCAGAGCAAAAAAAAAATCAAACCTTTGTTAGGATGTAGTCACAGTGTGGTGTCAGATGAAGGAATCTATTCACGCTTTCCCGTTTTCTTATAAGGCATAAACAGTTTGGGTTTTGCAAAGAACTGAATGAGCAGGCCCAACACATGAACTAATTTCTTTTACTAGTTTTTCTCTGGTCTTGTAAAAAAGATTGAAATGGCGTAAGCTGCCTTTCTTTTTATTGCATTTAATTTTATGGTTTCTTCAATTTTTTTTCCTTCTATTTAACAGTTATATAATGCTTTCACAGTCATTTTCCTGATGCATTTTAAACAACCTATGCACTTCAGTTTAGATTTATATGTGTGTATATATTTATATGTATTAATACCTTCCTAAGGATCATGTCGTACTACAGCTCAGCCGTACAGCAGCAGGTGAAAATCTCTCTCTCTTTTCCACAGCAGTTACAAAGCCCTGTAGTGCTCTGCCGTATCTCTTTCTAATAAAGCTGTGCAGCTGGAGGCCTATTCTGCTATCACCAGTGTGTGTGAATGCATTTGGGTTTTGAGTGGGTCTAATGTATAACTTACAAAAAGATTATTCCACTTACATGCTGAAAAGTGTGCAGTCCCTCATTTATGTCCTATGTAGGAAGCTACTGAGGATTTTTACTTCATAAAATTTCACTTTAGGTTATGGGATTTTTTTGCCTTGCATGTTTGCATAAGAAATAAACCTGTTTTATAGAGATGCTTTCAGAAAGAGGGACCAAAGAGGACTTGTTTTAATCTATTGGCACTATTTTTTTCCGCTTTTCAATGCTTTTTTCTTGTTAGTTGATTTTTAATAGTGAATGACACATTCTTTCTTCTGTCAAGACTGGAGTTCAGGAAATCTTTTCCTGAATATTATAATAGTAGCTTATTAGAGCTTATATATTCAAAATGTCTGCTGCTTTCCAATTTGAAGTTTTTCAAAACGTCCGCATTTCTACTATTTGCCGCAGACTAGGGAGCATGAAGGCAGGAAATCTGTGAAGCTGACAAGACTGAGTTTTCTCTTTTTGTGGAATCACATTCACATTTGACTGAAGGTACAAAGAAATGAAATGTCTCTTCTCTTAACTTCTGTTCTTTAGGAAAAAAGTCGTGGCTGTGTGCCAAATTCATCCTGGCACATTCCCAGTCCAGGTTTATACTACTGCTAAGCAATGTATAAAGCAGGCACACGAAGCTGCCTGGAAGTACCACATTACTGCAAAAGCAGGAAAAGGAAGTGGATTGAGAGATGGATTTGGAGACATCAGAATTCAGATTGATTGCACAGTCCTCAAGCCACCTCTTTTCTGAAGTGCTTGGTAGTACAGCCTTTAGTTACTTGGCATACTACGAATTTTCGTAGGGGGTTGTTGGTTGTCCTTGGACTATTGCAATGACAGGGAGTTATACCTTGCATTAACTTTCAAACATTTCACTCTGTAACCTGAATAACACGAGGCTGATACGGAGCAAATGAATACAAGCACTGGCTTATGTTCACATTTTTAACAAGCCTTTGAAAAGGAACTCAGAACCACTGCATCAGATGCTGGTGGAAAATTATTTAATTATGATCTAAAAATTTTTGCATTTCCCCTGCTTCTGTTTATAGTTTTACTGCTTTCTAAAATTTTTCCAGTTGTATTTTCTATGAAAAAGGATTCCAGAACCTTCTGTTTCCAGTTTTTCCCCCTAATGTGATGAGAGAACAAAAGCCCACTATTATTCTTCCAAAAATCCATAGACAAAGGAAGTCAACAGGATATTAAAGCATGCATAAGAAATAGAAAAATTTCTTCTGAGACCTAGGGATTTGGGGAAAAAGTTGAGTTTTTAAGAGCTTCTATTCATTCTCTATTGCATCCATTCTAGACTGTGTTTGCTTTAACCTCTACCTACTTTCAAGAAGAACAAAGCACAAACATTAGTTACCCTACTGCATAATTCAATTGAGCATTACTTTGGAATTTTTTTCTGAACGTACTAGTATGAAAGAAGTGACCTCACATCCTGATTTAAATATGTCATTGGTCAGTTTAAACGTGGAAGACTCCTTGAAATATCATGAATGAATGTGAAAATAGAAGATTTCTTAATTTGACTTCTTTTGTGTCTCTTACATTTTACATGTTTTGACTTTAATACTCTACTAACCTTGAACAAAGTGAAGCTTGCACAACAGTGCAAAGTTAATATTAGCTACACAATAGTACAATAAATCAAAAAAATGAGCATGGACTTTCATGTTCAAGGCCTGAAACTTTTCATTTCTCAAGGTGAATGGTCAGAACAGAACAATTCACCCATTTATGAATTTATAAAAAATTTATAACAAACTTTAAGAAATTTTTAATGCAAATTTGGCAGACATCTCTGCTCTCTGTTCATTATGTGCATCTGATTTTAAGGCTTCTAAGCAGATGCAATATCCATTTACTATGATAATTAAATATTATTTGCTAGCAGAGTGAGTAATGCAAAAAAATGTTAATAGAAGTTTTGATAAAAATAAGCATATTTTCTGATGATTTATTTTGAATATAGAAATAAGATTTTGGTGGGAAAAGTCTCCTGAGAATAACTACTGCACTTTTCACAACACAAAAATTTGTAACAAAGGAGTTTTGACCATCCCTAGCTAAAATAATAAAATTTTTAAAACAACTAATCTTTAACAATTTTGATATTTTTTACTTTCAATCAGCTCCATCAATAGCAAGCTGGGAAACAAACAAATAAACAAACAAAAATAAACCCCCTTAGTTTCAAAGATTTTCCAGTCTTTCGGGTTTAACCCCAGTGGACTGTGATGTGCTCTTCTTACTAAGGAAGATTGCAATGAGAATTTGATGTGTAAACTGATTGGACCCTAATCAACACAAACAACATTAAATTCAGTCTTTCCAGATCCAAGAGCACAACCCTTCCAGTCTGTTGGATAAAACAAGAACTAGTATTTAATTTTTTGGAGGTTGGGGTGAGAAAAAAGAGAAAAATAAGTGAAATAACATTAAATTGATTCGTTGAGTTAATTGAGCAACTTGGATAAGGATCCATTCTTATTTTTGTCTGGCATAGCTTATATTTATAGCAGCCTGCCAAGAACTGCAGGATTAAGCATTTATAATGCAAAAATAAGAGTGTTTATTTTCTTAATAAAAAGAAACTGTCACTTTTTTATTTAAATGATTGCACATAGATAATACAACTGTATTGGTCTCTTTGAGATTTCAGCACCCTTTTAACATGCCCAAGTAAACTGCATAAATGATGAAGGGTATTAATCGTTCATTTAGAGGTGGGAGGGATCTTGCAATGACTTAAATCTGAAATGGTGAAAGTAGACCTGGGAAGCTCCCTGTTTGTGCCACTTAGGCATAAGTTGTGGTGGAGCTGAATGGAACAAGACCAGAAAAGCTTAGAGCAAGCAGATGGGAGAAGAAGATACATGCAAGCAGCGATAGAGGCATATTGTCTATAAAGTATTCAGAATATAATGTTAGGAGAAGTGAAAATCAGTACCATCTCACCATGCCCTCAGAGAGCCCCACATTCCGAATTTGTCAAAAAAAAAGAGAGTTAACAGTCAGTGAGCGTGAAGTCCATCTACAGCAGACGAGACACATGGAGCTGCTGCACCGGAGATGTGCTCTCTGTCAGGTGTTACTGCATTCAGACTCACCAGACATTCACCCAAGCAGTAAGTGCCAAGGTAACCAGAGGCTCTCAACAAACCAACACGGAATTAGAACTAAGCAGAAATTTTAATAATATTAATGTTTTTGCACAGACTTCAGCAAAAGCATGCAGTAAGTATACCATCACCTACCAGGTCGGATGGACATTTTGGGTGCTGCATTTCTTCATATGGTAATTTGGTTTTGTTTCAAGCACAGTCCATGATGCCAGAGGTCTCTATGACAGGAGGAATGGGACTTTGCCCATAATTTGATGACAAAGACACAAGAACGAAAAGAAATTGCTTGGAGGAGGAGGTTTACTGGGAATACTGACTAAAGCTGCTTTTGAAAGCCAAGTGTATTTCTGACAGAAGTTGATAAGCATTGAAAAGTAATTCTCTCTTTCTCATTGGACCATCTTCTGTAATTTTGTTCATGTAACTCAGCTACAGACAAACTGTCCAGGAGAAAGGGATTTAGTGTGTGCCTATAGGATAAGAGCAGTGGCAGGTTATGAGAGAACCTGTGTGACTAGCAGGCTGACCAGCACAGTTAGAGAAGGTAATTGCTTAAAAGCTGCTCTTTTTTTTTGCTGTGAAAGAGGAGTGGGGGGAGAGGGGAGGGTGATGAGTGGTTGGAGGGGAAAGCTGAGAATGCCTTTTCTTCATTAAATCTTTTTCTCCATTTTTTTTTCTGGTTCTGTTTTGACCAATAGGACTTTGATACCAGCAGACATATCACAGCTATGATTCCCTCTTTATGTGTTGTCTATTCCAAGTGCATTATACAAGAAAGCTAAATCTTTTAGACAGCAAGATTATCCACAAGGCACTTTCTAGAAGAACCTTGAAGAAAATTATAGATGAATAAACTACAGAGTTAAAAAAAAAACAATTTGATGGGGTTTTTTTTCAGTTCAGAGGCCAAATGCAAGCAAAAAGAAAGCGAGGAGAAAGAAATCTGCTTTGAGGTGAAATGAAGTAGGAAATTACAGTCAAAGGGGTGGAATTGCCCAGTTGGACGGCTAGACTGGCAAGACTCTGCTGGTTTGACTACCTTATCTCTCATACATTCTAGAACCAAGAACACTACTCTTCTAGACAGCATTTCTTTTAATTCAAGATAGGATGATCTTTTCATTTTCTCTATAGGTAAATTTATTCATTGACTGCATGGAATTCAAAGAAGTCTGTTCCTTCTAAGAAGCTTAGAGCATTTTATCCAAATAACTTTATATGAGGTAAATGTGAGAGCAAGGAACCTGTAAGCCCTGGCTCTTCCTCATTTGACATAGCTTTCTCACAGATTTTCCAGTGACGTCAGTACAAAATATAACTGCATCATCTCAAAAATTTTATAAGAAGCCTTATTGTATATTGTCTTATAAATTCAGCATTTTGAAATCTTATAATAAAGGACATAATAAAACATTTGTTCTCTTTGGCTAGGAAAACCTACACATCTATGTGTATTTATTCTACAAAGCAGGTAGGCTACAATGGAAAAATCGCATACTATAGGACCACAGAATCACAGAAAATGCTGAGTGGGAAGGGATCCTCAAGGATCATCAAGTCCAGCTCCTGGCCCTGCATAGGACACCCCAAGAATCCCACCATGTGCCTGAAAGCATTGTCCAAACACTTCTTGAACTCTGTCAGGCTGGTGCTGTGACCACTTCCCTGGGGAGCCTGTTCCAGTGCCCAACCACCATCTGGATGAGGGACCTTTTCCTAATATCCAACTTAAACATCCCTTGACACAGCTTCATGCTATTTCCTCAGGTCCTGTCACTGGTCCCCACAGAGAAGGGATCAGTGCCTGCTCCTCCTCCTCCCCTCATGAGGAAGTTGTAGACTGCAACGAGGTCTTCCCTCAGTCTTCTTTTCTCCAGGCTGAACGGACAAAGTGACCTCAGCCATTCCTCATACAGCTTCTCCTCAAGGCCCTTCACCATCTTTGTTGCCCTCCTTTGGACATCCTCCAATAGCTTAATGTCTTATATTGTGGCACCCCAAACTGCACACAATATTCAAGCTGATGCTGCCCCAGTGCAGAGCAGAGGGGGACAATCCCCTCCCTTGACCATCTGGCAGTGAGGTGCCTAATGAACCCCAGGGCATGGTTATTGTGCTGCTTGTTATGAGAAAGAGCAGTTTTTGGAATGGACTCTAAAAAGAGTTGGTGTTTTGTCTTGGAGAGGTAAAATCTTCTACTCACCCGGAAGATATACACATGCATATGTTTTTGAAAGGCCACAGTTATTTGGCAGTTTCTATCCTATTCAGAAGTTAAATTGAGGGCAGCCAGAACTGCCTGTTTAGGTAATGCATTAATGTCAGTCAAGGAAAAACAACTGCTGTTCTTTACCTCTGAAGGTTCCGTCAGACTGTGTCGGGTAAATCCAGCTGGAGAACCTAGAACATTAACCTCGACGTGAAGAGTGGCAGTAGCTTTCCATGGCTTTCTCTCCTTTGTATTTCCCTAAAAATGTTTACGTCTGAAGAGAAAGCAACAATTATGTTTAGTTACAGATTTTGAAAGACGTCTGCAGGCAAACAGATCGTCTATTTCTATGTTGGCAACAAGTCTGACTGATGAAATGGCCAACAGATCACATCTGTGCACTGGTGCATACAGACCATAGAAACCATACAGATAGAAGTGAGAGAAAGGTAGACATGTTACATACTGACTCTTTGCAGCATTCCAAAATAAAATATATAATGAATTTTACATGAAGAGGCAGTACAGAAAATGAAAAAAACCCAACATGTTATAGGAGAAACGCCTGAAATTTACTACATTTTGCAAGTCCTGAACATGGTTTGTTTTGTTGGTGGTGATGAGGTTTGGGGTTTTTTTTATTGTAAAAATAAAACATAATTTGTCTTTAGAGGAAGTAGTTATTGTCTTCTTTCAGAAGAAAGTTTTAGGCAACATTTTTTTACACAATTCAGAAATATATTATCTTGATGTTAAAAAGTCACTATGGCAGTCTCTGAAATCATCTCATTCACATCCCTGCCTGCTCTTTTTATTAAAACTCAATGCATGTTCAACTTTTAGCAGCTCACAAAGGTGATGTAAAATGAGAACAGTACACGGAGCTGCCACTGTAATGCTGGAGGTATTCAAAAGCGAAAAAGCAAGAGTGTGCTAGCTTTTGTACAGACAAGCCTTGAACACTGTCTTCCTCCTCCACAACTGAGAGCAAAGGAACACCATATATTTCAAGGGTGCTTCCTACAGCACCATTCATGCCACCAGACTCCGTTAAGAACATTTGTAACTCATTGCCTGTAGGAAGTCAAGTTTATAAGGTTACTCACAATCTCCATGTTGCAACATGAATTAATTAATATTTTCATTTTGACATCATACTCGCCTGCAAGATCTATTCCATTCCAAGATCAATATGTCGTCTTTTATTCAGATTCTCAGCCTTTTATTAGAAGCTGAAGTCCATAATTCATAATTAAGAAAAGCATAAAGCATACTGTGAACCCACAAGATCCAGTCTCATTATACAAATACAATTCTGTTTGATCATATGAGGTCTTTCTTGCAAATGAAAGGATTTTTGATGTTGTATATCCCAGCTGGCTTTATTTTGAACATTAGTGATAATCTAGTGTTTTACCAACAGGTCTGAATAACTAACTACTCTTAGAGTCCTTTAGGAAAATTGAACTTTTTGCTTTCTAGCTTCCTGCAGCGATCAGTCTGGGCAGTCTCTCTGGTCTGCATCTACCTCTGTACTCTTCATGCTTAGGGAGCGATATCACCTGTCTCATTCCCCATTGCTAGCACATCTTAAAGATCTCACACAGGGCCCCTTTTTTATTCATTAAGAAAACTCAGTCAAACCTGCAGGAGACTCAGAAAACTGATATAGCTTACCTTGTCCTGTAGTCTTTGAATACGCAGAACTCGTATCAGGTTGTTCTTCATAGATAGCTTCATAAACACATTAAAAACATAAGAAATATTTCTCTAAATAGGGCACAGTCCTCACACTTAAACTATTGTAGCCTCCTAGTACTGTGCCTTTCAGTACAACCTCAGAGCTTATAAAAAATTTTCCAGAAAACAACTGAGAGAAGTTACTATACACAGATCCCTGATCACCACTAAAGGAAAGGCTGTCTCTTGCAATTGCATGCATGTCCTTCAGTAAAATTATCTCTCTAAAGACAGATAATGTCAGTGAAGAGGCCGAGAAGTGTTAGTTATGGTCATGCAAAATTAAGTCAAGCCCTTAAAATTCCACTACTTTCTGATGCTAGAATGTACTAAAAGCAGAGTTAGGAAAGGCAGTTACATTGGCCCCCTAAGTATTCTGTGAGATGTATTCTGCTTTCAGAAACAACCTCTTCTTTTAATTGTAAAGAATTTAAATGTATAGTTGCCTTTCAAGTATAGTCCTGTCCGAGTACTTCCTCATAGAGTTTAGTCTCTAAACTAGCAGGCTACCGAAGTTCTTAATTTTTTGTGTGTAAAAACAATAGCACTAATTAGTACTGTTTCAAAGGTCAGAAAATTGTTATTAATCACTTTCTGAGAAGCACATATATTCCATTATATACCTAACTGCAGTGCTAAGACACAGAAATATCTTCTTTACAAAATTGTTAACATATGCCTGCAGGGCATTTGTAGGTTCAAGACTTGGTCCCAAAAGTGTATTAAGCCCCAAGTAAATCTTCCCTTGCATTCTCATACTGTTATAAATAAATCTTTTATTTGGTGTCATTTAAATTTTGGAAAAAAAGTACAAATTATATCTTTTGAACAGAATAAAGAGAATTGTAGAGGGAGCAAATGACAAATTAAATCATAAATACTTTTTAAATAAATTTTCATTGTTTCTTTTTTTATATATATATATATATATTTTTTTTTTTTNNNATGACAAATGAAAACATAAATTTTTTTTAAATAAATTTTCATTTTTTTTTTTTATACATATATATATATTTATTTTTTTTTTTACTCCAAACTATTAGTCCTGTACTTTTCCACCTGCTGAGAGGCTCTGTGGGTTTTTTAAGCTTAGCAACTAGGCTATTTTTTTCTCAGAAATTTTGTTAAAATAAAAACAGCTTCTGGAATTCACAGTAAATGCTTTGTCATTGACCTTGAAAGTACTTTGGCAAGCAAGGGATTTCTATGCTTTGCCAAAAAGTAATGGTGATAGCAGAAATTTTGTCACAGTTGAAACTACAATAGTTACTCCACTGTGTTGTTGGTAGCTTCACCTATCAGTATCCCCAGTGGCAATATTGTATTTCAGGTGTCAACTGGCAGGCATTTAATATTGAAAGAATAGGGATTTTAGAGAAAGAGCTGTATAATATTCTTGAAACCTAATATTTAGAAATCCTTATTTTTTCTCATGTTTGTTATAGTTCTGTGAACAAATAGTGCAGGATGCTTGAAAATACATTTTCTTTTTCTAAATTAAGAGAACTTAATACAATCAAGTTTATTTCAGTACAATGAAATATTTTAGTCATTAATCTCAGGCATGCTTTGAACTAAATAAAGAACTGTAAATTAACTCTTATTTTCTACCAAAAGGTTTTGGGGTTTTTTTGTATTTTTTTTTCTTCTTATGGATATATATTAGTCTTATGGAAGAAAAAGGCAGACTGTTAAAGTGTTAAACTGGAAGAAAGCTGTTTTTCAGAGCTCTCTAAGTAATTTAGGCAGGGTTAGTCATAATTTTTGTGCCTGAAATCCTTTGCTACAAACAAAACAAGTTTTGAGGCCATACAATGTGAGTGATGGGCATTATTTATATTTCAGTAAATTGGGCTTGTCTTCAGTTCCTCTGCCTCTCTGTACAAGAAGTAAGGCAGTATGCTTGAAACCCTCAATCACATATTTATGTTTGCAAACAGCATAGGGAAAGATTTTGACACCCGTTTGCATATGTGGGTCCAGACTTCTCAGGACTGATAACCCACCTGTGCACCAGCACACGTCCCTGTCAGTGGAGCTGAGGTTACCTGGTGCTTCCAAAGGCCTGGTGCTGTAATGAGCATTTCAGCAGATAACTGCTGTGGCCATGGCTGCAGAGCTGATGGGTTCGTCCAGTGTGGAAAGTCTGTCTCCCTCCCTGCTCAAAGACTCCGTTTTTTCTCCTGGTTGGGAAACAGAAGAGAGCTTTTCAGTGAAGACTCTGAAGTGAACTGCACAGACAGAAGTTCTCTTGGGTAAAGAATCATGCTGAAGAAGTGAGGTGAGCTTCCCCACATGGCAAGACTTGAAACTAGAGCAGAGAGAGGTACCCCAGTGTCGCAGCCAGACACAGCCTGGGGAGAAAAGAGGCAGCCGAACTCAGGAAGAACAGGATAGAAATGCCTTTATTTATTTATATACAGATGGGTTTTATACCCTAGGCTGTTGGGATGGTGTAAAGTCATTGGATCATTGGCTATACACTCCCCAGATTTATTGGCCAGATCCTAAAACACCCATTCCCAAACAATTCCTTAGACTAACAACAAGGTGCAAAACATCTCACAGGTGCAAGATAGAAGAATTATTTACAAAAGCTCTCCAGCTGTTTTTCAGCTAGCTCCATGAGAAAGTGAGAATGCTCACGGACACAGGCAGATACTGGAAAAATCTCTTTGCTACCAAGCTTTCAGTGTCCACACCCCAGCTCCACTGCTCCCAAGCAGGAAGTGGTGGAGTCAAGACTCAGAGACAGCTCTGAAGTAGCTGTCCACGTCTCAGGCTGCAGGGAGTGCCAGAGCCTGGTGCTGCTCTCTGAGGACAGCAGGGACAGCAGCTGTGTGAGGTGCAATCAGGTCCACAATCTGCTCAGCCTACTGGAGGAGCTGAGATATGAATTAGAAAGACTGAGAAGGATTAGGGACTCTGAGAAAGAGACTGGTGGAGTCACACTCTACCATGCCTTAGAGAAACTCATTTGCCATCCACTCCTCGAGAAGCAATGGATCCTTTACCCTTTCACCATCAGGCAGAAAGAGGGGACCTTGAGAGACAGAGGGGAATGAAGAGTGGTGTCTGCTTGGGTTACCAGCTGCATCTCTTTCCAACTTACCTTGCATTCACAAGTGAGTTTATGTAGTAGGTGTCAGGCCATGGAGTCTGAGGACCAGGGAGATGAAATTGTGGCTGAAGGTCCGTTTGGTTTGGAAGGGTCACCTACGGCAGAACAGCCTACCTCCTGTATCACAACATCCTCAGTTAAGGCAGAAAGAAGGGAGTAGTCATCGGCGACTGCCTTCTGACATGAACAGAGGTCCCAATATGCCAACCAGATCCAACCCACAGGGACATGTGTTGCCTTCCTGGGGTCTGGGTCTGGGTAAGGGACATCACCAAGAAATTTCCCAGCCTGTTATGGCCCACTGATTATTACCTGCTACTGATTTTCCAGGTGGGCAGCAACAAGAAGGCTTCTGACAATCAAGGGGGACCTCACGGCCTTGGGACAATTGGCTGAGGGACCTGGAGCACAAGTTGTGCTCTCTTCTGAACTGCCAATTGCCATTTCACATTTTGACACTGCATCTTCGGTTTAAGGGAAGTTTTCAACAGCCATCATAAGTTCAAAGAAATGGCCAGTCATGCTTACATGTACAGCACAGGGTTATTCTTACCTGTACCAAATAAAAAGGAAATTTTTTGCTTGTGAGAACAAACACTTTTAATAATATGCAGATGAAAATTAGTAAATAATAAGAACTTAGTCATTTCCCATTTTGTCTTCAACATTTTAAATGTTTCTTTTTTCTCCTATAAAACAGTAAGTGGTAAAGAATTCAGTTGGTATAATACAGAATTTCTGTAATGCAGTCATTAACTGTTACATTTTGGGAGCAAAATACTGCTAATTCAGCCTGTTCTGATTTCAGGCTATTGATTTAGAAATAAAACTAAATGTATCACATTAGCATGAGAAGACTTCTATATATATAGCCAGCTATAACTGACAACTAAATCAAGAAAGAGGGAAGGGAAGGGAAGGGAAAGGAAGGGAAGGAAAGGGAAGGGAAGGGCATATGTGCCTAGTATTTGTTAAAAACATAAAAAAGGCTAGTTGGGTTTCAAAAGTATATGGCACTATACTGATCAAGGCACTGGGAAGTACCATATACATGTAGCCAATTGCTCTCATATAGGTGCTGGATTATACAACTCTTATA
This sequence comes from Melanocharis versteri, assembly GCA_013397845.1. Classification (NCBI taxonomy): domain Eukaryota; kingdom Metazoa; phylum Chordata; class Aves; order Passeriformes; family Melanocharitidae; genus Melanocharis; species Melanocharis versteri. The sequence goes on from VZTG01001100.1 coordinate 751,539, forward strand.
TTTAGTCATGGTTTCTTAATGGGAAAGTGACAGAAAGGATTGAGATAAATCATCATGAGCACAATAGGTCCTAGGAGACCAGACGTAGTTCCATCATGCAACACATATAATGGATCATCCTGTCCCCACCTCAGAACAACTCAGAGATATTATTATTGTACTGATGATGAGAAAATGCTTGACATTGCAGAAAGATTTGGGAAGTGCTTTTTGCTTTTTTCAGATTTTCTAATCCCACAGAGGAAGAATCAGAATTTAGGGGAAAGGCCATCACAGAACAAGCACACGCAGAAAGTTAATTTTGATGAGAAAATACTTTTAAAATACAATTTAAGCTTAAATTTAGATTCAGATTTGTCCAAATGTCAGCTCGGACAGCTGTAAACAGTCAAAACTGACGCACACAAAACTGATGCTGAAACTCCACAGCCTTAAAAACCTTTAAGGCCTTAAAAACCTTTTTTCTATACATGATATGGTACAATCAGTGAAAATGAAACTAGGTTTTGCATACAGTCATGTCACATCTGATCTCACAGAGAGTGTCTTTGTTCTAGCAAAGGCTGAGTTCAAAACACTAAATTCTCCAAAATGTAGGGAATTCTAGTGAAGTCTTTCACTTTGGCCCATAATATATCTTCCTGCAACTAAACAAAATATCTTTGAGATCTATACTCTTCAGCCAAATGTGTTTGGTGGATAAGAGACATGTGAACAGACCTGTCACATAAGAACAAATGCCTTAGGAATCCAGGATAGCCAGTTCTAATGAGTTTTCTACGAGGAAGGGTCATTGCTTCTCTAAACAACCCATCAGACTACTTCAGTATTCTGGTCCCTCACATCCATCTGGAACCTCCCTTGCTGGAATTTAAACTTCTTATTTCTTTCCTGTGACTACTGAGAACAGTAGTCTTTTCGGCCATATTTTATGCATGAGAAGACTGTTGTATCTCCAGTAGGTTATTTTTTCAGACTAAATATCTCTAGTTCGTTGAAAAGCCTGCTTTATAAAGCATGCTCAGAGTTCTGTAGCATATAACCATAACTTCCTCTGGTCTCTCTCTCTCAGGCACCACTTTCCTCGAACTGGAATCCTGACGTTAGGACGTGGGTGAATCTTCTCCATCATCTTCCTCAAACGTAAAGAATATTTTCCTTTCTCTGTGGACATGTTATTCTTTATGCTTCCAAGGAAGATACATACATACTTGTCCTTTTTTGCGTCAGCATGACATTACTGTTTCATAGAGGCTCATGATCCCTGTAGCCTGATTTTTATTGGTAATTCTCATGTTATCTTTATGCAGCTGCTTTGTGCTCATCATAAAGCACCGTTCTTGTACCTACTCCGAACTGTCTTTTCTGACTACTGGTCAGGACCACTTATCATTTTTATTAAGTCTCTTTATTTTTCTTTTAGTCCATCTTATCTTGGTGACAGCTTTGGATTTCGTCAATACAATTCAGTGCATTAATAAAAATAATGAAATCGAATTGCTAAGACCCAAAATCATTCCGTTGCTCTCTGTACATTCAGTCTGTAGGCATCAATATTGCTGCTTTTGGAAGAAGTTTATTTCAGGATTTTTTTCTATTTTAAGAAAATACATATTTTAATTTAACAGATGGAATGAACTTTTCCCCTAAAGCTTTTCTTAATTTCAAAGAGAAAAGTTATTCAGAAATATTAATAACATTTTTTTGTCTCATCTGTTTTCCGCTCCTATGTTTCTTCTTTGTCTTGAGTGCAGCATTAATAATAAAATTCTGGAAACTTTTAGCATTACTTCAGCAATTATTTGTGTATGCATGTGGCTGTGTTAAATAAGAGCAATGATTTTGCATAATCTATATTTTGTATTGTACTTTTGAATTGTTCAATGTCATATCTACTTGTGTCCAACTACTCTTTCTCTCACACTGAAGCAGGTAAGAATGCCAAATGGGAGTCATAAGAGATCTTTCCTGGTACTACTGAAATTTCCTGAAATTGTAAATTTTTATAAGGTCTGTCTCAATAATGGCTAAAATGTCATAAAGAGAATCAGGAAATGTATTCTTACATCACAGAGATATGATGTCTCTTATTAAAACATAACATAGTTGTGATAAGACATTAACTTGTCACTGACCTTGGAACTTATAGACTGGTTGACAAAATGAACAAGCAGAAAAGCAAGGAGCAGATTTCCCATAAGATCCATTACACAGTCTACCATTTTCAATATCCCTGGTGTATCAAAATATGAATGAATGTGGCTTCCCCTTGATAGTTTTCTACTGCAATGTGCTAAAACTCATATTAGCACTAAATTTTTGGCTCATTCAAACGGATCCAGTTCTAAAAAGAAAAAAACTAAAAACTTGTCTGAGAAATTATGGTGGATAATGCATTTGTAAACTTATTAAGAAACAAGCTATTATCTTAAAAGGTTTATTTTACTTTATAATATGGATAAACATATAATTACTGCAGAATTCAGCAGTAGGCAATCAGACGTTATCTTCAGATTAATGGATAATTATCCACTTGAAGTGGTTAAACACTTTAAAACTCTAATGCCCAGGTAATTGCACCCTTTATATTATGACAACACTGTATCTTTGGTGGTAGATGCGGAGCCAGAGATTAACTATGGAGAGAAATGTCTGACGTGGCTAAAGGAATATTAGCACCTTCAGGTGCAGTAGATTTGTTTCATGTCCAGAGACAGCAGCAGCTGCTTACCTTTAAAAGCAGCTGCTGTAATTGACATGGCTGTTGTACCCATCCTCTCTATCAAACACATATGTGTGAGTGAACACACACACACACAAACACATAGATGCACATGCTCACACACACACTCAAAAGCATACCCATATACACAAGAGTTTGCCTGTTTCTTTCCAAATGATGTGAAAAATCATCCCTTAAAGACAGTCCGTGATATGTTGCTTTTAGATCAGCAGGTACGAAATGTTGCTATTTAAGACTAAAAAGCGATGTTTGTTTGGTCTTGTCTCTAGTGAGCAGTATTTTCGACAGTTTTCTAATAGGCTAAAATACTGCACTACACATCTGTGATACTTTTCCCAATTTGACTTGAAACTATAATCCTCTTATTTTGGTTTAGACTTGCATTTGTCTTTGAATCGCTTTTTGTCTGCTTAATTGGTAGGGGATTTCAGCAGCTGGTATTCTACTACACCATAGAATCATAGAGTGGTTTCCTTTGCATGCCCTTGCAAGAAGTTGCACTCAGATCTACCCTCTTAGGTACTGAAATGCTGCAATGAGATCTCACTGAAGCCTTCTCCAGACCTGCCATCATCTTAGTGCTTCTTTTCTGGAATCACTCCAACATGTCCAGGTCTTTCTTGTGCTAAGGACCTCAGAGCTGGAGCAGTACTCCAGGTGAGGACTCATAAGAGCAGAGGGGCAGAATCACCTCCTTCAACCTGCTGATCACACTGCTTTTGATGGAGCCCAGGACACAGTTGTCTTTCTGGGCTGTGCCCAGAAATTTCTTTCTCCCATTGGACCAGGTACAAAAAAACACCTTTGAAAAATTGGCCTACTTTATTGACAGTGTCCATGGTGAATCAAAGGCTGATCTCAATCAGTCACAGACCAGGGTATTCTGGTGGTGTGATGCCCTCAGAAGAGGTTAATGCCTGGGGTCTGTACCTGCACCCATTCATGTTGTGCTGCCATATGCTGCTCCCTCAGGCTGGTGTACAAGCTCAGAGCACCTGCCATCTCTGGGGACCTGCCTGGTGCTGGCAGCATGGTGCTTCTGCTCTGGTTGTCCCATGGTGCAGGGGCACCAGAGCACCATGCATGTCAGAGCATTGTGGTCCCTTCTCATTTTATTTTAGATCAAGACACTGGTATTTCCTGGACACTGAAATTAGTAACAAGTTGCAATGCTTTTTCATTACAGAATTACAGAATGACAGAAACACAGAATAAACTGAGTTGGAAGGGATCCTCAAGGATCATCAAATCCAGCTCCTGGCCCTGCACAGGACCATCTCCAGGAGTCACACCACATGCCTGAGAGCATTGTCCAAACGCTTCTTGAACTCTGTCAGGCTTGGTGCTGTGATCACTTCCCTGGGAACAGGGGAGACTGTTCCAGCACCCAACCACCCTCAGGGTGAAGAACCTTTTCCTAATATCCAACCTAAACCTCCCCTGACACAGCTTCATGCCATTCCCTCGGGTCCTGTCACTGGTCACCACAGAGATCAGTGCCCGCCCCTCCTCTTCCCCTCATGAGGAAGTTGTACACTGCAATGAGGTCTGTCTTCAGTCTCCTCCAGGCTGAACAGACCAAGGGACCTCAGCCACTCTTCATACAGCTTCCTCTCATAGCCCTCCACCATCTTTGTTGCCCTCCTTTGGACACTCTCTAACAGCTTAATAACTTTCTTATATCGTGCCTCCCAAACCTGCACACAGCACTTGAGGTGAGGCCGCCCCAGAGCAGAGCAGAGCAGGACACTCCCCTCCCTTGCCCAACAGTCAGTGCTGTGCCTGATGCCCCCCAGGACAGGGCTGGCCCTCCTGGCTGCCAGGGCACTGCTGGCTCATGTTCAACTTGCCATTGACCAGGACCTCCAGGTCCCTTTCTGTGTCACTGGTCTCCAGCCTCTTGTTCCCCAGTCTCTCCATATATCCAGGGTTTCCCCATCCCAGGTGCAGAATTGGGCACTTGCCCTTGTTAAACTCCATATAGTTGGTGATTGCCCAGCCCTCTATTTTGTTGAGGTTTCTCCGGAGGACCTCTCTGCCTTCAAGGGAGTCCACAGCTCCTCCCAGTTTTGTTGCAGGACACACGTTGGTGACAGTTTTCATCTAGTTCTTTGTCTGTTTGCATTCTATTCTTCTGCTTTGTAGATGAATAGCAAAAATGGTAATTTCTACTGAAATATCTCAGGATCAATATCTGGCCGAGAAGCAATACATAGGTATCTGGGTAAATCTGACATATACGTCTCCCCTTCACCAAAGGGAAATCACACTTGACCAATCTAATAGCCTTCTATGATGTCATGGCAGGATGGGTTGAGGAGGGGAGAGCAATGGATGTTGCCTACCTTGACTTCAGCAAGGCTTTTGACACTGTCTCCCATAACATCCTCATAGGTAAGCTTAGGAAATGTGGGTTGAATGAATGAACAGTGAATCAAGAAGTGGCTGCATGGCAGAGCTCAGAGGGAGTGATCAGAGGAGTAGAATCCAGTTGGAGGCCTGCAGTCAGTGGCATTCCCCGGGGATCAATATGGGGTCTGGCCTTATTCAGCTTGTTTGTCAATGTCCTGGATGAAGGGACAGAATGTACCCTCAGCAAGTTTGATGATGATCTGAACAAAGCTGGGGGAGTGGCTGATACAGCTGAAGGCTCTGCTGCCGTTCAGTGGGACATTGATAGGCTGGAGAGTTGGGTGCAGAGAAACCTAATGAAGTTCAACAAGGGCAAGTGCGGGGTCCTGCACCTGGGGAGGAATGACCCCAAGCACCAGCACAGGCTGGGTCTGACCTGCTGGAGAGCAGCTCTGCAGAGAAGGGCCTGGGGGTCCTGGTGGGTGACAAGTTGACCATGAGCCAGCAGTGTGTCCTTGAAGCCAGGAGAGCCAGTGGGATCCTGGGGTGCATCAGGAAGAGCGTGGCCAGCAGGTCGAGGGAGGTGATCCTCCTGCTCTACTCAGCCCTAGCCAGGCCACATCTGGAGTGCTGTGTCCAGTTTGGGGCTACCCAGCACAAGAAAAACAAGGAGTTTGTGGAGAGGGTCCAGCAGAGGCCACAAAGATGATTTGGAGTCTGGAGTGTTTCTCTTATGAGGAGAGACTGAGGGGGCTGGGCCTGTTTAGTCTGGAGAAGACTGAGACGGGGTTGCATTTATACATATAAATATCTCCAGGGTGGGTGCCAAGAAGACGGTGCCAGACTCTTTTCAGTGGTGCCCAGTGACAGGACAAGGAGCAATGGCCGTAAACTACAACACAAGAAGTTACACCTCAGCATGAGGAAAAATTTCTTTACCTTGAGGGTGGCAGAGCTGGGCTGGTCAGACCTGCCCAGAGAGGTTGTGGAGTCTCCCTCTCTGGAGACACTCAAAACCGACCTGGATGCGTTCCTGTGTAACCTGCTCCGGGTGACCCTGACTTGCCATGGGGGATTGCACTAGGCAATCTCCAGAGGTCCCTTCCAACACTGACAATTCTGTGATTCTGTGGGTTTTTTTCAAATCTTTTAGCAGTTCAAGAAAGATTTCTTTCCCTGGACACCTGTTCATTTCTATTAGAAGAACCAGAGTTTCAGATGTTTTATGGATCCAAGCCACATATTGAACATTTGTGCCAGATCTGTTTAACTAAGATTTTTTTTATAGGCATAATATTGTTTATTGCACTCCTCAAAGCTCTTGCTACAAATATTTGTTTCTATTAATTTCTCAAATTATTCAGTAGAAATATGATATTGAGTTTAAAGAAAATCTGATGAGTTTTGCTTTCCATTAAAAGCAAATTTTTCCACTGATTTAGTCTTATTTTCTTCATCTGAGCTGAAAAATGGAAGTTTTAGACATCTGTCTTAAATTCTGACTTCCCTCACTTTTTATTCAGACAGATAGTTTCCACAGTCATTTCTCCCTCTTGACATTTTTTCCTGCATTCTTTACTCAGCTCACTCTAAGCAAGACATTCTTCAATGGCCAAAGCTTTCCACTAATTTAAAATTTTTTCTTTGTCTCTCCCTTATCTATGACAGTGGAATTGCTGATGGTTCTTCAATCTGATGTGTACACAGAACTGAACTTCAGGATCTGTCAGATGCTTTGCAGCTTTTCTGGGTGAGCAAAAATATTTTAAGTCCAGCTCTGTGGCTCTGCAATCTGTCTACAAGCCACTCCTTAGATATATGACTAGTTTAAATATAATTTTAAATTCTTCCTCAATTCTCTTCATAATTTCTCTAAGATGGTTTCAGATACTCTTTTAGGTTTCTCTCCTTTGGGAAGATTTTATCAATATTTGGACAGTTTTAGTTTTGTGAAATCTTATCTCTTTTATAAATGAAGTGGAAGCTTCACAGAACCTTTCACATGAACACTCTCTCTCCAACTAGATTAAAGCAGTCACAAACTTACTTTTCTATAAACAACGAAAAATAGGTTCCAGAGGCTTTGCATTACTTTTTAATTTTAAAATTATCTGCAGAAATCACTCAGTAAAGCAGGTCACAAAAGAACACATAATCCAATGTCTCCTCGGGAATTTAAGCAGATGTAGGCTTAAATGAGGATATTGCATGTTTCCTCTCACTGTAACATGAGAATTTATTGGTATTTCATCATGAGACATATTGATGCTAATATTTCATCTATTTCTTTACTTTATCTTGCTGTATTTAGAGAATAGGCTTGTATAGTGAAACTAGTCACCCACCAGAGAATTAATTGCTCTGGAGACTTCTGAATTTTATGAACTATCTCCTTTAGAGGAAGTTTAATATTATGAAATTTTAAGAACTAGAGAATGCATTTAACATAAAAAGAGATTTGCATTGTATTCTAAATATTAACAGTAATATTCCAGGTTTAAAGCACAGGTTTACTTTTAAGTGCTGGTATTATTTCAGATGCTATATTTGGATAACAGCTATTGATTTATTATCTTTGACTTCTACAGTAATATTAACTGCATTATTAACTCATTTAATATATTTCATAAAATCATACCTGACAATTCAATATATTTATCAATTCCACTGGTGCATGTACACTAACAAATATGACATATAGGCTTAGTTTCAGAGATGCAATTATTAATGCATTTCAGCTTCAGTAGCAGCCTTCAGAAACCACTATATTACAGTTAGCTGTGAGATATATATATATATATGTATATTACACACAGTGGTGACCTATATGTATAGGTCTCAGGCTAGAATTTTTTACTCCATATAAGAGCTTTTGCGACTTTAATAAGGTTTCAGGGAGATTAGCATTACATCTATTTTTTAAAAAAATTATTAATTGAAAAATTTAATTTAATAAAAAAATTTGTGGCAGAACCAGATATTATGTAGGACTGATGATGATGATGATGATGATGAGCTTCTCCAAATTCTACAGATAGTAAAAGTATTAACTAATGCATCCATTTATTATTGGCTCACAGAAAGAAAACCCCATATGGTCTTCTTTGCCTTTAACAATTTAAGGTCTTTCAGTTATCATTACTTTGGAGCTATTTGTTCTGAAGTAATCTTTCTGAAGGGCTTAACTGGTAATTTTTAGAAGCTGCCTACTTATTGTGATACTGGTTTTGCATTTATGGTATCTTTATTCTTCTCTACTGCTGCCACTGTTGTGAACTTATTCCTGAAATAATTATTTATTCATTAAGTAAAAACATGAGGAACCTACAATTGTCTCATCACAGTTATTAGGGGCTACCAAATTCAGTGTTCCCTGGCCCATTGTGTACTATGACTGGCTTGGTAGATGAGGGGAGGGCGGTGGGTGTTGTCGACCTTTACTTCAGGAAGGCTTTTGACACTGCCACCCATTAGATTGTCACAGAAAAGCCGGTGAAGCATGGGCTGGAGGAGCAGCCCAGTGAAGTGGGCTGAAACGTGGCCAAACAGATGTTCTGAGACAGGGGTGATCAGTGGCATGAGGTCTAGTTGGAGGCCAGTGGTGTATCCCAGGGGTCAATACTGGGTCCAATCCTGTTCAACTACTTCATTAATGACCTGGATGATGGGTCAGAGGATACTGTGAAAATTTGCTGATGACACAAAACTGGAGGGAGCCCCTGATACACCAGAGAGTTGTGCTGCCATCCAGAGGGTCATCAACAGGCTGAAGAAATGGGCTGACTGGAACCTCGTGCCGTTCAGCAAGGGGGAGTACAAAGTCCTGCAGCTCATGAAGAACGACCCCAGGCACCAGTACATGCAGGAGACTGTCTGGAAAGCAGCTTTCCAGAAAAAGATGCTGGAGTTCTTGGTGCTCAGTAGGAGCATGAGCCTGCAATGTGCGCTTGTGGTAAAAAAGGGCTAGTGGTATTCTGGGATGCATTAAAAAGTGTGTTGCCATCAGGTCGAGGTAAGTGATCCTTCCCCTGTACTCAGGACGGGTGAAACCACACCTGGAGTGCTGTTTACAAGGTATATAAACAGCTGAAGGGAGCGTGCAAAGAAGACAGAGCCAGGTTCTTTCCAGTGGTGCCCAGTGACAGGACCAGAGGCAGTACTGAAGCGCAGGAGATTCTGTGTGTAGGTGACCCTGCTTGGACAGCAGGTTTGAACCACAGGGCCTCCAGAGGTCCCTTTCCAACATCAACCGCTCCCTGACTGTATGGTTCTGTCATGCATACCTTTTTGATACTATGCTCTAGCACTAGCTTTGCTCCTGCTTTAAAATCTGAGTTAATATTAACTGTCATCTAAGTAGATCAGAATCACAGCTATAGGCAAAAAATATAAAAAGATGTCCTTTATGCTCCTTCTATTTTCTCCTGAGAGAATAAGAAATGCTGTGGAAAAAAAAACACTTCAAAGTTCATAATCTGATGATACATGTGGCTGAACTTCCCTTCGGACTGTAAAACTTTTAAATTGAACTATGAGAAATTGAAATTGTTTGTTAGACCAAATCACCATTTCTAATGAATTTCCAGTTTGAGAAGAAGGAACATGGAGAAACAGAACTAATTTCCAGGCTGTAAGTTTCACCAAACAAATTGCATACTTCAAATTAATCTTGAAATATGTTCAAGTTCACTGAATACTGAAAGCTAATGAGACAAGGAATAATTTTGTCCCATAGAAATGGTTTGTTAGAATAAATTAGGGCTGGCCTTTTCAGCTCATACTTAGAAGACAGATATTAGTCTATGAAAAAAAGGAAAATCTGGACAATCTCTTATGAATTAATCTGATTAAAAATTTGGATTTATGCTCTGAAATAAATGAAAACTCTTCAACATTTATTTTTGTCCTAAATAGTGTTGAATTTTGTCATTGTCCACAGAATTCTAAAAGTGTAAGCATCAAATATTAAGATGTCCATTTTCACATGAGCATACAAAGCCAGATATATATTTTCTTTAATTTCTAGGATAAAAAAAAATGGTTGCCTTTACTTAATGCATTGAACTTTTTCTACCAATGGTAAGATTAATTCAGGGATGTCATTTTGCATGTTTCTCTTTCCTCAGGAGATGAGGCTACCTGATGAAAATGCCACAAATTAACATTTAGATCAACCAAAGGGGAGACCGGTGTGTCACAGAAAATACATTTCAAATGCAAATATTGGCTCAGCGAAGAGCCTGGAAACATGAGACAGAAGCTGAGGTGCAGTGGCATTCAGGGATTCACTGACAGATTTCCATTTGATCAACTCTAGTAGATTCAAATTAACAAATAAAATGTCTTAAACAAAGTTAGCCTTATCAAAAATTAAAGAAGGTAAAAGACTGAAGTGGGGCAGAAAAAGCGTTAAAAAAAGGCAATAAAGCACTCAGAAGTTTTGGAGCAAGTCAAAACATAGGATAAAAAGATAATTTTACCTTTTGATTTTCAACTGAGTTTACTTTTTCACTTGGTTCAAATGACTCTTTAATATGAACTTCATGCTGCTTCAAGTTAATTAACTGCATCTTATAGCAAGTGAAGTCGACATTTCAATGCAACATTATAGACTGATTACCCTTCTAAGGAAAACTGACATTCTCTGCATAGTTGGAAGAAGCTCAGCTCTCATAGAAAGCAACTTCCTGTTTTGTTAGTATTGCTTCGAGTAATCAACAGCACAGCTAGGCATGTAGAACACCCCGCACCCCAAACACTGGCCATTAAATGAAGAATGATACATCATTTGCAATGTATAAGAAGTACAAGCTGACATAGAATGCACCCAAATTCAATTTTTGTAGTGCATGCTGCATACCACATGGTTTGCCCTATTTTCCATAACAATTTTTGGGGATAGCTGTAGTCCGTGCCTAAAAAGTGATCCTGTTCATGTTTTCTTCTCAGCCCCCAATTTTCCTATGCCTTCTTGTTCAGATACAGCAGGTTCTGAATTTGGCCATTTGACCAGCCTGAGAATTCAAATTCTGGATGAAACTGTAAATAGTAAATTTATAGATATGGTCATTTGAAGTCCGGAGTGATTTTGATCTACTGCTCATTGATACATTTATATTCTAACTTTTAAGTAGATGGCCAGTATCATAACCTTACAAGTAATGTATCATTCCCTCAAAATCTACTTTTGTATCGATTACTTGTATTGATGATTACTTGTGTTGTATGCAATTAAGCGGGTGAATAAACCTTTGCAGAAGCAAGACTGCAGGAGGAGTGCTGAAGTAAGCATGGTTTGAATTTAATAACCACAATAACCCAGAGATTGTTAAACAGAGGACCACACCTCTGTTCTTCTAAGGTATTTGCAAATGTAAATCCTACTTTTTTATTAAAGTAATACCAGAACAATATTTCTTTGGATTTGCATTTCACATGGACATTTTGGAGAGAATGAACTTCCTTTAGAAAATTACCTTTTTTTTTCTTTTTTTTAAAGTATTAACTTTCTCCTTCCAACACAGGCAGGTTGACAGGAATACAGCAAGGGACAGCAAGAATATTAATGAACTATAATAAAACCACTGATCATATTCAAAGAGAAGAGGGCAATGAATTTTTATAATAGGAATTTTGCTATTTGATGACTGGGGTAAAGGTTTTCCATACTTTTACAAAAATACCTTCTGTATTTACCTAGTACATAAATTATAATATATCATGATTGATTGAGATTAGTCATCACTGGTGTTATAAATCTATCATAACAGATTTTGAATCCTAATTTTGTCTTAGTTACAGAAGACCACTTTAATCAAGTTATAATTTATGCTTAATTTAGCGGTATTTTCATATTACAGTATTTCAGTTCATAGAATAACACGGGAAAAAATGCAATGACTGAACATAGTTTGCAATAATGATAATCTATTAATTTATTTTTTTATTCTGTTTGCTCATAAATTTTTTAGAGCATAACAAATTATGTAACAATCTCCATAGATTTTCTATCAAGATTAGTACTACCTATCCAAACCACATAAAATATTTTCTCTCTTCAAATTAACATTTTAAAAAAAATTCTAATTTGAAAATTTTAATGTAAGTAGGTCAGAGATCTAAACTCCTTTGACCTCACTGCTTAAAACTTGCTATACTAGAGAGTGGAGAACTTCAAATATTGTAGAGAAAATAGCTTGTGAATTCTTTATTGCTTATGATTACAAGGGTATTCACAACTTGTTCAAAGAGGAGCAAATAATATAGATCCTTGCTCCTTCTAGCATAAGGAAACCACGTGCTATGTGGCAACTGTTAGTAAATATTTGATCTTTCTATTATTCCACCAGAAACAACCATATTCGCCTCAAGGCTACCTTTTCATTACAACTTTCCAGAGAAGAGGAAAGGAGTGTCTGAAGAGAGCTTGAATAGTGAAGTGACATCTCTTGAGACTTTGCCCTGATACTTCCAACAAATGAGTCCAAACAGCAAATATGAAGACTCCAAAGTGTGTTTCTAAAACGTGTTGTTTCTTATGAGCCCTTGAGGAAGCAAACTTACCTTTCTACATTGAATTGCTGAAGTAAAAAACAGGAAGGCTTAATCAAGTTAATGTCCATGAACTACACACACCTCTGATTTTGACATGATTTTGTGCCAACCATCAATACTCTGTACACATTTCTGGAGTCTGTGATGATCATGGAATTAAGTAGGAAAAGACCTACAAGATCATTGATTCCAACCATTAACTCAGTACTGCCAAGTCCACCACTAAATCATGTCCCTAAGCACTGGGTCTACACATCTTTTAAACACCTCCAGGGATGCTGACTCTACTGCTTCACTGGACGGCTGGTTCCAGTGCTTGACAGCCCTCTCTTTCTGATATTTTTCCTAATATCCAATCTAAACCTCTCCTGTTGCAACTTGAGGCCATTCTCTCTTGTCCTGTCACTTGTTACCTCAAAGAAGAGACCGATCCCCACCTTTCTACACCCTTTCAGGTAATTGTAGGGAGCGATAAGGATTCCCCCATCCTCCTTTTTTCCTGGCTAAACAGCATCCTCAGCCACTTCTCATAAAATTTGTGCTCCAGACCTTTCGCCACTTTTGTTGCCCTTCTCTGGACACAATTCAGCACCTCAATGTCTTTCTTGTGGTCAGGGGACCAAACTGAACGCAGTACTCGAGGCACGGCTTCACCAGTGCCGAGTACAGAGGCTGATCACTTCCCCAGTCCTGCTGGCCACCCTATTACTGATCCAAGCCAGGATGCCATTGGCCTTCTTGGCCACCTGGACACACTGCTGGCTCGTGTTCAGTTGACTGTCAACCAGCAGCCCCACATCCTTCTCTGCCAGGCCATTTTCCAGCCATCCTGCCCCCAGCCTGTATTGCTGCATGGGGTTGTTGTGACCCATGTGCAGAACCCAGGACTTCTTGTTGACTTTCATACAATTGGCCTCGACCCATCAATCCAGCCTGCCCAGATCCCTCTACAGACCCTTCCTGCCCTCCAGAGATCAAGACTCTCACCCAGCTTGGTGTCATCTGCAAACTGACTGAGGGAGCACTTTAATGCGGGGCTCAAGAAGGAGACAGATTTCCTTAAGTGGGTTCAGGCTGCATATTGGGCTTTCTGTTTTCTTCAGAAGAAAGTTTCTTAGGAGAGTAACCGATTTAATTTTCTTTATGGGGCCAGTTTTCACACAGTGCATGGGCCAGCGTAACCTCAGTGACACCTCCATGCTGGATGTACCATCAATGTTTGGTTCCACTTGCAGAGCCACATACCTACAATGTGAGGGCACCTGAGTGGCCACTGAGGAGCCACGTGTGCTGCGATGGCAAAGAACTTGTCACCGTTGGCCCCTGTCCCTTCAGCCACTCGCTGTGTTCAGTCTGCCTCTGGGACCTGTCCCACGGAAAGCAGGCTGTGGGTTCAGAAATCTCTTTCTCTCTCTCACTCCTTGATAGTCCTCATTGTACTCACCTCCTCCCATAACTCTGTCATTAAATGGGAGAGTTCCTCCCCCTGAATGCACCCCCCTACAGCCGTGCTTGCTGCTGGTGGCTATGCTTTTATTGCTACTCATTACCTACTTCATAATCCATAGTTAATCAACCTGATTATTCCCAGCAAATCTGTGAGTAGGAGTTGACTGGTGCATGGTCATAATTTTTCTGTCAATTTCTCTCATATCTTAAAAAAAATATTTGAGGATAACTTTTCTAATTTTGGGAACATAGCTAATTAATCACAGAGGTCAAGTTTTTAATCTTTGTGCAAGGTTTATCTACAAAGTGAACCAAGTCTAGTATTGTCACTCTGAGAAGAAAAATGTTGAATTAATTTTATTTTCCTTTTCCCATTTAATTATTGATAATTTTCAGTTCCTGAGTTCCTTTCTGTAATCTTTGAAATGGGAATTTATTATTTTAATGTGCCCTTGTCTTAAAGCATTTTTATTTTTTCATATGAAAAATAATTATATAATGCACAAGCAATGATTTTGTCACAGTGTAAAGCAACATAAATCTTGTTAACATACCTTTATGGAGGAAAAATGGAAAAAGGTTGTTCTAAACAAAATTTTTAAAGTGTAATTAATCTCTTCTGTACATAGAAGAAAGTTTGTTTTCTTTTTTTTTTTTTTAGATGGAAGAGGAATATATTCTGGTCTAATTATAATGAGAATATACTGTAGGCAGGAAAATAACTTACCAGAATTATATGCTTTACTTTGTTTTGATATTAGATCCAAAGATAAATAGCCTGGGACAATGGCATTAAAGGTTTTATGTGTTTGTTTTATTCTGGTTTTACTTTTAAATATTCAGTAAGTGTGCAGAATTCTGTTTGGGAATGAACTCAAGGATTTTCAAATATATACATAAACTTTCTGCTATTAGCACTGAAAACTGAGAGGACATTGTGCTCCCACTTTTTGACATTCATTGACTGTGATTTGCAGGACAGAAAGGAGGTGAGGGAACTGGGAATTTTAGGAAGCAAAATGCTTTAATTTATTGGTTATCTAATGCTTAACTTTTATTCTGCTAATGTGCTCTTCACATTAGTCCTTCTCTCAAGCTTCCTGTTTGCCACGAACTGAACTGTGCTGTCCTATAGGCAACTCTGAAGGTGTTGAGAGTCATGTAAGACATAAATGTTATTTCAGTCCAAAGTCAGGTCTTCTTCTAGTAAAAAATATATTTTGTAAAGATGAAGTAGGGACCAAACCTTATGTCGACCAGAAGATGGCTGTCTTTTGTACAACCCTAGGAACCAAACATTGTAGTGAGCTCAGTTGGCCTCTGGATGGCACGCTCCCGTCACACTAAAAACGACAAAAATCTTTTCCCAATCAGTTAAAAAATGGTTTAAAGAAGATGTGCTGAGAACGAATTCTAAGTTGGGTGGTCACGTTATATTTTGCATGGTACCCGAGAATATTACAGACATATTCTATATTTTCCAATTCTTCCATAATTGGAAATGTTAAATATTTTTTATTTTTGTAGACCAGAAAGAGCCACCAGCCACTAGCGCTTATGGGCTTAGATTCGATCCACTTTAAATATTGCTCTTCTTTTGTGTACTGTCAGCCAACATTATACTATACTGGACTTTCAAGCTAGTCATACATAACATTGCAGTGTATCTAAACCCAGGAAAATAATTTAAGGATGCTAATCCTCAGCTCTGTAGACGCAGCTCATTGATGGTATGACTGGAAAATGTTTTCTTTTAACAAAGAAAACTTCGCCATGAGAATATTAGGCCCTTAAATGTTTTTCCTTTTTCATATTTAATATTTAAAATGCGTATTTCCTCCTAGCTTAGTTTCTAGGTGAATTAATGTCATATACTGCTCCAAATAAATCCAGTTTCTGCATCTCCATGGAAATGTGCATTTGCAAAGGCAAAATCAGGTGATTTACTTAGGTTTTTTGTATCATATTTAGATTACAGTATGTTGCTATTATTAATTCAGTGCAGCTGCTTTTGAAGCCAGAAGACCTTCCTCTCACATCTGGTAATAAATAAATGTTTTACTGCTTTGGTAGAGGTGTACAACTATTTTGCCTTCTAAAGATATATAAGCTTGAGGTAGAGAAAAGCTGTGGGCCATTATGAAAATGAGTTAGATGCTTTAATTTTATGCAAAGCATATAACTTGGATGTCAGGAACTGGAAGGATTTTAGTAGCTCTACAATTTGTAGGCTCTGATATAAATCTGGATAACTGTTGCTCCGTTATTTAGGTTTGCCTTGTAAATCTTACTGTAAATCTTTCAAAACTGGCTTTTATTTGTGATTTATAAATTTGGAAAAAGGTGGTTTAACTACATAGCAGGCACTGTCTCTCAAGTTCCTATGGGCGATACTAGCAAGCAACACTAGAAATGTGTAACTTTTGTTCTAAGTCTTCATATAGGTAGTGAATGATCTGGTAATATTTCTGTAGCAGGCAGAGCACTAGTGAAAGGCATAAAGTCACCAGGCAAGTATATATAATCTCTGTTCCTTATGCAGGACTTCTGAAA
Source organism: Melanocharis versteri (assembly GCA_013397845.1). Taxonomy (NCBI): domain Eukaryota; kingdom Metazoa; phylum Chordata; class Aves; order Passeriformes; family Melanocharitidae; genus Melanocharis; species Melanocharis versteri. The sequence continues at coordinate 768,190 of VZTG01001100.1, forward strand.
CTTGTTATAGGGGAAAATTAGACAAGGGGACAAAAGTGACACAGAGAAATTATAGAAAATGAAACTGTCTAAGTTAAGACATTACATACAACAACAAAGGTTTAATGTTAAGAGAAAATGAAACTGTCTAAGTTTAAAGAACAATGCAAGTACAGAGAAAACACCAGTTATTTTTCTTCTTGTCAGGTGACTAGTGGACTAGGGTACCTGCCTGTATTTTACTCACACCTCCCATTTGCCTTATTCACCTCTTTCCTTGGTCTCTGTATAGCCTACTTCTCTCCGTGCATTTGCTGTGAATGCAAGAGAGCTACAGTACTGCAGACCATGAGAAGCATTTCTTCTTTATGGAAATGATAATTCTTCAAATAATCAGTCAGAAATTCTCCCACAAGAGCTGTACTGCTCTCACTGTGGGGTGCTCTGGTTGTCCAAAGGCTTTGACATGTATCTCCAAAAGCAAGTAGAGTTGCTTTTCAGCAGGATACCTATTTCAGCCACTTACGTGGGTCCTTGTCGGCCAGCAATCACATCATCATTTTGCTAAATTTTTTTGTGGATCCATTTATGTGCCAAACTGTAATTTTATAGCTTTGGATGGTTGTGTGTCAACTTCATAAATTGTAGTTAAGAGTATATATTACTCTGCATACTTCACTGGTTCTGCATATTTTCTTACAAATTAGGACAAAGTCAAGTAAACTTAAATGAAACATTCCTTATTCCAGTGAATGTTATGAAAATAGAATATTAGTTCACAACACTATAATATAATCAATCTTCATGCAAAGTGCATGAAGAGATTTAATGTATTAAAAAGACAGTGCATATATAGGTATTGAACAGTTAGATACTGAAAAATCAATTCAATCTTTTTTTCTTCGAAGAGAGCAACATTTCTTTTTGCAAATTAAATATTAAAGCAATCAGAATAATTACAGAAATTCTGCATTTTTATATATGATACCTATAATTTGTGGATGCCTTAAAATTATTTTATTGTTGGTCCTCTATATATATTTTTTGTTGTTGTCCTTTTGAAAAGTCTGCCAGACTTTCACTTATAATAATAATTCTTTTGCCATAATTTAAAAAAGAAGTTGAGATAATAACACAGGAAGCTGGAAACAAGCTGGACTGTCAGGTTGTGCTCTGCTCAGCAAAGTTACTTACTCTACTTTTTGTCTTAGTCCTTCTGTAGTCAATCCTGTGGCATTGACCACAGCCAATTAATCAGTCCCACGATGTGACTTGGGCAGAGTAAAATGAAAAGTGTGGCTTTCTGTTCGCACTCTTCAGTGCCTCTAGTGACCTCTAGAACAGATTTATTATGCCCATAATTGTTGCTCAAACAGTTTGCCCCAGATCTCTTTTGAGCACAATGCAGTTACCCTGTGCTCTAATTACTGTTTCTATTTTGCACATTTTGTACTTGGTATTTTCAACAAATGTCTAAGGTGGCCCATGGTTTCTATTTGTGTTCCAGAAACGGCTGACAGAAATTTGCCTCTCTTCCATTATAAGAGTTTATTTTTTTCAGTGTCTTTGCAAAGATACACTGACTCTACCAGTGTGTGGAATCCAAGTTGCCATCATTTTTCAAAAGGTTCTTGTTGTTTATTTGAAGCTTACCTTGTTACTAGTACCTTCTAATAGCAACAAAAACAAATGATGAAAATTCCAGTGAGTATGAACATTCATTAAAATGGGCTTTGAGTGATTTTTTAATAACAAAAATTAAAATCAGTAGAAGGTCTCTTAACATGTTGAAAACTGGCTGAAGGTGATTTGGATCATATATATATATATTACAATACTTACATTCCTATAAAAATAATCCCAGAAGGTGAAAAAAACCCTTCATTTATCAAAACATCAGTGCAAATTTCTTCACCATTCAGGATCCAAGTTTGGGAGGTTAATTACAAAGCATGGGAAACTAATACATTAAAAGAAACAGAGATTTCTATCTTAGTTGGACAGGTCGAAGTTTCCCACTAAGAAGAAGAGGAACAACAAAGAAACAGGCTTTGATGTTGTGCAAAAGCATTCGCTGATGGAGACAATTTTTCACTTAAATTAATTGAGGTGGGATCAATGTTTGATGTGTGGCACATGGTGATAACCTTTGTCTGTGTTATCACTGATAAGGCATTCAGCATTCACTTATTCTAAATACTCATCAGATGTGCTATTGATGCCATTATCCTGAAACATATTTAGCAGCATTTGAGATCTTTTTTTTTTTTTTTCCTCTCACAAATACAGCCTGTCTCACCACTTTTTTTGCAGCTGTGGAAGAATTGCCTGAATGAGTTTCTCATCACAATAACTATGAGGATCAAAACCGACCAGATGGTTCTTTCAGGCTCCTTAGGCAAATAAATACACCATACTAGGGATATCCATCCTATAAAGTCAATTTTACACACAGACATGAGACAGCTCTCCTCTCATTCAGAGCTGGCTAGGAGCCACTTACTTTGGTTTACATAACACTGACAAGGTTTGGAAATTCCAGTGCTGTTCAGTCACAGCCAGCCTGTGGACAAGGGCCTATATGTGAACCTGGCACTGAAGAATTTTCACAAATGTGCCCATTCTTGAAATAAATGCTTCCGAAGCACCATCCAAATTCTTCAAACCTAAGGAGCCTCACCAAGTGGACTTGCTGGAACTAGAGAGGAAGCTGACTGTCAACATCAGGAAAATATAATGACAGTTTTATTATCTCCTTGGAGAGGTTCAAAATTCTGTTGGTTCAGGTCCTGAACAACCTGATCTAACTTTCTAACTAGATCCAACATCCAAATTGGTCATGTTCTGGGCTAGAGGGTCTCAGAGGTCTCTTTCAACCTAAATTTTTCTACAGATCCTTGATTAAAAGATTTAGCAAGCTTAACAATTCTGTGTTTCAGCAAGATTCTGTGAAGCTTTTCCTGAGTGTCTTTGGAGCAATCATTTATGTAAGAAGTTCTGACAATAAAATTTCATCTCAGAAATATGTGGTAGAAATTAGGCCCACACTGCTGTTTGTTTGGAGTTGCAGACAGAAACAATTGGGCTGGAAAATCTCTGAGGTCACAAAGTCCAACCTTGGACAGAACGGCACCAGAACAACTAGACCACGGCACTAAGTGCCACATCCAGTCTTTTCTTGAACACCCCCAGGGATGGTGGCTCCACCACCTCCCACGGCAGCCCATTCCCATATCTGAACATATTTTCTGTGAAGAAATTCCTCCTGACGTCCAACATGAACCTCCCCTGGTGCAGCTTGAGTCTATGTCCTTTCATCCCGTCGCTGGTTGCTTGGGAGAGGAGACCGATCCCCACCTGGCCACAGCCTCCTTTCAGGCAGTTGTAGAGAGTAGCAATGTCCCCCCGAGCCTCTTTTTCTCCAGGCTAAACACCCCCAGCTCCTTCATCCACTCCTTGTAGGATTTGCATTCTAGACCCTTCACCAGCCTTGCTGCCCTTCTCTGAACATTTGGACACCTCTTCAACACTTCCAGAAATGTGACTCCCCCACCATGCCAGGCAACTTATTCCAGTGCCTAACCACTCTTTCAGTGGAAAAAAAAAATTCTAATATCTAATCTGAACCTCCCCTTATGCAACTTAGAGCCATTTCCTCTCATCCTTTCATGTGAGGCACGGCAGATGAGACCAACGTCCACCTCACTACAACCTCCTTTCAGGAAGTCTAGAATAGATTCTTCTTCTGTGCTTTACAGATGTTAAAACAGACTGAGCAACCTGGTCTAGTGGAAGTTGTCCCTGCCAGTGGCAGGGGCTTAGAACTAGATGATCTTCAAGGTTTCTTTCAGCTCATACCATTCTATAATTCTGTGATTATCGTTACATGGAAAAGATCTGAATAATTTAGGCAGGACTTTGGAATGTTTAATTCACGGATAAAGTTTGGTTCACAGTTAAATGAGTTTGTAATTTAGAAACAGAACTATTAATATGAAATTCATGCTGCTCAATCATTGAAGCTTTTGAAGATATTTCAGATAGTTTACAGTTTGTTCCAGACATTTCAAGCTGGACTCATATAAATTAATTATGGGCAATTAAATTTCTTATCACTGTATGTTCTTTGTGGTGATATAGGTTGTTAGCTCATACCCTGGTTACCACAAAACCTATACTAACACTCTCCTGTTGTAAGATAGTTTATATTATATTAACCAAATGTAGAAGATTGTCCCAGTTCTGTTGTAAAAAACATCCTTTTTTCTCTCAGTATTGTAAAAATTCTAGTAAATTTCTTAACTCTGGAGGCAACTTTCATTCTGTTAGCTACTTTGATCCGTGTCGAAGAACAAAGAAGACTTTGTAAAGATAAATATTAGGAGAGTTTACTCCAATTTTCTGAGACCAAATGTAATAATATTGCTGCTCTAGTTATTCATTGCTGGGAATTGATTGTCCTCATGGATCATGAATGGCAAACTTTTGTCCATACTCTGTTAAACACCAGCTTTTGAGTTTGCGAGGAGAAATGTGTCAGATCACTTTTCTCAGAAAATGTCAATTTATCACAATCAAATTCAGTCATAGGAGAGCATTGCTGTCATCCAGCTAAATGAAGAAAAAAAAAATTGAAATCTTTAATTTTGATATCTTCAGATTAATTCCATTCTAGGTTTTGAGTTGAAAAAAATTATCCCCTGAAACTTACTTAATACCCCAAATGCATTATATTAAAATAGTATTTTAAGTAATTTTATTTTTAAAACTTGATCTTTATAAATTATTTCCATTGTTTTAACAAATGCTTCGTATAATTTATTGTGTGGTGGATAATTTGCAAATTTTAAGAGAATAAAATTTATCTGCTTAATCTTTTCTCTTAAATAGTTAGCTTAAATGCCTTAGGTTGTAGTAAATGTCTTAAATATCTTGCAATATTAACAACTTCCCAGCTTCTTTAATCGATATAAAGAATAGTTTTATACTAAGAATGCATGAATCCGCTTCTTAAAAATGTCACCAGGATGAATTTTTCCCATTAAAATGTTTCAGGCATGCCTGAAAAGAAATAATTGGTAACATTAACTGCTTTCACAAGGACAAAAATAATCTTTAATTCAAGGAAGTGAAATCAATTTATTCAAAAATTTGAAAGGATCACAAACATTAAAAATAAGGAAATTTGCTTTGCTATTCTTCTTTAATTTGCTGGTTAAACCAAAAAGCTGTGAAATTAAATATTTCTGCTGTTTTTGACTGGCTTCTTTTTGTACATTGTAATGAAATCAATGAGCAAATGTGAATCAGCTTTCTGCTTCAGGTTCTACTCAAATAGAATACGAATGATTATTTGGGGCTTTGTTCCTGCAGAGCGCTCAGTTTCTTTTTAAATCCCAGGAGTCACTGATAACATTTATGTACTGTATATAAGGTATACAAGCCTTAAATCCATAGCTCAGCTGGAATGACTGCGGGTAGCACTCAAGTTCTTCTCTGGCTGGCTATAACAATGATGGATGACTTACAGGAATAGGATAGATATGCCCATGTCGACTTCTGGTTTTAGGACTGAGACTGAAAGACACCTTTGGAATTTTACTAACGGTTCAGTTGTTGTACATATAATCAATAATTCTCCTAGTCATCACGGAGCATAACATTCTGTTAGCTCTTTAATGCAGCAACATGAACTCTATCTCCTTTATTTTTATCAAACCACTTTCTGTCAAAATATGTAATTTATAATGACAGAAAAGTGTTTTTTTTTTCTTATTTCTTGGAACAGGGGCCTCTTGCATGTTTCTCAGTATCTCCCTTTATCCTTAGGTGTTATGACTATTACCAGTGTAGCTCCATATATCATCATTTATTGACATGAGCTGCATAGCTGCTGCTAGAATACAGATTGGATTTTGATGCTTTGATTTGTCTTAATTTTTTAAATGATGATGTAGTATTTTTTTTCCTTCAGTGATTTCCTCTGTCATTGCTACTGTAACTGATGAGCTGACTTCAGAACTAATGAAATAGCTCATCTAGCCTGCAAGCAATTAACTCCATGATTGCCTAATCTGAATGAGGAGCAAGAATGTTCTAATACTCTACAGCACAAACTGCTTTCTAATGAGGTAATAATCTGTTCCTAAAAATGGTCTGTTCTACATGCTCCCTGGTACTTATTTCTTGTTTGTAAGAGATAAAAACAGCAAGGACATTAGTTTTGATGGATCCATAATTGCTTAGAGCAATTCACTTTGTAGTATTACTGTGAATTCAAGAGCACAGTAATAAAAAAATTATAAACGTGGCATAAATCTGGCCTTATCCATGGAGGTCAAATGCTTTGTAGGCTTTTAATTGAAATTAAATAATTCCTTCCAAACATGGCATGTGAACAGACAAAAATGATCTGGCACAGTCTGGAAAAATAGACGTCAGAAGTTTAGGGACCTGGTCACCTCTGATGATTGCAGCCCACTAATGCCAGTCCCAGAGCAGACTAATGAGTGATGGCATGAGTGAGAGAGCAGAACACACGTGATGGCACAAGGAATAAGCAGCCGGGGGTAACTGTTTCCATGCAACACATTTTCTCTGTTCTGTTGTAGGCTGATATGCTGGATTGACAGAGATGTTGTTAGGTAGTTAGATTTTCATCTCCTGCTCTTAAAAATTAGGTTATAAATGTGTTTTGGGATATGGGGTGGGGGGGAGCGCGTTGGTGTTGGTTTTGGTGCAGTTTGTTTGTTTGTTTGGTTGGTTTTTGTAAGTCATTTGAAACAATAGAAACAACAAAAGAAAACAAATAGGAAAAACGTCTGGACTTGAATACATGGATTCTAAGTACAGGAGTTAGGTAGACTTTCTTTGCCTTTGACATTCAAGTAGACCTCATCTAGACATGCTGAGGATCCAGAACTGAGAGCAAGGCTTGGTGAGCACTTTATAAAGCATGATGACCTTGCTGCTCAATTTCACCAAGACAGAGCAGAAACAAATGTAGGCAGTCATTAATACAAGCCATACTTTTGGACAGAAGGATTAGGAGTTAAAGTGGGCATGATATAAGTCCAGGAAGGCACAGGTGAGCAGCTAAGGGTGCAGGTAGGGTGAAGGACAATTGGGGTACCTAGATAAAGACAGGAGAGGGCTGGCATAGATTTTGTTATAGCGTTATAGGGTGGTGGTGACTTGTAGAGTTTGTGGCAGTGAGGAAAAAGGGAAAGACAACACTGAAGGAAGTGAAGGAGAGAAGGGAAAGGAGTAAAAGATTTGTTGGAGAAAATTCACCCAAAATCTAAAGCTTTGCAACAGTTGTGAGTACAACCTTGTAGTAGGTGTAAACACCCCCTTGGACAAATTCAGAGAACAGGTTAGAGCTGGTCTCAGCCTCCCTTCAGGGAGGAGATGACTGCAGCCCAAAAATGGCAAGTAATAGCAGATAAAAGAGCTTGAGTAGACTACATGGGCAACCCTTAGCAACCACACTGTTAGAAAGTCTGCTCTTTGAAGAAGTCTTGAAATGCCAGCCAGGTGAGAATAAGCACATAAAATAAGTATATGTGGGAGTCACCAAAAAAAAAAACAAACCAGTACTTCTGTTTGCTTGAATATTGTCTGCTGTTTTCTGGACAGTAGGAGGTCTGAACAAGACTGATACTAAGCATGTGTGACTGTGTGCACACACACATTTGTTAACTATATTGATAGAATAAAGATATAAATCTAAGCATTAATTGTCACAAAGGACAAAAAGTCGCAACACATGGAAGATACCACTCTTTCTTAGCCCAAATTTTATTGAAAAATAAGTGTGTAGAAAGTGATGGGTGAAAGCATCAAAGGGACATCATGCCTGGTCTCCAGATTGTCTTGCCACAGACATGGTTAAATGGTAATGAAGAAGAATCATAGAAGTGGCAGTTATGCTCCAGTAAATTAAGGAATGACACATTTTCTATTGTTGTGATTTGTAGTCTTCATTGGAAAGAAGTACATTATTGTGACTAATTATATCAAATGAAAAATGTAATATTTAGATATATGCATCGCAGATGAGTTTAAAAACACAATGAATTTCTGTGGGACACTTTGAATGTAATGTGTTTACTTTTGAGAAAGATGTTTTATGCTGTTTAAGTCAGTTTAATTTTCTCTTTATTCAGATGTTATTGTGAAATGGTTGAAGCATCTCAGAATCTTTACAGAAGAAATTCAGTATTTTGACTCAATTTTTAAGATGAAATAACACCTAGTTCCTTATCCAGAGTTCTGAAAATGTTCCATTTAGCAGTATAAATCCAGAAAGATGACATAACTGCCAGACTTTTTTTCTGTGATGTATGAGTTTTCTGTTCGATGCTGCCAAATAAACATAATGAGAAAAGTGGCTCATTAGAATTTTCGTCACCACCTAGCATCGAAATAGAATGAATTTTATTCAGTGGAAATGCAGTTGGTTTTATTGCACTTTTCAGCGTCGAGGAAGCGGAGAGAGGAACAAAAGATTCTTATTAAGCGCACACAGATAATCTGCAGTTCTATTAGGAGATTAGACTCCTTGAAACTCAGCAAAATTGCTTCTGAAACTCTGCAACACAGTGCTTTACATATACTGCCATCTGGCTCAGCACTCTAAGCACAGGAAGCACTGAAGTAGTGTGCTCCCATACAACGATAGGGATTTGTGCTTCTTCATGTAGCATTTATTTTCTGTCTTGAAGTTAGTGGTTCAATACAAGAAGTTCAGATTTAAAATATAGACGCTTTAATGGGTTATCAAAATCTCACACTTAGGACCTGATTCAAACACCATAAAAATCAATATACGGGCTGACTCTCGCTGACATTGATAGGCTTCACAGCTCATCTTTGTACTTATAATCAGCTTCAAAATGTTCCTCAAGGAACAGTTTTTATTTCTTCTTATGTTTTCAGACAGGTACTGTAGCTGTATGTTTTTCCAGAAGCTTCTTTGTCAGGAAACATTTATGCAATAAGTCTTATAGAAATTTACTCTTCAATGATAATATTACATTCATAAATTATCAAATTTTTGAGGTTAACAGAAGTGGTTGGTCCCCATTAAAGGCCAAGATAGACTTGAATATGTCTTTCATGCCATTTACTACTAAACAATATTGAAATAGTATTGTATCACTATTGTTTGTTGATGGACACTCATCTGTTAATATAACTACTGTAAGAAATATGTTGGTATTTCATGTGTATTCCTGCTTCCAGTGTAAGAACTCTGTAGACAGTCAGTCATTTTCATAAGCAGATGACAGGCGATATCAGAGCGGCAGACTTCCTACAAAGTTCAACCTTGACCGTCTGAGAATTTTATGGGAGAATGGGTCTCTGAAAGCTATTTCAGTCTGTGACTATTCCTCTTAGCCCAGAAAAGGGTAATTTTATGGGGTTGCTTTTTTAGAGTTAACCTGCATCATCTTTGTGAGAAACTAGCATGAAAAGATTTTGACAGTGTATGATTAATGTCATGGGCTGAAGAAACAAATCAAAATGTGATTTTGCCACTGCTCGTTGTGCTACATTTTAAACCAAGAATGCCAAGTGTAATAAACTATTATTTTCTTGCTGGATGAAGGTTGCAGAAGGCCACTGTGTCATCACTATTAAATTTATCAGCCAGGGTTCTGCAGGTGGACATTAAATCTCTTGTAATGTCAGCGTGAAACATCCATGATCTAATTGGCTTGACTGCAGACACTCCATGTAGCCACAACTTAGAAAGAAAGGTCAGAATTCTAAGAACAGATGGCAACTGGCTAAAGTAATTAAGTACTGAAAATCCAATGCTTCTTTACACACTTTGCACAGAATGTTTAATCAGAAGTTTGACCAGTGAAAGCAGAACTCAGCATTTTTTCCCCTTTTCTGACTCCAGGAATTCAATTTCTACCAGAAATTTAGCATCAAATGAAAATGAATATAAATTTATAGCATTAAAAAAACATTGAATATGTTTAGAAAATCTCCTGAATAGGACAAGAATCTTGATCTGCAAAAAGCCACCATTTTAATTTAGAATGTTGTTTTCATTATGCAAAACACTCCTGCAGGGAAAAGCAGAGATGCAAAATGATTTATTCTCTTATCATTTGTCCTTAGCACCTTGTTCCTCAGTTCAGATACAATAGATTATGTTTCTAGTTATAGCCACATGGTCAGCAAAATAAACTGTCAAATTACTGAGAGAGGAACAAAGTCAGGATAATTTAAATCAAAACCTCAATGACCACAATATATCTCAAAACACCAGGGAAAACTGGTCATGTTAACACATTGCTTTGGGCAAAATGGCCTTAATATGTGTAAATGTACTTAATTTAATTTACTGACAATTAATGCAATCTTTCTTTATTAATTCAAACATAAAAAAGACATAGTTGATTCAATAAACATTTAGGAAGTGTCTTTTATCCTCATTTCCCCAGGTTCAGCTCCCATTTTTTTTTGCTGCATTTTATACTTGAGCCCCCTCAAGACCCAGTCACTCAGGAGTGTTTCTGTCTGACCATGGATTATCCATAGCCAAGGTGGATAGATATTAGACATAATATAGTGCCTTTCACTATGACTTTGGGAAAGCTCAGTTTCCACAAGAGGTTTTCAAATAACATTTTTTATTAAAAGAAAAAAAAAAAAAAAGAATTTTGGAAGGGCAGCTTACCCCACAATTTTAAGCAGAAGCAGAAAATTTACTCCCTATAGTTCAGATGCTCCCATCACGCAGCCCCTGGCCTACCACTGTCCTGTGATTAATGAAGTGGAAGGCAGAGAGAACAGTGCGAGACAGCAATTAATGGCTGCTAAAAAATGCAGGCATGCGGGTTTGACTTCATAACACCAAATAAACAAAGCTGTTCAGACTGCACAAATTTGCATTAAAAGTTTTGAGATCAATGTATGGCTTTTCTGCTGTGACAAATACGTATTTTTCATATGCATTTCAAGGCAATGTATAGTCACAATCAAACAAACCTGACTGACTCACAAAAAACTCAGCAACAAGAAAAATTCAAGCTTAGATTGGTTTTGGGAAGATGTAACAAAGGGTATTCAGATATTCTGATGACTAATCATTTTGTGTAAATCTCAGAATTGCACAAATATACTAGACATCTTTCTTCATGCTTGAGGTTTATAAACCTGGGTTCTGTAATGAGTTCTGTATTTTCTATATTTGTTTTGGATTTGATAATGAATTAAATAAAAACTTATTTTTTTTAAATCCTAAACTTCAACACAAAAGTTGATCAAATAGTTGCAACTTCAAAAACCATTGAGTATTTTATTTATAGCTATTGCTCCCTATTGAGAAAGGGAGCATGTATCGACCAAATTCTCACTCGTCTTTCTTGCTTCTACTCCTGAAATGAAATAAAAACAGAAGAGGATGGGAGAAAGTGTGCATGCAGGAATTTGAAACTTTTTATTAGTTTATACAGCGTGCATGGATTTCTATTTCTTTATTGCTTACACTCAGCTGAGAGTGATTCCTGATTACGCAGTTCTTGCTTTTTTCACACTAGTGGATGCCATTGCTTGATGCAGTGTCTTACTGTGCATCAAATTCAGATTGATTATTGTTCTCTCTGTAGATAACTTCCTGTTTGTATTTGAAGGCTCAAGGACATTTTAGCTGATTCTTTTGGTTCACTGTGGCTTCACTTACTTATAAAAACGTAAACCACCACAATCTTGCCAAAACATTGCTGAAACCTTGCTGGACTCTACAACACTGATATGTCGCAAAAATACAGGGAGAAAAGAAGTCAGTTTGTTTCATACCAAGAAACCTATCTGTAACCTCTTATAAAACCTAAACTGTGAACTACGGATTTCGACAGACAATTCTTATGGTTCATTCACAGTTTTTGCTCTTCTTGACATAATCTTACTCAACTTCTTTTAGGTGAGAAATGAGAATTGTTTACTCTTGGAATCTGACTGAAGCTTAACAGTTTAAAAATAACAAAATGTTGTTTACTTTTTTATTGAATTAGAAAAAAGCAAACGCTTAGCAGTAACATTTTGTCTTTCCAATCAATCTGTCACTCTGTCTCTGGCACACTTTGCATGAACATACTTCACACTTCTTTTATTATTTGACTGTTTCTGTACTTTCCAAAGCTATGTTTTCTTGACAGTGAATACAATCTATCAGTATCATAGACATCATCCAGAATATGAGAATCATTCTTTGAATAAAGTACGTATGAAAATCAGTCTTCAAATAAGGTTTCCAAAAAGCCAATGATTGTAGGTAAAACCAGACTACAATTAGAAACTTTAATATTCTCTCCAGGTCATCACATCAGTTGAATCCTTTTCTGGTTATATTTATTATTATCTTAGTCTTTTGAGCCAAATCTTGTAACGAGGCACTTTTAGGACACATTCATGGTTCTGCAAAACAGAATTAACTGGAAGGAGAGAAAATGAAAAACGTGAATATGGAACAGAGGAAAGACTTAGCAGCTGCTATTATCTAATTCTGTGGTTCAGAATCTACTGTCAACTGTCCAAGTGGCATAGTAAATATGAAATTATAAAATTGGTTGGAAAGAACCAATTATTTGGTTCCTCAGTATAATTTTGACTACTGGCTCTTCACTTCTTCCTCAAAGCCATCTGGCCCATAAGGTGGGTGCAACAGGTGGCAAATTTCTTCTGTGGGACACTGATCCTTGATGCAAGTTAATTGAACTTATTTCTAGGACAGGCCATTTTCAAAATGTATAAATCAGTACAGTTCCACTGACGCCAATAGAATAATGCTGATTTGCATAATTTGCCTCTCCTTAATCTTATTTGTTTCTATGTGTTTCTTCATGTTGCCTGTATAAGACACACATTTTATTCATCGGACTCATGTATGTTGAAACCCAAGCATATGGAAGTAAACAGAAAGACTGTCAATGACATTAATTGTCTTTGAAAGAAATCCAAGATTAAAGGAGAAAAAAAATCATAAGTATACTTTTCTGTAGGAATACATGTACTAGTGTTTTGGTTTTGCTTGGTACTGTAGATAAAGTACTTATGAAGAAGGATTATAGACCAAATTGTTGAAATCCTCATAAGATGAGGCTACCAAATGGTCTTACATCGTCACACAGAAGGTATGTAGAAGAGACATAGTTAAATGGAGAGCAGAGGTAGAGATGAGTCTGGGCAAAGAAAAATATCATGAATAGCAGAAATGTAATGTGAGAAAACGTAAAAAGAAGAAAAGGAGGGAAAAAAATCATTATATCATAGTTTTAGACTATAGGGTGGGAACACTGTTCAGGTAGATGATACCACTGCTGAAGGAATGAATCAGAATTGTGATCACAGAATCACAGAATAAGCTAGGTTGTAAAAGACCTTTGAGATCATCAAGTCCAGCCTATGACCAAATACCACCTTGTCAACTCGAGGGCTGTCCTGAACTGCCTACTCAGAGTTAGCTGAGGTTCCAGATCTCCTTGGGCTAAATTAAGTCAAAACAACACCAAACAATAATTTAAAATTTTAATTTATGGCACAATGTTTGAAACCTTTTGATAGGTCAAACAGCCTGTGGCAGGAACAATTTAAACATTTCTGAACAGCCCAAAGAGTAAACCTGAACAGCACATGGTAACAGGGATTTCTGAACAGCCCCTGGCAGAAACAAATTAAACTTCTAAGAGGAAGAAAGAAGGAAGAAAAGATAGGAAAATGGAAGTAGAAGAAATATTCAGGTCACCATCTAGGGTTCCAGTGCCATCCCTGGTCCAACTCCCCCAGATGGTGGGGACATCCACAGCCCCTCTCAGCTGTGCTATTTATAGACTTGTCCTCATGCAAGTGAATTTTCTTATTCTCAGACTTTTCAGAGAGGACTTGGGGAGTCTCATGATTTCAGTTCCTCTCTCTGAAAAGAGACTCAAATGCAATGCTGTCTCAAACTTGTTTTTAGCTATAGTTACCCAAGATAAGGAAGTTGAGCCCAGAAAAGCGCCATCCTCCCCTCACAGGATGCTCTTTTCTAACCGCATCTTATCTCGTTGGCATGGTAACATTCTTATTCTCTTCTGCCAGTGTTTGAGACATTAAGGGTTTCAGGTTTACATTAACTCTTTCAGACTTTCATTCTCTCACACCACCCCAGGGCTCAAATAGTCAGTTGAATCCTATTAATATTTCCATAAAACACTCATTTTAGAAAATGTTCAGTTTGAATTTTGATCAGCTTTGTAAAGGAGCACATTCCTGTTTGCAATCCATAATAAATGAGATAGTATTAGACCTGACAGAACGCAATGACATATCTTCTAGGGAGTTTTGCAACAGACCTTTTGAAGGAAGGTAGTTATTATTTTCAGCATGCATAAATGCTTCAGGTTCCTGTATAGATCTCATATACTATTTCTGCAGAGTATTATTCTTGAACTTTGTAATGAACTGGAGGCAGTTTCACCTTTAATGATTTATGAACTGATGGGATTGTTGCCTTAAATGTTCTGTTGTCTGCACCTATAAACACCTAAATTACTGCTTTGTCTTGGAATTTTTAGTGACTTGTGAATGCTGCTGTAAAATAGCCCTTATAGCACAATATATCACAGGAAGGTTACACTGTAACTGCTTCTGTGATTTGTTCTCCACTTCTGAAGAACTCCAGACTGTCTGCAGATCACAGGCAAGGAAATCCTAAAACAGAGACAAACTCATTTTGGGCTCAGGTGCATTGCAACCAGGAGTTGCCTTTACACAGCTTCTGTTATGTTTCCTTAGGGGCATCAGGAATGATTTTCCAAACTGCTGTCTGACTGATGCTTCTTACACAAAGCACAGTTTGACTCAGGAAAGCTTAAGGAAAACCCCTTGTACTCAAGGCTTCTACGGAAGGAAACTCAGCACACAGAGTCTTCTGTCAGTGCACCACCTCAGGTAGCTGACCAGCATGCAGCCTGAGAGCAGGGAAGTGAGAGTACATGCATTTATGTACTCCAGAGAAGTGCAGATACTTGATACCGGAAAATGCATTAAATACCTTTCAAAAGTTATTTTACAACACAAAGACTTGCCTAAAGTTCCTATGGAAGAGTATTTTTTTTCCTTTTTAGCCTTGTGTGAAATTCTTTATTTATGTAAATGGTACACTACATAAACATTAAAAAGACTGGTGGCAGAGACCCAGAAAAACAGAACTTTGCATAGAGCAATTGTTTTTCTATTGCTGAGGTAGAAAATCAATAGTGCATCAAATCTGCTTTGTTCTTGAATCATTAAGGGCTTTGGTTCCAGATGGGTACATAAAAAAATTACTTACCTCAGCTTGCATGTATATATTAGAAAGAAAAAAACTCAACCAGATAAACAAGCCTGCACTTGAAAGTATGTTCATTTTAAATTATTTTATTCATCTTATACATTATACAGATCAAATCTAGTCTAACCCCAGAAACACTGCTTCATTGTCCATCAGGAATCTCTGCCCATTAAACAGTGGCATACAATCTGGTATTTATATTTGAAGCACTATTTTTTCTATCATTATTACACACCTTGAAATTTAGCGTGATTATAGTAGAGACACTGAGAAGGCTATCCTTAATTTTCCCCAAAGCTTCTACTAATGCTGTCTTTCATAAATATGTCAAATGGAGGGACAGAGAAAGTAATAAAGAGGCTAGGGTATTGTAAAACTGAAACTTGATTTTAAATTTATGAGTCAGTGTCCAATTGCTAAAAATAGCTATTTTTAACACCTTGGTTAATTCATGACTGATTTGAAACACCTTACTGGATTTGAATTGTCAGAAGTTGCGTAGCTGATCTTTAATGAATAGGCCTGTACACTGTCCTAAACTGGGAACTCTACTGAGGGGACTAATATTTCCATTCACCACTGTAAGTGTGGCCCTAATGCAAAAGTTTCAGTTTTGAAAAAAATGGCCTAAATGTTTGACTTCTTGTGAATATTTTATACTTAAAAATGCTTTTAATCCCAAAGAATGTTTATTTCTTGTAGAAAACACAATTAATTGTCTAGGAAAGTCAGCAATCTAACAAATAAGAGTCAAATAGCCAATATAAAAAATATTTTAGGAATGGAAATTATAGCTGCAATCTTTACAGTGGATAGAGTTGTCTGTGGTTTTAGTCTTAATTTTTTTCTACGACCTACTTTTCATGAATGCCAATGAAAGTAATTTGTCTTTAATTCAAAGTGCTTTGCACTTCAAGCAGGCAGTGTTTGGACTTCTACATAATGAATTGGCAAGTACATGTTTATATGCTGGAGAAGAAAGAACCTAGATAATTTTACAAACTGAGAGTTACCACAATTAATGTCCCTAGGTGAAACCAGTGTCCTATCAATAGATTTCAAGTTTTTATTTTATCAATTTCTGTATATGTTTAGAGCTTTTTTTCTTTCCCCAACTCCCTTTTCCAACTAAAAATTATTGCTATTTAAACCTAGCTGCCATTTTCACCAGTGCTTTTGGTAGTGCTTCTCAACACTCTCAAGCAAATTTGTCGAAGGAATGTGCCTCCTGGCTGAGGAGACAGCAGGGTTTTTTTATTGCATTAGCTGTAGCGAGGGCAACAAGACAGGATCTACTTCTTGTCTTTTGCAACTGAGATATAAATTTCATTTTCTTAGAGACATTCTCTCTGTGCTGTTACTCTGCAGTAACAAAATCAGACATACACTCTTAGGTCACACAGCTCTATTTATACAGTAGTTGCAATAATGGAGAATACAGTTAGAATTGACTTACCTCTAACATAATCTGCCCAAAAAATTATATTCCTGCAGGTACTCTATCTTTCACATTTCCCGTGATTTAGTGTACAGCAAAGGCAATTATGGTTAGGTTTGCATTCAGACTTCACACTACAAATTCCAAGGGGGAAAAGGGTTATTGTCCAGTTGAGAAATGAGGAGAAATTTGAAATCTGACATTTTATTTTGTGTGTTTTGGTTATCACTTGCTTCTCAAAAACTCCCTTACCCCATTTTCAAAATCTATTTTTACAGAAATCCATATTCTTATACATAATACTTTACTGCATCTTAAAACCTAGCATTTGCAGACGTAGCAGTTAGTAATGAATAATTGCAGAAGCCAGTCTGTGTGAGAAAATGCAAACACACTTGCGGAAAGGTGAACAAACACATGGGGAGGAGAGGATGGGTCAACACAGGGTATTATGTAAAGGAAGTGAACGCCTGAGGAGAGGGCTGTAAAATTCTTCTGCTGAGATCAGAGCAGAAGGAGGAATGTTTATGTCTATGAAACACCCTCCTCTCAGATATACACATCTTGCCATGGTTTCTGACTCCCACTTAATTCTTTCTGAAACTCCAAATGCTCACTAAGATACCCCAGACTTTTCAGACACACTTCAGATACTCTTTCTTCCCATCCCTTTGACCTCTCCATTGCTGGCAAATCCAGCCTTCTTTAATGATTTTATTAAAATGAAAACAATTGGATGAAGGAATAGAAATTACAAAGGGATGTATTTGGTTAATGCTCCAGAGAACAGTGCTAGGGGATGTGCAGTTACGTCTGCTTTTAGCATTTGGATAAATGTCTGTCTTAACAAAGATCACAAATTTTCATGAACATCTCATCTTTACTTATTTTCCAGCAATAAATTAATGAAATAAAATGGAAGTTACCAGTTTAAGGACACTCAGAACAAGAGATTTTGATTAATAAGCAAAAATTGCAGTAATTAAAATCACAGGGAAAATGGTATTAGAGAATTATTGAAACAGAACAGAATTATAGACTTCCAGATAAAAATGTATTTGTATTTATCAGTGGATATAGGTCAGCTGATACATAGACATAGGAGAGGGTCACACATGCGCTTGTTACAAAGACTAAAGATTGGGCCTCTAAACAACTCAGAATAGAGTCTCATGAATCACTACTGTGTCTGACACATAAGAATTGACATGTCTGTGAAAATACTGTCAGCAATTTTATCTGAAGCATGGGCACGACTAATAAAATTATAAGATAAATGCTTCACCCTTAGAAAATGAAACAAAACAAAGATTTTTTTGTCTAATACTAAGAATAAGAAAAATGTTTTTGGTAAAGTTGAGAACTCATTAACTTTGTGGATACTGAAAAAAAATCCTGTAATTAAAGATAAATTAAAAATTTTAAATTAAATTTTTAATTGAAAGAAAGAGATTTAGGTGTCATGCATCCAGGTTAAAGAGGGCAGTTGATTTCTCCATAAAAGGCAATTAAAATTGCATATCAATGAATCAGCATAAATAATCAGAGTAGAACTGAAGGAATTTGGACCACAGGACAAAGACAGACCAAATGATAACGTAGAGGAAAAATTTTAAGAAATGGGAATACTTATTTCCCTGTGCTGAAAGTACAGCAGGAAGATCTAAAGAGACTCAATACATGCAGAGATGGAGGATGCAGAAATTTCCAGTGAAAGGGAAGATATTGGTAGCATGTTTGCAATCTCTGCCATGACCCTCAAGGTAGGTAAAGGACTGATAACTCTCAAGGGAAGTAAGCTCCCATTCCTTCAACTGCTGTTATTCCAACTGGCTGCATGTAGTCTGTCAGTAAGAAAGACAGGAAACAAGAGATGTTATCCCTTCGTGTAGCAATTAACACACAGCAGTACCACACACTGCTGACAGTACTTAATTGTCATACAGGGCCAGAATATCCTCAGTGCAAGAGAAAAAGATGATCAATAATAATTCAAGTTTGTAATGTGGTGCCTTGAAAGACAATTCAGGTGTGAATGATACAGTGGCATCAGCTTTTAGGAGGAGCAATGCTTATAGTGAAAAAGGAATTAATTTCCACACTCTCTACAATGCCTGATCACCTAATCATAATCACGATCACAAGGTACATGCACTCCAGACGTGTAGATGTAAGCCATTGGAATGAAGATGGAACTGTGCATGAAAATGACTGCAATGCTTTATTCTGAGAGTCCAGTGGAGCTGTGACATGAGATATAGATGAGGAAAGCCACGACTGCTTACAGGTCCATCATGTAGGTAGCTTTCAGGCTAGCGTCTCTTCTTAGGAGAAAGACATCTGTATGGACAAGGAGTCACGAGTTAAGAACCAAAAAGAATAAACATCAGTAGTCACATTTTGTATATTTTTTCCTTGAAATAAAAAAGACAAATGTCATTGGAACTTAAACTCTTTTACAAGAAATCAAATTAACTGCAAGTAAAAGTCAATGATTCCCTTTAATAGTTTTGCAAACTTAGGATGCGGTATGTATTTTCACCACATCTGAAGAAGCATGCTGGACTAAGACATGCAATGACTGTTCAAAAATTTATGTCTTGTTCAACCATATATATGAATTATGAAAAGTGTTAAACAGAAGAAGACTGCAATATCCTCAGATTTCATCAGATCTCGCAAAAACCCTTTTCCCTTAAAAAAATACCAGAGTTGTGGTAGTGGTCCAAAGCCAGAATATTGAAGATCTATGACCTGACTAGTAAGGCAGTAGATGACCCACAAATTAAAACTTTGGCTCCTGGATACCAGGACATATTTGTACAAAAACCAGAACAAATAAAATCTTTTTGTAACAAAACATGTGAAAAACAATTAAGAATTCAGGAGTTGACACATAGATTGCAGTAGTGAATATTTTGAAGAAATATGTAAAATGGGCTACAATCTACATGGATAGAAAATTATTTGAAACTTTGAATCTCATAATGTCTCATAATAGTAAATTCAGTTTCTCTAGTGTGAAGTTCTGCCATGCTAAAAACTAGCAGATTGTGGAAAAACCATTAATAACTATTTCAAGCACTTTTTATATTGACTGTAACTCAATACAAGAAAGGACAGGTCTGCTTGAAATATGTCAGTTTTGGTATTTTTGAACGTCTAATACTGTTCTGAGGCCAAGATAATGAAAAAAATGTTTGGTTTAGGAGAACTTCGTGTCTACCTAATACCAGTGCTGAAAGGAGAGCAATTAGGGCTGGAATCCACAGTAGGGACTGGTCTGAACACTATCAGCCATAGTTTTTCCAGGCAAAGGGAAAACTATGAGAGAAACATACAAAACCTTTCCACCTCTTTATGCCATGATAGAGCAACATAACTCAAGGAACCTTCAAGGCTTTGTTAATTATGTAGGTTAAACAGATAGTGAAAATTTGTAGTTGGAAAATCTTCAGGTATCTTGTTTCAAATGGTGTGGGTAATTACATTAGACAAGGAGTAAATTATTCATATTTAAAGCATTTTTTTCAAGCATTTTTATTCATCTTTAAAAAGAATCACTTGATAGACATAAATGACTTGGAGTTTCATTGCAGATATTTAATATTGATGTATTTTGAAGGCACAAATTGTCTAAGGAAACAGATCAAAAAATTTTTAGTATACATATGTGTGTGTTTCTACAAGTATAGTGATGAGGCAAACTGTTAAAGGAATAAAGTTTCAGAAATTATGCTGGAGGAATAAATATTTTCACAGCAATGGAGAACAGTGCATAAGACTTCAGAAATAAATATCAGTGGCCCAGGATGAAACATATAGCCTGCTCTGAGTTCTAGCTCCTATTTAACTAGGGAAAGATCTCAATTCTGTTAGTGAAGGAGAAAGGGCAGGGAAGGTACAGATATTTCTGGACTGGACTATCTTTCTAATGAGAATCTAAAACTTTCATGACTCCTTGACTAATAAGCACACCCAAGTTGTATATTAATAACCTTTATTGCTCAGAAGAAAAATCTGTTTCTTCATGGAAGACTGGTCATTTTGAAAATGCATGACAGACTTTTTAAACTATACTCCAGTTGACTTTCATTTCAATGAGTAACATAAATGACATTGAAAAGTAAAACTTGCTGCTTAACAAGATAAAAACAAGCATATCACTTCTTCATAATGCACTTAGAATAGTTCGATTTCAAATTCATTCAGTTAATTTGGAAAATTTACGGATTTGAATGTTTTTACAAATGGTGGCAAAATTTCCTCAAAAAATGATTTTGTTAATCCAAACAATTGAGCAGTTTCGGTTATTTTGCAGCACAGAAACCAATTTCAGAGGAATGTTTTTGCAGTAATTATGAGTTTTGATAAGGGAAATAATTGCTATAGAAAGGAGTTAGGTTAGAATTAAACCTTGAAAATAAGCAATTTGATCTGCTGAGCAACTTCATGTGGTCAGAGAAGTGACTGCATTATTTGCATGGAGGAAATGCTCCAATCTTGCTGATACTGTCATTGTACACTGCGGCCTCCAAATCATAACCTCAGACTTCAAAGTGATGGATGCCACCTCCATTGCTCCGTAACACTGCATGTTATGCTGCTTATACACCCATAAAGAGGTGGTGTTAGATTTCAAAAAGTACTACTCTGCTCAGAACTGGAATGAAAGTAATAAAATATCTTCTTGGGAGGAAGAAGCAGTTGGAAAGACGCAGACATACTGAGTACTTTCAGGACGAAAGCTCAGGAGCCAGCAAAAAGGAACAGAATGACGTGGATAATATCTATGCTAAAAGAGTTTCCAAAAGCATTATACTTATTCATTATTGAGCATTCCAAGGAATTATCTTTTTTGTATGCACAAATCATAACTTACTTGCATTGATGGCATGATTTGTGTTTGGTGTTTTCCCAACCTCATTAATTACTTCACTTACATAAAGTTGACTTAGATGAACAGCAATTGAATATGAATGTAATTTGTTAACAACATTCATTTCCATGCCTTCCTTTCAAGAGGATTATGTTACGATTTGACATCATGAGCAAGGTACTCTCAGAGTCAGTGAAAATGCTGTTTTGTGAAGCATCCACTTTTGAATTGGATCCACTCATCTTCTTGTAGTTTGATTAGGACTACAATTTAGGTTCTTTCCTAAAGTTAGTACTCTCACTCCAGGTATAGCATAGGTTTGAAAAGGAGGACCTTCTAATTTTTCAAAGATCTGTATCATCTTTTCTAGTCTATGCAACACCTCTTCTAAATGATTTCTTTTCCCGTTCAAATCATGACTGCCCAGACAGCTACATTTTATCAAGTGTCCAGTGTTTTTTCCAGGAACATTCCTTTATCTTTTCTTTATTTTTGGTGTTGTACACTTACACTTTTAGTTTCACTTCTTTGGTCTTCAGGTCACAGAATTTTGATTAAGTGATTTCTTCTCTATGTCTGAGCCTTTCAGTTGAACTGAAGTAAAAAACAAAAGCTAAATAAAACTTCCCAAACAACCCAAACCAAATATTTTTTCTATGTATTTAAAAAAAAATCCCAACATTTTTTCACTTCCGTTAATTTCTGTCTTTTTTGTTAGATATTTATTTCATTAGCATCAAACCAGTCTCTAAAAATCTTTTAATTTTCCCCTTCCCTTTCAATGCTTTTCAATTAATTAACAAAATAATTTTCATTTCTATGCAAGATTTACATTGTTAATCTCTAATTTCATAAAACAATAGAATTTTTTGGGTTGGAAGGGACATTAAAGAGCATCCATTGTTGCAGCAGTTGATAGACCACCTGCTCTGCCTGGGCAGGCCCAGGCAGGATATGTAATGCAGGTCCGCTGGGCGGACCAGGAAACATCTCCCAATCTTTTTAGTTAGGGTGATAAATTGTGTTTCCCCCATAATCCCCTTCTGCTCTAATTTAAATTATGTAAATCCCCGCTCCCTTATTGGTTACTGTTCCCCACTCCCCGGTTCTTCCAACTATGGTTACATTCTAGCCAGTTCTTTGTTACTCATTATATGGTTGGCTCCCTGTTATACCTCCCCGCCCCTCAATGTTTCTATTTGTTGTATCCCTGTCAATCCACCTGTGTACAGCCCCCCCCTTTGGTATTTTGATTGGTTATTTTGTACTTATTCCCGCCCCTCTGCCGGGGTATATAATACGTTGTATCCTTTGTTCTGGGCTCTTTGCCCTCCATTCCTCCACTGCACCTGAACCCTTGCTCCCCTGAATAAACCCTGTTTTTCCCCACGAAGAGCCCCTCCTGTCTCTTTCACCTTCCTCCTGCGCCCTTGTCACTGGTAGGCATGGCGAGCCCTGCGTGAGCTCTTGCCTGCCTTCCCGCCTACGGAGGAGCCACCAACCAACCGCAGCCACAGCTGGGGAAGGGCGTCTGCCTCTGGCCCTGAGCTAGACTTCGGGTGGTCAGAGGGCAGCGTCAATCCGTGGATAGGTACACCTCCCACTAGACCAGTTGCTCAATATCCCATCAAACCTGACACTGAACTCTGACAGGGATGGAGAATCCACAACTTTTCTGGGCAAGCTGTTTCAGTGCCTCACCACCCTCACAGTAAAGAATTTCTTCCTAACATCTAATCTAAATTTCCCCACTTTCAGTTTGTACGCATTACTCCTTGTCCAAGCACTACAATTCCTGATGAAGGGTCCCCCTCTGGCTTACCTGCAAACCCCTTCAGATACTGGAAGATTGCTATGAGATCCCCATGCAACCTCCTCCTCTCCAGACTGAACAGCCCCAACTTTCTCAGCCTATCTTCTTAGGGAAGGTGCTCCAGTCCTTTTGTCGACTTTGTGGCCCTCCTCTGAAGTTGCTCCAACAGTTCCATGTCCTTCTTATGTTGAGGACGCCAGAGCTGTACCCAGTAATCCAGGTGAGGTCTCACAAGAGCAGAGCAGAGGGGGAGAATCACACAACCTTCTCTCTCCGGAAAAGAAATTTAGAGAAATTTAATTTTTCTATAAACTTTTCTGTTTACTCACATTCGGACTTGCATTGTCTATTGGATACCTGTTTTCATGGGATATTTGCTTGTTTTATCTCCAAGACTCTTTCAAGAAAGGAAAACAAAATTGAGTGATTAAAATGCAAAAAATGTTTGCCTCAAGTAGAAAAATTAAGAGTTTCACTGACACCTACTTAAAACAATAGAAAGAATAAGTGTTATCAAAGGTCTCTAAACTAAGTAACAAGTGGTGGGGACACTGCTCCTCTGTCTCAACATCATCACTTACCTACCTGTGTCCTTTTGGCAGTCATTAATGCATAACCTGTGGGTTTGTCTCATTTTGGAGAATGAAGGGAGAGTATAGCTGAGCTTCATCCCACTTCATTGCCAGAATGATGCATTACTGGAATTTCCTGTCTGTTTCTCAGCCTGAAGTAGGCTTCTGATCTCTGCCTGAGGCAGGGGACCTGCCCAGTCTCATTTACCTGGGCTGCCCATTGAAGGTAGTAGCAGGGGAGTGAGCTTTGTCATCACTGTTGAGTTGGTGGAAGCTGGATTCAGATTCACAGCTTTGGTTCCTTCTTGATTTGATACCTTTCAACTTTTCAGCAATGTATTTGCTGGGTATCTAAATTGACTTCAGTAAATAAGCTTGCTCCCATCACTTCCAATGAAGCTGTCCTATCACATAATCCTGTCATTTCCACACCATTTAATTACATTCCAATTAATGTCCACACATTCAAACAAAATTTTTCCATTCTCTGTTTTTATTATTCCACAGTGATGTCACACTTCTTATGTTGCATTTCTACTTGTTGCTCTGTGTATCCTTTCCGTACTCTTTTAAATCATTTTCATCTGGGTGGCCTTTCGTCTTCTTCTCCTTGCAATATTAGAAAAGATAAGATTCAGTATCATTATGTCCTCTTCTTATTTTCAGCTTTGTTTTACCCTACCAAGGCATCTTAATCTTTAACTCCGATGAGCCCTGCACTGCCATCTGGAAGATGAAACTGTGTTCTGATACTAGCATTCTAATTTTTGTCCTACTCATTAAATTTTATCATTAATTCCCTGTTATTCTGAAAACTAATTCTCAGCCAAGCTAAGGGATGAAGTTCTTTCTTTCTTTCTTTCATCTAATCAGTTTGAGTGGATGCTTTGCTGAGTTACCTCCAACCCCAGAAAGAAATGGAGGAAGGAGTGTGTGGGATGCAAACATTACATTGTCTGATTATGTGTATATCTGGAGTACCAGCAACAAAGCATATTGAAAATAGTACACCTAGGGATGGTTGTCAGTGCAAGATAATTTTAGTAATACCCAAATCTACAAATTAGCTGGTCAAACCTGCCATTCTTATTTATCTTCTCTCTTACCTTCATTTTGACTGAGTTCAGTAGCTTCCCTTTTGTATTTCAGATGATGTTTAACCCAGATGAGTTACCTACTGCACATAGACAGCACTTCCCTTTTTTTCCCCGTGCAACTGATTTTGTACTTAAGGGAAGTATGATAATTGAACATGTTTCTGTGTGCTTTCACTACAGTTCTCTGTATTGACATTAGGAACAAAATTATTATCTAGTTTGTATGCTGTTAATATTGCTAATGAGGTATTCATTAATTTTCCAAAGTCATTATCCAACACTTTAACCATTTTGACATTAACTAGATTTATAACCACGTAAAGCCTGTGGCGTCCTGTGCCTTTCGTAGTCAATCTTCATCTCAGATTGCATAGCAAATGGAAAACAAGAAGATGCTACACATTCTGTAATATCACTGATATAAAAGGTAGCATACTGAATTCTAAAGCATTGAAAAAATGTCTTAATTATGATAAAACATTAATAACTTCCTCTTCTTGGATTTGATAGTGTTAATACATAAATTTCATTTCTGTCCTTGACAAATGATAATAGATTTTCTCCATAGACCAATTAGCATTTACCAACAATTAAGTGAAAAAGATATGTAATGATCCTGATGGTATGAAACTACTTCTCACAGGCAATTCATGGGACAAAATGATATATGCCAGTCTGAAAATGTTAAAGAATATTCCTAGCTCCTCTCTTTCTCACGCAAACATATTTTAATTCCAATCAAATGCTTATTTTGCTAGTGATTGGCACAATTTTACAAATTTATATCATACGCAAAGATTGCGTACACAGCAGAGGAGCAGTCATTTTTGTTTCAAAGTCCAGCTGTTTTCCACCAAGTAGGCAGATTATTAGACAGGGTAATAAATCCGAGTCTGTTCTTTTTTTTCCTTTTTTTTCTTCCTCGAGGTAATGAATCATGTAGTATTTTTATTTATCAATTAATGACGACAAAACACAAGGGCAAAGAGCATGCACCTTGAACTGGAAGAGTTCTGGTATAGCATTTGTGCAGGTGTTATATATGGGGGCTTATTTCTTGCTAATATATCTGTAAGAATATACATATTTAATAAAATTGATGGTCATTTTTAAGACAAGTGAAGTGCTGTGTCTGCTAATTACTCTGGGCTGATCATATGTGTCTTTTTGACAGGAGTAAAAGTCAGGTCACTGTGAAGAATTCTGAAATTCCACCCCTCTCTTATTTGCATTGAACGTCTGCTAGACATTTGTAGGATTTAATCAATAAACTTTCAATTCCTTCTTGTTCACATCACAGGTCATAATGACATTTACAGTAGCTAAAAGGTCACTTGATTTCTTTTCATATTTTGGAGAGAAAAATGTAGAATTATGAGGGAATGTATTTCCCGAGATGAGAAAATAAGAAATGTCTAAAGTATAAATAACAAATGAACTTTCCTAGTGGCCTTCAGATAGTAGCTTTCATGCATTATTCTAAATCTATTTTAATTATGTTTTCAACAATCCTATAGTCTTGCATGATGAAATGCTGGTGAAAATCACAACTATTTTATATTTGCATATTGAGATACTGTTAAATTAGCTAATTGGCCACTGAGCACCAAAATCTGACTTTTAATCTTCTGTAACAATTGTTTTCATTGCCTTCAATGTTCTTTTCATTTTTGCTGACCTTTATTCCTAACTCAGTAAGGATTTGTATGAGTAGCTCCCAATAATGTTATTAGGAATTAAAAGAATTATTCTCATGCAACAGGTGAATACATATCCTTAGAAGTCATTATCCTCCAAAATAAACTAGTTGAAATAGTCTGTTAATAGCAAGTATAATAATGACAGGTTGGCTCTGAATGGTAGGTGTAAAATTTTATGAATACTAAGAAGCATATTTTAAAGTACCACTGTGTGTTACTCACAGCCAGATGTTTAAGCAGCTATCCTAAACTGTATATTCAGCAGAA
This sequence comes from Melanocharis versteri, assembly GCA_013397845.1. Taxonomy (NCBI): domain Eukaryota; kingdom Metazoa; phylum Chordata; class Aves; order Passeriformes; family Melanocharitidae; genus Melanocharis; species Melanocharis versteri. Next base: position 795,269 of record VZTG01001100.1, read on the forward strand.
AATAGTTCATTTCTGCTAAACTGCATATTTCAATCAGGTGTAATTCAGGTCAAATTATTTTTGGCCTGATGAAAATATAGGACAATAATTTCCTGATGTTTATTTTTTTCAGACCCTATGTGAAATTTCTGTAACACATAATAAGTGATAAAAATGCACTGTGATACGGATAAATGGCATCATTAGACCATCAGGCCTTCCTACGTTCAAATGTCACGTTTAGATTTTATTACTGTACAAGTAAAAACCCCCCAATTCTTATTAAAAAAAACCAACAAAGCAAACAAATACCTGCACTATCTATTTGAATGATAACTATAATATTTTAAAGATTACAGTCTCCTTATTTTCAATTAGGGACTAATATGCATGTGTTGATAAGAGGCATATTTCATTAAGTACAGTCATTGAAAATGCTCTAACATGCCCAGCCCAATAATTATTTTTGTTTGTTTGTTTTGTTTAAGACAGAAGAACCAGAAGCCTGAAAGTAAACTGAATTCCAATATTTACTTGCTAATAGAAAAGTTCTGATTTTCCATTACAGATAAACAGAGATGACATTTGAAGGACAGAGAACTTTCAGATGGCAACCAATTAAGTGCAAAGGATGTTACTTTGCTTAAGGATATTCCTTTGAGTGAGAAAAAAATGGAAGTTCAGATCCCTTTTTAGAGGATAACAGCACAGACAGACATTCAGCAATGGTAAAGATCCTGTTGTGGTCATTGCAGTTGTATAAATTGTGGTGACATAAAAATGCTGAGGCATAAAATGTGCATTAGGCTACTGAGTCCATCCAGCTGAATTAATTTTCACTTTTTGCTTCTCCAGCATTTATGGCACCTTGACGGTCATCTTAAATTCTCCAGTGATATCAGACACTGATCAAAACATCTGTGGTACATTTGCTTTTCCATATATGTATGAATGCATGTATATTCTTTCTATTTGGAACAAGGATCTGCAAAAGTACAGAGGTCAAATATTCTTTGGGAATTTATGTTTTCCTACAAGCTGAGCTGTAAAATGGGCATTACTACAACTGTTTGATTAACTGCTACATTAAAACTATTCAGCCTGGAAAGGAAAAAGCAGAAACAAAATCTTAATCTCTTTAATTTAGAAGGAAATGAGAGTCTTTCTCAGAAGGGCTGGGCAAGATGTGCAGCTGTTAAAGAAACAGGGAAATAATTCTCCGTCACCCAAAACTTATTTGTGTCCTCTGGAGGTTGTATCACGTGAACAAACGAGTGTGGACAGGGACTGCTAGTCCTTTTTCTGTGGGATCTGGTGTAAGGAGTAAATAATCTGATGAATGGAAAACTTAAACATACACTGTACTTATCTTTCAACTTACTGTACACAGTGTTGCCATTTCTTAACTGCAGCTGCTTGACTGCTTGTTGGATAAAGTCTTGAGCTGTCCATACAGCAGCAATTGAAATACTTGCCTCCTGTGTGGCTGCTTCTCAAACGATAAATGAACTATGGTCGCATCTGTGAAGAAAGAATCCCTTATATCAGGAAACGTTCAAAGAAACATAACAGCATCCAGAATTTGAAAGGATGTGTATGAATTTTTACAATAGGATTAGATTTATGGTGAGATGTTGTTAATTTCAAAGCTGTGGGTTTATCTGTTTTTCTGATTTTAATAACTATTTTTCAGTCATAGTTTGTCTATCTCAGTGTTAGCAACAGTGCAAATTGAGCTTCAAGCATTTTAATGTATTGTCACATAGCTGGAGTGAGCAGCATTTAGAGCAGAAAGACTGTTAACAATGGGATGAATATAGTGTTGAGAAAGACTGCTAATTTTTCTATCACTGAGGGATTAGTCAGTGACTAATACTTTGAGACAAATTCAATTATCAGTTCTAAACGAAACTCCACTAAAAAGACATATGGAAAATTAGAGTTGAAAACCTGAATCCCCCCCCTGCCTAAGATCTTCTTTATAACTAAAAAAGTAAGTGACTACTCTTTAACAGTTAATCGTATTTTTTTTTGTAATTTATTACTGCAAGAGCAGCAGCTGAGGTTAAATATATTTATAGTGTGTGGCACTAGAAGAATAAGACTTTTTCACCTCTTCTGAAAAAGCCAGTTATTATTAACATTGTGTTAAATTTGAAATTTGACTTGCCGTTGTAAATCAGATCTAAAACGGATTTTATGGAATTTTAATTCTAGTAAGGAGAAGAATCATTACAATGTTCATCAATTTTATTTACGTCTTAACTCTTGACTGCATAAAAAAACCAAAAAAAACTTTCTGAGGATAGAAGAAGGAAGACATCTTTCTAACCTTTAGTGCTTAAAAACATAAAACAAGCTTGGGTTTTTAAAAGACATTTTAGAGTTTACTCAATTTTAGCAAGTTTTAGATATGATACTGTTATGGCTAAAACCTAGAACATTAATGTACCTAGATTAGCTGGTCTGTAGCTAGGTATGGAAAGTGGCCAAGCAGAAAAGGACCTGAGAGTGCTGTTTCACAGCTGTCTGAGCAAGAGCCACTGTGTGCCCAGGTGGCCCGGAAGGCCAGTGGCATCCTGGCTTGGATCAGCAATAGTGTGGCCAGCAGAACTGTGGAAGTGATTGTCCCCTGTACTCGGCTCTGGTGAGGCCACACCTCAAATCCTGTGTTCAGTTTTGGGCCCCTCAGCTCGGGGATGGCATTGCGGTGCTGGGGCAAGCCTAGAGAAGGTCAATGAAGCTGGTGAAGGGTCTAGAGGGTGAGCCCTATGAGGAGCAGCTGAGGGAGCTGGGCTTGGGAAAGCTTAGAAAAGGTAGTTGGATGCTTCAAAAATTTTGATGAAAAATGAGATTTCTTCTTGAACTATGTAAATGGATGTAGATTTTTTGCTAAGGGCACTACTGTAAAACATTAATAGCTCCACTGAGCCACTTGGTATGAATATGAGCAATACTTCCATAATGCTAATCAAACAAGAAAAAAAAAAAGGAAATTACCTTAGTACTTTGGATATATAGACACAACTTAACCCTAATAAGGTTGGAAATCTGAGGATCGGGTTTCCATCTACTCTTTCTATGAAATAATTATTGCAATTTTCAATTCTACCACTGCTACTGCCACTGCTATTGCAATTTGCAGTTCTACCACTGCCACTGTTACTACGGATTCCTGCTCATCTACCGAGATCTCCTTTCTAGGTCAATCATGTAAGTGTGGTGTTCAGCACTAGTAGCTATAGACATTGTTGTCTGTGACATGCCTTTAGTGAACACTGTGCCAGAAAATAAGTATTTCTGAGCCTGCACAGTTTATCATGAAGTTGTGATCAATTTTCCTTCGTATCTCCCAGCAAGGGTCAGTTGGAAGTTCGGAGAATGCAGTGGCATTAGCATCAGCAGGGACTGCATCTGAGTCACACTCACAGAGATGTTTGGCACAGTGAGTGTTGTGTTTCCAGGTCTGATAGTAGTTTGCCAGCTCTATCCTGGGGAAATGCTTACAATCCACTATTGTTTTTCAAGCACAGCCTTCTAGCGACAACTTGAAAAAGAATAACTAAATTTCGACTTCTCTATTATATTCAGCTCTGCAATATTTAATTTATCCTTATCACAGTCTGGTGAATGGAGCAAACACTTCTATTATATTGATAGGAGAGCAAACTGCCAATTTCCCGTGAGCTGCTGGTTGGAAAAGAGCAATTGTGTCTTGTTTACAGTGGTCAATCTCTCTGGAGTTTGGAGGTCTCTTGGAAGTCAAGGAGACCTACAAGCCTTTAACCTGGAGAAAACTATTATCTCTGGGACATCCAATTTAAAGCTTGTCTTCATCTGAGATGGAGCCAAGCTCTGAAATTTGAATCCAGATTTCAGCCGTTTGCTCTCAATTACTAGGGGGAAAAAATAGAATAAAAAAAGAGTGAAAAGATAGCATGGATCAATTTTGTTGGTCTCATTTAGATACAAGAAAAAAATCCAGGGAAACTGCCATCAAAACCAATATATTTTGAATAATTTTTCAACAAAACAGCATGCTTCAATGAAAATATATTTTGTTGAAAACTTTTTAAAAGCTCCAATTAATTTATTTCCAGTGTTTTACTATGTGATTTTATCTGGCATTTCATGATAAATTCTATGCAGCACAAGTGTTCTTATCTTTTTCACTGCTGAATATATATTCAAAGGCATTTATATAGGAAAGAAAAAAGTGGTTTAGAAAGTAATTGCTTTCTAATTATCAAACAATAAAAATTAAACAAATTTTTAAAAAAAGGCTTAAAATGTGCCTGTGAACAGATACATACACCTACACATGTATGCTATGAATGAAAATTGACTTCAGTCCCCGATAAATGCGGATCCATTTATCGTGTACCATAAGATTGACATATTGTGATGCAACATCTATGTGCTCCTTAGGCTAAGGTAATGGTAAGATCCTGGTGCATGTCCAAAGTTAGACTAACAGAAATAGAGCCAAGGAAATCAGCAGGAAACAGTACGGCCAAGGCTTTTTGGGAGAATTAGGATGCTGAACTGCAGACCAGTATGCCCTAGGCTAGCAAACTTTGACTTCTCCAGACCAAGCTTGGGATACAAGAACAAGTGAATTGGAATGTAAATTTCTAGGTAGCACGTGGGAAGAAAGACACTGAATATAGTTGATGAGAGAGAATGTAGACAGATATTGCAATGAGCAATCTGCTCACTTCAGTATAAAGATGCAAATAAGTGGGCTAAAGGGAATGCAAGAAAGCTTTTTTGGGAAAAAGTAAAGAGGAGAGCTTATTGTTTCATGGTTTTATGCTGTGAGATATTTATTGTGAAAACAATACATTAGTAGTCTATTCAGAACCTGCCTCCTCGTAATTTTAATCACTCTGTTGTTAATAAGATACTGGAGGAGAGAAAAAAGTTAACATGTTTCTGAAGAGAGTCCAATGCATGTCCTTATTTACTTAGTGTAAAGCTGTGCAGTTCCAGATTTAAGGGAAATGAAGGCAGTCAGATTTACAGTATACAGGCTTAAGATATATTTGAAGGAACCTGAAACCTGTTAAAGACAAAAATATACAACTAGTCATCTGCAGCTCATGTCTTGTCCATTGCTATCAACTTTTGAACAGAGTCAAACCAATTTTTTTTCTTGTGAGCAAAGGTAGTGTTTTAAAAGAAGTTTTGCACAGTGGTTTAGGGACCACTGCTATTACTGTCATTAGGGTTGTCGTGACATATTGACATGTTGTCATGACGTATTTCGTGCCATCCATAGACAGTAGAACTGCAACCTAAATTATACTCTTCCGTATTTTCATAGTTTAGACAAGACCATCTTAAGTCTCTAAGGAAACAGTTTGATGAAGTAAAAGGCAGCAACACTAACCTGTGTTATTGGATATTGTCTTCTAATACTACAAATCCAGAAGACATTCCAAATGAAGCAATGTAACCTTGTAGGAAACTAAATTTCCTGCCTATTCATCCAAAATCCTATTGGAATTCAGGCTGAAAACCAATTTGCAGATACCTACTAAATAGGTAAATAGCATTGATTACTCTTTAAGATTTGCTTTCACAACATGGCATAATTCTTCTGGTTAATTCTTTGCAAACATTTTTTCATCAGTGTTTTATAAACTAAAAGAAATAGAAATGTATTTATATAAATGCATGTATTAAATCTTTCTGGACCAACAATTTATCACATCACAACAGTGAAAATATCTACAAAAAGAAACACACTATATAAAAAGGAGTAATTCAAAAGGAAAAAAAAAAAAACAACAAAAAACAACAACCCTGATTTCTTCAAGGCATTGTGTAAACCATACAAAGCACTAGATAGGAAAGGTAAACTTTAACTTTGCCCTAGAAGTGAAAGATCGGCAGTTCTGTCAAGATAGTACAAAAGGAAGAAGTAGATCAAGGGAATTTGTCTATTTGCATTTACATCAGCTCTTTAGAATCTGTTGTTTTTGTTAAAGTTAGTTGCAGTGTCCGACTGACAAAATAAGGAATTCTTTCTAGTTCTGCTGAAAAAAAATTGAGGCGCTTGGTACCTTATGTCAATGCAAAAATTGTTGTAAGTGGCTATAGATCTCTTTCCTGATTTCAGTTTCAGTGGTTCCCTTCTTTCAGTTCCAAGTTAAATTTAAGATTTCCAGTCTTGGAGTAACAACTACTTTTCGAGTGCTAACAAATAGGATGAGAGGGGAGGGGAGGGGAAGAGAGAGGAGAGGAGGAGAGGAATACAACTGCAACCAGACTTATAAACCTTACAATAAATCATGAGGATGAGGGGCTTTACCTGCTGTTCTTTCAAATGAAAAACATTGAAGAAATTCCAAAGAAGAGGGAAAAGCCTGCTAAACCACATCATGAGCACAGTACCTGGACCCACACTCAATGAACTCAAAACATATCACTGGCTGTAGGCAATATTGGTGCCCACTGTGAATCAAGCCAGTCTGTTCCCATATAGAGATCAGTATACATGGAAATGTTATTTTTGTTCTTCCCATTCAGAAATTTTTCTTCAGGGCATAGGGAAGAAAATTCTGTGTTTCAACAATGTAAAATAAGCCTCAAAGCCAAAATGTCACCTTCAGCCTTTTTAAAATTTCTTTGAGTACTTGAAAAAAAAAAAAAAAAAA